>VZTH01008962.1:171632-308109 GCA_013397815.1 Aleadryas rufinucha | reverse complement strand
CCGCCGCTAGTGAGGCCCGCGGCCGCTGCGGATGCGGCCCCGGCGGCGCCTCGGCCAGGCCCGCCCCGACCTGCGCCAGGAACCGCCGCCGAGCCCCGCGTAGCCCCAGCCCCGGCCCTCATCCGCCTGGTGCCGGACCCTCGCGTAGCCCCGGCCCCCTCTCCTCCCTGTGGTGAAAGAGGAGGCATGTCCGCTGCCGCCTCCGCTGAAATGATTGAAACCCCCCCGGTCCTCAACTTCGAAGAAATCGACTACAAAGAGATCGAGGTGGAAGAGGTGAGTGAGGGTCCTGCCGTCCCCCGCACTCCCTTGCTCCCCAGGCGCGGCCAGCCTGTCCCCCGCCACGCAGACCCCGAGCGCCCCCGGGGTTCCCCTCCCCGGCACCGTCCCCCTGCTGCGGAAGGGGCTGCGGATGCTTCCCGGCTGCGCCGAGATGCCAGGACCCCCCCAGTGTACCTGGCCGGGGCTTCTGTGCTCCTGTGGATGCTGCAGCGGCTGGCACCAGCGAACAAAGGCGGTCTGGCTGGGAGCGGAGGTGCCAGCTTACTTCTGCCGGCCCTGCTGCTGGATGCTTTACTGTGGAGTTTTATTTAAACGGGATAGATTTATTCGGGACGTTAAAGTTTCGCCGCCCATTTTGCCACCCACTTTAGTATGGGTGGCAAACACAGTTGTCAAGCGTTGTCACAAGAGGGAACTGTTAATTCTGATGTTTCTTTCCGATCTCTAGTTCTCTGTGCTCGTGCTTTCACGTTCTGTCGCCAAACTGAGCTATTGCATATATAATGATCATACCACTCTTGATGATTTGCTAAATTTACAGCTCTATGAGCTGTAAGGATAAACAGACTTTTTTTCTTCCTAACACAGGCTGGTGATGTTGCTCTCATGGATGTGTAACACTTAATTTGTGACCTGTACATGTTACCCAGGAAGTGACATTCAGTTATTTTATAACAAAGTTAGAAGGAAGTTCTTCCGTGAAAATCGCATAGTAAAAAATATTTCAGGTGTACCTTTCATGTGTCTGGAGTTCCTGTGAAAGTAGGGTGGATGTGATCTAGGGTAGCTTGAGTGCTTTAATAACGGGCTCAGTAGTATCTGTATACTGCAGTGTTGTTTACCTCTCAAAATCACACAAAAATATTGCTGCTGTTGAGTTTTTTCCTTCCTCCCCTGCTAAGTTCTCTACAGGAATGAAGTTGTTTCATGTAGATCCATAATGAATTTGATGAGGCAAACTTATACAGTCTGGACCTAACATGCATCCAAGACTCCTGAAACAGTCTCCATGCTTTTATTTGTAGATTAGCATCTTTCTCTTTCAGTAATAATTTCCCTCTTTTTCTTAAAAGGTTTTTGTGGAAGTGGAGTTAATTTTGTGTAGTAGCTTTTATAGGTAGGACAACCTGTGTCTCAGGTTTTTAGAGTAGTTTGCTAATACTGGTTTGTTCATAATTATCCTACTGGGCTTGGGTCTCCTGGGGAGAGTTCACAGACCTTAAAATCTACAATGTTTCCGTGGAGCACCAGAGCATTTTCTGCTGTATTAAGGTAGCATTGTTGTAACTTTGGCTTTCACAATAGCAGGCACTGGAAATTTTCAGAAGACAGTATCTTTCAAGAGATTGCCTTAATCTCGTTCTATGAATTTGACAATCATGAAGATTTTTGTTTCTGTAAGTCTAGTTGTTCCACTTCCCTTTATGCATTTAACTGTTCTGAAGTGAAGGTATTTTTGTTGTTTTTGCAACACTTACTGATAGCCACGGATCAAATCACATGTTTTGGGAGAAATGGCGTTTCTCACCCAACAAAGAAAGTTCAAGTGGATAAGAACTTATCTATCATGTAAAGGTGCCCAGTGATGGCTCATAGAAGTGAGTAGCGCATCTGTTGTGTTAGACATAGCCCTTTGAATGAATAAAGTGCTATACAATTCTATAATCATCACAGTACCCTTGGGGAGGTTGTTAGCAAGGATTATATTGCTGGTTTGCATATAGGAAGTGTGGAGCTGATTAGTGTGTAATTGGTGTAACTAGAGTTTAACATTCTAAGGTTTAGTGCTCAGAGCTTGTCTGTGTCCCATACATGTGCTTGGCACTCGCAGAAACAGGACTATAGGCACAAAAATGTATCCAGAGACGATACCTATGTAAAAATTTGTTTCATGCAATTGTTGCATTATTCTCAACACAGTATCTTTGTTAGAGATAACAAAACTCATGTGATATAAGCAGGAGAACTCTGATAAAGTGTTGTCTCCATGAAAAAATCCGGTGACAGCTGGCATAGCATTTTGAGTGTACCTGTCCTACCAGAAGTTCTAACAGGCAATGGGGATACCCTGGTGCTGAATACAGTCTAAATGTCATTGCACAGAGGAAGAAAAAAGATCTACTTTACAATAAAACAGATGGATTGGAGATCATACTTAGACTTTGCTTTTCTCAGCTGTGGGTGTTGACCTCTTACTCATGATGCAGTTTCAGCACAAATAGTCAACTTTGTAGTCATAACAAAACACACATCCTTACTATTTTCTGTGCTCTCACTTTAGGCTTAGAAGTTTTCAAGGATTTTAAGTGGCTGTAATATCTCAAAATGGTCATATTTATCCTTGGCAAACTTCAGATGTTTCAAAATGGAGTGTTAAGAGATCTACACTGGAAACTCCAGTGCTTTTATAATCATAGCTTTGCTGTTGTATTATCAAGGCTGTCTTGTCAGCAGATAGCAGTCCCACTCTGCCACTGGTTTATTAATAGATATTGAAGTTCTGGAATACTTGCAGGCCCAGAGACCTTGCTAATAAATGTCTATAAATGCACTTTCATTTAGGTTTGTCTGAACTGTACTGGATAAAAACCAAGAATATACCATATTTTGCTTTAGCTACCCATGCACATGACTAACTGTACTGTACTGTTACTTCCCACCAGTCAAACATATCTCCAGCTTCAGGCTGCCTTTTTGTTATTTCAAGTGCTTAAAATGAAGTAAAATATAGAGACAATTATTATGAAAGAGTTGGAGTCAAATCAAAGTTGATGTGACACAACAGGAACATCTTCAAAACTAGAAGAAGAAAAACAACGTAAAACTTGTGTTCAACAGAAATGTTCTCTATTTTACTATGCAAGTTTTGAATTGTGAAAATGGCCCTTTTTTAAGTTTTTAGGTATTAGATAGACAAATCATTAGAAACTGAACAAATAAAACTTAATAAAACTGAAATCAAGTTAACAATAAAAAGCCTAATAGCCTTATTTTAAAATCTCATATTTAAATCTAGCCTAAACACTCCTGTCATTTCTTCCCAGAGGAGCTTCCACATCTAAGCAACAAAGAGACTTTGGTTTTTAATTGTTCTGGCAGCCTACTCCCTGCCAGTCTTTCCTGAAAATTCCACAGGCTTTCTTCCGTCATGTAACTGAGTAACAGTCCCATACATGACCAAAACGTAGACCTCTTCATCACATGATGTGTATATCCTTGGATTGCACAGCCAGAGGTACGTGTCTGGTCATGTATACTGTGGCCCTGCCCAGTCACTGCCTGATGTAGCCAGGTTAAAAAACTAATGCAATATTTGCATAGTCTCAAGTTACTTTTGGATGGTCTGAAAGTGTAAATTATTTGAAAACTGGTGTTTAATGCTCTACTGGTATATTGCAGTTTACAGTGAAGTTTATTTTCAACAATCTATTAGGGCAACAGTAGTTAATTCTAACAGAATTAGGGTAATGTTGTCTTTGAGATGAAGAGGTAAGCTTCATAAATATATATTTTAGAAAATTTACTTAAGGTCCCAGCAACTAAGGGGATGCAATTTATGGTACGTCCACCTATCTTAGATATTTTTGAAACAGTTGATTAATTTCATTAACTGAGTAGTGTGCTGAGAATTGCATGTGTTTGTCCAATTTTGGAGCAAAGCAGCTCAGAGGCAAGAGAATGAGCAATACAGCAAGGCAACTGGGTTTTGCTCCCTTTTATATAGTTAACTTTTAAAAAGTTAGTGAGATGCAGTGACTGATTATGTCCATTACAAGGTAAAGCAGATTTGTGTAAGCTGCTGTTGAACGTGGAGCTGTTGCTACCTCCAGTGTTTCTGTGTCCTGGGTGATCATCTCCAGTTGTAGAATACCAATCTGAAAAATTTGAAGAAATTTGGACAAGAACCAGATGTGATTTGAGATCTGAACAGCATTTTTGGGTATCTGACATGAGTACAGAAGGATTGGTTCTCAAGAACCAAGGGTAGTAGTTAGAAATCCATTTGAAGTCAGTCGAATTTCGCAGCCTTTTTCAGTAAGACTTCAAGGTGCAAAGCTCAGTATTCAAAAACAAAGACAAAAAATAAGTATATGCTGAAAACATATGCCAGTATTTTCTCTGATTTTGTTCTTAATACATTTCTGAATTAATTCAAATAACTACTTAAATTTAGTTTAGTTACACCGATGGAAGATTCTCTTCATTCATCTACATAAGAAAATAGCTGAAGTGTCAGCTGGGGTGTGGATTTATAGCAGAAGTTATGCAACACCAATTCCATGTGGATGAGATTCACTGTGCAGTGAGTTAGAAGATGGCTAATAAGCTAGTTAAACTGCTAATGTGACACTTTACACTCATTTCTACACATGCAGATATATTCAGTGAATCAGTTTGTGTCCTGTAAAATAGACTCATACTTCAGTCTCATAAAGAACACATGGGGAAGAAACCTCACAGATCTTCCTGTTCCTCTGATGAAAGCAAGATCCATATTTATGAGATAATAATAGAGTCCTATGTCTAATGCCCTTCCTAAGAAAAAAGCTAAAACAACAGGGCGAATTTCATGTGTCCCTTATTTGTTCCACCCAGTGGACTGTAGCAGTATTTTACTGGCTGCAGAGTATTTTGTTTGTTTTTTGGTTTGGTTTGGTTTGGTTTGGTTTTTTTTCCAAAGACCACTAATTTTAGACAGTGCCAGCCCAGAAAGCCCAACTCATGTTGGAGTCCTGCACCCTGAGTGCCTCATTACCCAACATTTTGTTTCTAAAACAATAGTGCACTCTCCGGGCTGCTCTAACAGAAAAAATTGATTCATACTAGAATATCAGACAGTTGCTTTGTTAATGCTTTTTTAACTGCTGGTATTTCAAATTAGTTCAGTTCTCGAAACAGGTGTATAAAACCCTATCAGTGTGTAAAAGCTTTTCAGTATGTAATAAGCCAGAGTGAAAGTATAACTTGATAAACTGTTATCTTCAGGACGCGTGCATTTCTTGGGATGAATTGAGCTATCAAAATGCAGAGAGGGTTGATTGCATGTTCAGAGCAAAGGAAGAATTTCTGGAAACATGATTTTCAAGACCAGGTTGGATGGGTCTCTGACTAACCTGGTCTAGTGGAAGGTGTCTCTGCCCACGGCAGGGGAGTTGGAACTAGATAATCTTTAAGGTACCCGCCAACCCAAATCATTCTATGATTCTATAATTTCAGGAACATGTAAGATGATACTTTGATTATTCATAAAAATGTTCTAAAGAAGCTGAAAAGAGAATTAGTTCTTAAAACAGAACTAAATTCAGATAGACAAGTCACTGAATGTAAACTGTACAGTGTTATACAACTCTAACAGATGAAACCCTAGATAGGGACCAACTGTATGAGTTTGTATCAAGCAGATCTGGCCTATATTTATTAAGAATATAAGTTGATTTTAATAAGCAGTTTCTTTCAGGAAGAAATATTTTTTTCCTATGGTGTTTTGCATAACTAGTTTTTTAAGCTGAAACCTAGAAACCAAATCTAAACTAAATTACTTAGTTTACTTAAAATTAGTAGAATTGCTTACAGGGGTTTTAGGGGTGGGGGAGTGGAGAGGATTTGGAGGTTTCTTCATTGCTGTATGAATCTCAGAAAGGAAAAGCAACATTTAGATTGACACTAGTACAAATAAACTTAACCGGTCAAAGAACATAGCTGTAAGAATTGGCAGATAGATCCAAACTCCTTCCTCAAAGTGCTGCCAGGGTATTGGCCACAGTCATCTGTGGCATGGGGCCAATTTGCTTCAACCTACTTAATAAAGCATAGCACACACAGAGGAACCAAAGCTGGAATTTGAGGCTATTTGAATGAATGATAGAAAGTATAGGCATATATTTTTAGAAGCTGTAGAATGTTGTTCATGGCTTCTTTTGGCACTTTTTTTTTTTTAAAAATTTATGCTCCATATGTCATACGGGCAGATATGTGAAAAACTGAAAATATTAGTATACTTTATTGGTACTGCTGGAGCTCTGGTAGACAGAGAGAGTAGAAGCAACTGAATTTTTAAATGTGACTCTTTTTTATGTGTTTTTACAAAGCATTATAGAACTTTTCTTTTTTTTCCACTCTGTCTTGTGTAGTGGAGCTTGAGAGATCCAGCAGTTCAGTTTGCATACATACCATCTCATTTGCAAATATACCAGTAAACAAAGCGACATAGATATTAAAGATAACTTAATGCCTGCTGTTGCTTTGGAAGCGCAGGTTTTGTTGGGTTTCTGTTGTTGGATTTTTGTCACTGCTTCTCTTGTTTCCCAAAATCGTAAACAAGCATGTCATGCAGTAGATACTACAAATTATGAAGTCATTTCTCCAAAGAATACTACGTCTGCTAACCAGGGAGCTATTATATTTTATTGCTGTCTTATATATCCAGCAAGTTTTTTTTTAGAAAGAAAAGCACTAGGTATCCAGCATGCAGAACTACCTTACATGGAAACTTTATGGATAGAGAGAAAAACTTTGCATTTTTATGTTTTTGAGTTAATAGAAAACCTGTGCATTTAGTGCAAAGTTGAAATTAATTCTTCCAAAGTTTTGACATTTGTTAGGGGATTATGGTGCATCTGAATAAACAGATGCATTTTTCTTGTTTTACTCAGGGAGGGGAAATTACTGGTCACATCCCTTAGGACAAAATATATCCATAAAGTCTTAACATATCTGCAGTCTCTATTTCCTGCATGATTTCTAGTCTACATAACTTACTAGTCAATATAGTCTACATACTTACAAGTCAGTATCATGTATCTTTGTTTATGTACAGCATTTGATACTATTTGTACACAGAGACAGAGGTAATGCTTGTTCCAGGGCTCTTGTATGGTTCATATTCTTTAAATAAGACTCTAAATACATTATCTGGAAAACTTGCAAGTGGCACTGTCCTTCACCATGTCACTTTGTCACACAGTAGAATGTAACTTTTTACTGGTATGAATTTTGTAGGTAGAAGAATAAATTTTAATACACTTTTCAATCTTAGAATCCCTTTAAGTATTATGCACAGTTTAAAATGTTTTTTGTGTTGTGTACTGAGTGGTTTTTGACAAACTTAATTCTTTTCTGTGAGAAAGGTAGAAGCACACTTGTTCTTATTCTATTTCTAAATGTCTCATCTGCCCTATATTTTCCTTTTTTCTCCTAGAAGATATTTAGAGGAACAAAATCTTTTACCAAAAGAATGTGTTTATTTTTAGATCATTTTCCAAATATACACAGTGCTACAGATCAACTGCTGTTTATTGATTTGTTGTGTCAATAATTCCATTAACTGTGCTTCATACAATTCCAAATATGCACTATTGCCCAAACATATGGTGTGGCACCAACAGCAGGGGACAAGAAGGAAAGAGCATGAAGAAACTAAAGTTCAGGCAGCGCCTCTCTCCTGTGCTATTAAGTTACTTAGTTCCAGCACACGGTGCTGAAGGAAGCTACATAGTGTTTAAACTGTTCAGACAAAATCTAAGACTTACTGCTTTAAAGAAGTTTAAGTGAAGAAAATTATATGTAAATGGACTCCACCAGAAGCTGCATTCTGTCGATTATAAAGGGGTTTTGGTTATGAGTAAGGTACTTTTTCCAGATGAAGTAGGAAAAACATACTGAGTTTTCACATGTGGTAAACTTCAATTTGTATCAGATCTGTCATTGTTTCTGGTGGTTGCTCCTTTCATGTGCTATCCAAGAGCCTGAGCTGCTTTGATGGAGGATCAGCTCTTCTGTTTTCCCTGTATCCTGGGTAAATATTCACTGCATTCATGTCCCTTCTCAAGTTCAACCCTCTGCCTAAGCAGGCACCAAGTCACTGATAAATTGTTATGAAACCTTGACTGCATAATCATTTATGGAACTATTTTCACCAACAATAAAATTTACATACCTGATTGTCTCACAGCTTTTTGTTATGTAATTAAGGTTTAGATTGCTTAGTAAACTCTTCCTCATGGTGCTCGACACTGATTTTATTTTTTTTTTTTTTTTTTCCAGTCATCACAGAGACTTCTTAAAGGGCATCTGATTCTTGGAATTTATTCCACTTCTCAACTAAAACCCAAATATTGTGACATTCGTGGCACAATGTAAAACATGACATTGGGCAGTATACTTGTTTCTGTTAGTTTCTTCATTTAATAGAAATGTTGTTAAAAAAATACAACAAAATTGAAAAATAATGATTTCTTTAGTATATGAGCTGGAAATATATGTACCAGTTCTCAGGACGAAACTTGCAAGTAGTTGTGGATTTATCTGCAGGGGATCAGTATTCATTTATATTGACTTATAAGCTGAATTTGACCATGTGGAGTCAAATGCAAGAGATATATGGGCTTTCTTTTTTTTGTTATGCATGTGAAAAATAAATATATTTACTATATAAAAATATATGTAGTATATATTGCATAATCATAATATTAAAATCATATAATAATACATATAGCATATTTGTACATATGGACATATACAAGTCTTTTCAGCAAGGAAAGATATGACTAGCCAGAAAAAAAGTAAGCCTGACCCATCACAAACTGTTGTAAGTGATTCAGGCTATGTAAAAAAAAAGTCAAATTACTTCATTAAATTTTGAGACCAATCTTTTAACTGACATATATGAACTGTTTTTAAATAGCTCTTTTTGTTTCTGTCACTGGATTAAATGTAACAGAATTGTAGTCAAAAACAGTGAAAGAGTATGAGAAAAGGTATATTAAGAAAAGGAACCTTCTAAAAGTTGTCTCACAGAGGCTTGCACTGTAAGGCCAATCGCATCCACCTAGGAGAATTCATTATATGCCTACATCCTTTTCCCTAAGTGGAAGGGAGAGTTCTTCCCACTCACTGGGGTAACCCTGTTTGGATTCCTTCACAGTGTAGGGGAGCAGCAGATCTAGAACTATATTGCTGCTGCCAATACACTTCATCCTGCACAAGCTGCTCTGTGACATCCTTCTCTCATTAACTGTCCTTAGTATTTCCCAGGTGCTTGCACGGTGGATTTTTATGTGCTCGCTAATTACCATTTCTGCAAAATGAAGACTTATGGCACACCCCAGCTGATGAGATTTTTCTTATTCTGTAGGTCTGGTCATGTGCTGTGCAAGGTGGGTGGAGGCTTTGTAATGGACAACTTTTGTGGCAGTACAAGGTGCAGGGCCTGCCAACCCCAAGAAAATGGGCAATTTTCTTCAAAATGTGCTCTGAGAGAGAAAAGGAAATAACAAGGAGGACTGTTTGGGACTTTTATGTCTTCCAGTGACTCATTGTTTCCAATTTGTTTTTGTGTACTATTCTTGTAGACTGCTCCGCTATCATTCATGGCTTGGTGTTTCCAACCTCGCTTGTGGAATGCAAGGAAATAGTTAGCATGTGTGTTACGTCAGGACAAGAGTCAAGGCCCTGCGCTTTGGCTAGGGGAGGAGGTTACAATCAACAGGTCCTGTTCTTTACGTAACAGAATGCGCCATGTTCTGTGCCTCTCCCGTGGGTATCTTATGACACACTCTGAGCACCCTGAACATCTCATCCCAATTTCATCATGATCCTGTGCAGTTGTTTGTGTATGCATTTAAATTTCAGAAGTTTAAATTCCTGTTCTTAGCAAGAATAAACAAATACAGCAGATAGATATAATTTCATGGGTGAAACTTAAAAAAATAAAAGTGCTCTCATTCCCGTAATTTTCTTCTGAGCAAATCTTGTTCTAAATAATTGAGATTATACTTTTCTGAAATACTGTTACTGCACATTAGTAATAAAATGTTTTGTATGTGTTTTCCAATTCTTCTGTAAATGATCTCTTGAGTAAGCTTAGCTAAGACCAGTTATGCTTTGATGGCATAGTATTCAATTCATACTGCAAAACTCGAGCCTGTGTATCTTCAGTTTTCTGAATTAAATTTCTTTTATGTTTGTGAAGTCCTGCACAGCAAATGAAACCATTTAAAGTTTTAACTCTAGTGTTTTATATTTTGTTCTAGGTTGTTGGAAGAGGAGCCTTTGGTGTGGTCTGCAAGGCAAAATGGCGAGCTAAAGATGTAGCCATTAAACAGATAGAAAGTGAATCTGAAAGAAAAGCCTTCATTGTAGAGGTACAGTAAATTTCATGGAAAATACAGGGTTTGGTAGAGCTTGTGTCCTGAAATTCTTGGGTGAATTTAGTATACTAAAAGCTATGTCTTTATCACAAGATAAGTGCTGCCTGTGGTACCCAGTTCGGGCCTGGACCCTTGTCTTGCAGAACAGGAGACCTCTCAAAGCACATGGCAGCTCCTTAAGATTGCTTCTCATAAAAACTGAAAGGCAAGAGTGTGGGAGAGGGGAGGGCACACAACTGGAGAAATAACAGATCTTAGATTCTGTCCCAGTCTGAAGTCAGGGTGCAGCTGGAATACCCACCAAAGCCTTGGAGCTGATTAATACTTCCAGGGGCAACAGCGTAGGTTCTCCAATACAATCAGGTTGATATTTGAAACTGTTTCTGAGTTTTTTCAGCAGCTCTAATAATTTGATTAGGTTTTTTTTCTTATATATAAGTACGTTCCTACCTTAAAGGCAGTCACTGTTTCATTCAATATCTACTTCTTCAAAAACGCCTTGAGTAGTTCAGATATACTGATAAACTTCCCAAGATACGTAATATTTTCTAGAATCAAAAGTTTAATTTAAATGAGATATGTTGTGATGTGCTGCGTAGTATTTATTCAGTTATAATTTAGGGTGTTCAAGATATACAAAATATGTTAAAAATAAAACTCTTAAATTTAGAACTAACTCTATTAAAATGTAACACACTAAAGGGCTGGAAAAAGTATGTTTGTAATAGGCCTCTCTGTAAATATTTATATGTTGTTCATTTCCATGGAAAGTTTTTGAGGTTAATTATCTGAGTCTAGTTTAACATTGAGTAGATCTGATCAGTCTCTTGGGATTCTTGTGTTTGAAAGAGATCTGAGTAGATAATCCCAGAAATGCTTCAGTAATTCCTGCTATTCAGGAAACCCTGCACAGTGCAAGCATCAGTTGAAATATTTCATTCTGAATTTTTAGATCTTCTGAAGTGTATACAAAAATAGCATTTGCTCCATAGACAGCATAAACTACTTCAGAAGTCTGGGTAAAGGGAAAAAATTTCCTTTTTGCTTGCTTCTGCTATGTACTGGTAAAAAAAACAATGCAAAACAGTGCAATTGTCAGTACAAACAGTAATAGGTTCTTGGAACTATGTCTTTTAATATTAAATTATTTTATAGGGTTGGGGGCTTGGGGATTTTAGAGTATCTATCTTCTATGTTGTGCAAACAGCCAGAATGATTCTGATTTTTTTTTATTTAATCAGACAATTTTTATATAGTCTAAAACTGAAGGCTCCAGGAAGGGCACCAAATCTATAGATGTCATAGTTGCGCAGTGCTTGTGACTTGTATGACCTTACTACAACCTGAAAATAATAGTTTCTTTAAATGTGATTTCTTTGAAGTTTTTTTTTAAAACACAGTTCCAGTTTGACACAAACCTGATTACATAAATTAAAATGCAAAGAGGGACATCAGTCTTGTAATTCCTAAAATCACCATCTGGGGTTATGCAGACATAGAAAACTGTGCTTGCTGTTGTGGTGTATTATTTATAGCTATGAAAATAAAGCACAGGTTTTTTCCCATGGTTTGAAACTATGTGATTTGTATTGCAGCTTCGACAACTGTCACGAGTAAACCATCCCAATATTGTCAAGTTATATGGAGCCTGTCTAAACCCAGTAAGTTACAGCTTGTGTCAGTATGATAAAAGGTGATTAGCATAACGTGTGCAAGCATCAATGCACAGAACACGTTTTTTTGTATTAAAAATGTATATTTTATATATTTTTTATGTTTTAGCCATGATAAGGAAATGTACAGATATGTAGGTTGGTTGATGTTTTCAGGTGTTTGTTTTTCCTTTCTTCTGCTATGAAAAATATTTTTTTTCCAAGAACACCCCCAACCTCTTTCTAAACACCAGTTATACTTCAGTTTCTCAAAATGGCTTTTAGTGTAATGCATGTGTAGTTACATTCATATCTACAGTCCTGTTAATTGCAGATCAGCAATACAAAAAGTAAATGCATTAGCAACACATGATTATAGCTTGTAAATCAGCTCCTATTTTCATACATGCAGTTTTCAGGATTTGCTTGCTTTCTGCCACAGCTGCAAACAGTCCTACAAATTCTCTAAGCAGAAAAGAGAGTACTGTGACAGGACAGATGTATCCTTGTCCTAATATCCTTGTCCTGCAAGGTGATTCTTATATGGGCTCTTTAATGGCTGAAAACCATGCTGCATCCCTTTTCTTTCTTAGTACTAGTGAAATTCTTTTGACAAGGTATTTAACTATTTTTTTTTGTAAGCCACTAAAGGAAGAAAGTAAAGGACAGTGAACTGCAGTTTGAAGACAGTATTTGCTTTTTAAGTCTGAGGAGGGGGAGGTCATTCTTTTATTTTCTAACTTAACAATGAGAACCAAGTGTAAAACTGATTTCTCTTACATGTAAATATATACATTTCAAACTGGCTGATACGTTTTTCATTAGCTTGGGTATGGAGGCTTTGCAGTTGCTCTCAAAGAACTTCAGTTGTTTTTTGCCCCTACATTTAAAATATCCCTATTTTTTGTCCCCTTTCCCCCAAAGGTGTGTCTTGTTATGGAGTATGCTGAAGGAGGTTCCCTGTACAATGGTGAGTATCATTTCAGCTTCCTGGAGTTAAAGTGCTAATATTAGGGTAAACATAATCTAAACTACAAGTTGTTTCATAAATATGTCTCCATTCTTGGAGCTATTCAGAAGCCACCTGAACCGAGTGCAGGGCAACCAGCTGGAGGTGGCCTGCTTGACCTGCTTGGTGTGGACTTCCAGAGGTCTCTTCCAATGATTATGTGGTTTTTTGAAATTCTTAAAATAATTTTAAGGAGAAAGGAGTGTGCTGTTTAAAACCTCTTCTTAGTCCACTGGTTTGTTCCTAATATCAGTTTCTTATATTTTATACAAGTAATTTAATGTTTTCCAGGGGAACATCTGAAAACATTCTTCCTTAATTTGTAAATTCCCTGAGCATTTGCTTAACACAGACTTTACCAGGCATAGCTAAGAACAAGCAACACCTTTCATATTAAATTTTAACATAAAAGATTATGGAAAGTATAGTAAAAAAAAATGGGAAATATTTTGACATTTCTGTTATTTTAAGTCTGAAGAAGGATATTTTTAGTTGCAGTAATGAGGTGTTGGTAATTACTTAGATTCCATAGAGCTTTCTGACTGGTATTTTGTTAACTCCATTGTATCTGTTGTAATATGCAATAAAGTTCTTTTTAGTTTGTGCCTTTGTTTTGCAGTGCTGCATGGTGCTGAACCTCTGCCTCATTATACTGCTGCACATGCCATGAGTTGGTGTTTACAGTGTTCCCAAGGAGTGGCATATCTCCACAGTATGAAGCCAAAGGCTCTAATTCACAGAGACCTGAAACCACCAAAGTAGGTTTATGGTTCATTTTTCATATTTTCTAACGATTGGTATTTAAGATCATTTGTAATAATTTTATTGCATTTAAAAGAAATACCTTTAATTGGTATTAACTTTTTGATGTATGGTATTCCAAATGAAAGCTGTGCATTTGAAACTTTAGTTACAGAATGACAGTATATGATACAGAAAAGGAACTGTATTCAGTTACTTTCTGTTAAACTGGAAAAATACCCTGCTCCTGCCCTGCATCATGGAAGAGGATTTTATTAGGAATAGGGCTTCTAATCAGAGGCATTTAAAATCTTCCAGTTTTGGAATGGTTGTGGTGTTCAATAAGAGAACAGTGGAGGGGTTGATTGGTTCTAATGTCATATTTAATCTGTTGCATTAGAGGTCTTTGACCACATGGCCATCCTCCTTTATCCCCTCCTTCGGCCTGTTCTGCCCCCCCTGCCAGAAGCTCCAATCACTTTCCACCTAAACAAAATTTAATAGTTTTCTACCCAGTCAGTTTGTTATCTGACTCATTTTACAGCTTCAAATCTGGCTCCACAGATTAGATAGAAACAGATATTTGAGGATCAGCAGAATCATCCCTTTTTGGTGGTAACCTGCAGTTATTACCAGGTAAAATTATGACATGAAGCCACGATTTAAATCTTTAGTTCTTTCTTGTATTCCCCAGTTTTGATTTAGTGAGTTGTTCACATATAACTTCGAGTGCTTCCATTTAAATAAATAGCTACATTGACTGACATTAGTGGGAGTCTTGGTTGTTCTTCTTCTGGCAAAATTGTTACAGCACTTGTTGGTTTTCAGCCCCTGGCATTTGAAAGACTAATTTTGTCAATATATGCTTAGTGGTTTACTATGGCTAAAGATATTTATTTAAAATCTAGCATGTAGAAATATTAATAAATTACAACATACGTTGTGTTACTTTAAAATATGTAATATGTTCACATTAGACACAAATGACCTTAAGTTATAAAACAAAGATTATAAAACAAAGCACTGAGATGCAAAGCCTAAGATATTCACCTATATTAGAATGATAGTTGTTGGGGTAAAAAAAAATCAGTGGTTTGTTATCAGACTATTTCATTCTACAATTTTATTATCTTTTTTTCGTTGACAGTTTGCTCTTGGTAGCTGGGGGGACAGTTCTAAAAATCTGTGACTTTGGTACAGCCTGTGATATTCAAACACACATGACCAACAACAAAGGAAGTGCTGCTTGGATGGCACCTGAAGTTTTTGAAGGTAATAAAAATTCAGTGTCAATATTACATTTTCTTTTTAGGAATGCAGCTGTGAATTAATGTGATGTAAGAATAAGAGCATCATGTAGTCTTTAAAATAAAGTTTACCAAAGTTTGAGGTAAAAACTGAAAGAGTTTTGGCAGAAGTCTAACATTTTTTTTTAAATCTGTACAAGTGTATATTGTCAAATAATTGTGCAGAGGTTTGAAGAGCAGCACTGTACCAACTCTCTCATGTTAATAGTAGACATTTAATTACGTGAAGATGTGGAACCTTTATATGTCATTGCTGAGATTTACATAAGGAGTACCTTTAGACAGCTGAAGTTCCTTATTTTGTAAGTAAGTAAAATACAGCCAGAGGGCTCTTTCTCCACAGTTTTGCTGTTTCTAAGATTCTTAAATCATTTCAAACTCTTGTGACATTTAAATACACTGTCATTACTTTCACTCCCTACTCTGATCAGCTTTTAACTTTAGAATTTCCCTGTTAGTGTCTCTAAATTGAACATAATTACCTTCTTTTTTGATCCCCCACTTTCTTGTAACTCCCATCTTCATCTGCTTTTTGTGTAATCTAGGGATTTGATGTACTTCCTCTTTCCTACATACTGAGGAACTTGTTAATACCAGTTAATTTGGTAAAGTAGGAAAACAAGCTATTTCTTGGAGCGTAATTGGGAAAGACTGATGATACTTGATAATTAGATAGGTATAATTACTGCATTATCAGAGAAATAATCCAGTAGATATTAAATTGCAGATTAAATACCTTTTAACCAGTCAGTACCTTAATTATCAGTGCAATTTAGCAATGGTCTGGAAAAGTCATCCTCCTGCTTTAGGAAGCAGGTGTCCTTGATTTGATATATTTGGCAAGTGCCTATGTGCAGCAGTGGTTTCCCAGATTCTGGATCCAAGTGGCCTCTTTTCTTTTACTGTCCTTATTCCAGAGACTGTCCATATACAGTTTTAGGATTCCTCCCAGACATCACCTTTGGAACTTTTGTTCTGAAGGTACCATTTTCTTCCGCATATTGCTTAGAGTACCCACCCAAGTGGATACTTGGGTGGGTATGTTTCACTCTGATGCCTGAAATTTTTCCATTATGTCATTTTATATTCAGGCACTTCCTCTATTTTTTTTTAGCCAGGACTGCTTCTTTCCTTAACACTTGTTTATTATTAAATTAAACTGTATAAATAGGAGAATTTTTTTTTGTTTTAGAAATAAGCAATTAACAAATGAGTGTTAAAGCTAGATTTTTTTGGTGAAAAATCTTAATCTAAAATGGATACAAATAAGTGTATTGTAGTAGGGATTTACAGTTCATATCCTAGTTCCTCTGGTGTATGAATCCAGCAAGGCAGAACAAAGAAATTTTGTCTTGCAGTTGTATTGTTGGATAGCAGCAAAACGCCTTTAGTTGACAGTTGTTTCTATGCACTTTTAACTGAAAGCATTTACTGATAAATAGACAAATTGTTATAAAAACACAAGTATCAAGGAAAGGAAAGAATCTAGTATGATGCATCTTCTACGATGCAATATATCAAATTACTCTTGAAACCGTCATTAAACTACTAAAATAACCACTTCAAATGTCAAAATTGTTAAAAATTTCTTTGCTTGTGTTACTGCATCAGAATTCAACAATAGAATAAAGGCTAATATTAATTTGGTGCTGTTTTAGTACTGAGGTTTTTAGATGAGAACAATGAAGGCATGAGAACTATCTGTTGCAGAAGATGATGCTTAGTGAAGTAGTTGCCATAATATTAAGATTTTTTCCCCCGATTTTAAACATTAGGGCACCTAAAGCCTTGTACAGATCAAGTAATCTAAATGAAAATAATATAATATAGATCAGGATGAAGCGAGAGAGAGCAATTCTAATATCAGAACTCCCATTAGAAGAAAGTATTTTAAAATTGCTGTGGGATAATTGAATAAATTGAGGAATTATTCTGTCTGTGCAATCTTAGTCTCTCACATAAGGGAACAATGCGGTATGCTCTCTCACTTCTTTTGGACTCTCGCTTTTCAGAATTAGTCCAAGACTTCTCAGCCACAAAATAGAATTTCGTTGCTCAAACAGGGGAATAGCACTACTTTAGTTTCATAGCCTGTGTGTTACAGAAGTGCTGTAAGTCCCTGCGTAGGGACTGTTTTGCTTCCCTTAATGATCTGTTGTTGCTTACATGACTTTTTTTCCCCAGCACCTTTGAAAATAAGCTGACTGATAAAGCTGCCTTTGTTTTTCTTCTCTGTACCTTTTGAACTCATTAGCTACATTCAGCTGCTTTGAGGCAGGTGAAAAGATTTTTGGAGATCCACATTCTTAGAGAGTTTTTTAAAGTCCAGATTAGTGCCTTCACTTAAAGAGGGCTTGTGGTTTGTGCTGCAGCCTGTTTCTTGTGTTTTTCTTGCACACTGGCTGGACTGCAAGAACTGGCCAGAGAAACAGGCTATTTGCCTCGCACAGTTTGTCAGAGGTATGGGGGCAGAGGAAGCTGGCTCACAGGTAGTGGAGCCTGTTGCAACTGGTGCTATATGGTGGGTATTCACATGAAACTAGACTTCTTTAATTCCACTGTTACTGAAATGATTTGTCTGAATAATGCTTTCTGATTAGATATAAACAAAAAAATCTCTTGGCCACTATATGCCAATTTTAATCCTTGTTTGAAGATAGATGAGCAAATCTCCTATAATTTATATTTGCACATTTATTCTCATGTCATTAGCCATTCACATTTCTTATTAGTGTTTGCATGAGTTACAGTTACAAAGCATACATTCTTTCTTTGTAGCTTCTGAACATTTTTATTTATTATTCTATGTCACCTACCTGTCTTCATCACCTTAGGAGTCTTAGAAATACTGAACTTACGGTCAAAGAATTTTAATTAAGTAATGACATTACAAAAAGAATAAGAATAATGAACCTGGAGGAAGTAATAAACCAGGAGGAAGTAAGATGGTGAGGAATTTGAGGACTCTCCTGATTTGTTCATATGGTAACTTAGTAGTTCTTCTGAAGACCTGAAATTAATAAAGAGTAATGGATATAACAGATGTTATTGGCTGGCATATTGTGACGAAGGTTGGAAGAAGTGAATTGAAGAATATTTAGAGGAAACAAACATAATCAATTAAACCCTGAATGCAAGAGATTTTTTTAAACCTGCTTTTATTATATAAGGAAACTGATGCATTTTATCATTTCAAGATGACTCCAGGGACTGATTCCCAGAGAGGGGCTTTCTTAACAGTCATGCTGTCATGTGGTTTCAGGCTTAAGTTTGCATGAATCAGCCAGCTTTAGAAAACTGGTTTTTCTCAGCAAAATAAATGTGAAGTGAAAGTAAGTATGTAGAGCTATTTATTTATCGGAGCAAGCTGCCCAGGGGAGTGGTGGAGGCACCGTCTCTGGAGGTATTGAAGAAATGACTCAGGATGGCACTTAATGCCGTGGTTTAGTTGACATCATGGTGTTCAGTGAAAGTTTGGGTTCAATGATCTTGGAGCTCCTTTCCAACCTGATTCTATGATCTGCTCAAACTGTGTTACTTTTTAACGTGTTACATAGAAAAGAGTCAAATTATATTGATGGCTTTCTTCCAGGTAGCAATTACAGTGAAAAATGTGACGTTTTCAGTTGGGGTATTATTCTCTGGGAGGTAATCACCCGTAGGAAACCTTTTGATGAGATTGGTGGTCCAGCTTTCCGAATAATGTGGGCAGTTCACAATGGTGAGTTGAAAATACTTTATTGCATTTGAAGTTGTTTATGGCCTATGAATTTACTAAACACTCTTAACTGTACAGCTTTAAATTACTAGTGTTTCCATTTTATGCTTTATTAAATATGTATTTTTGTCACAAAGACTAAATAGTTAGACACTGCCACTTTTGTGTCAGTGTGGGTTTTGAGTTACTTGGCTTCTACAGTGCTTGCTATGTGTAACTGTGTATGAACAAAGAAGGATAAAGAGCAATGTCCTTGTTATTACAACACTCCATTTTAGAAGTGATCTGAGAAAAACATCTTACCTGGCTGAATGATGATTTTATTAGCTACATTGTCTGTTTGGTTTTCTTTTAATTGGACATCTACAAGAAATGTGTAACGTTAAGTAACTTAACCTGTGTTTAGAAATGTTAGAAACTATGAAACCTTATCTGGGACCATTAAGCATTAAACATGTTACTTTTGGTTTTAATCTGTGGTGTTTTGGGGTTTGTTTTTTTTATTCTGCTGTTTGAATGGTTTTGCCTTTATACCTAGGTACCTGCACTCATGGAGCAGCACCCTATTGTGCTAGGTACTATGCAGAACCAATTTTCAGGAGCTTAGACTATGAACGGGGCACAGTGGTTGTGCTCAAATGGACTGCTTTCTTTAAAGCAGTGGTGTAACATCGGTCAGGGTAGTAGAGTAGACTGTAGTATCTTCATGCTAGAGGTAACTTTTTTACTGCTCTGTTTTTAGGTACTATGGCAAAGCAAGAGTTTTTTCAGTAATAAAGTAATGATAGTGAAGTAGTTCAGTGAATGTCTGCAAAGAGTTTCTGCCATTTGTGAGAGACAACATCAAAGCAGGTGCAAACTTTTAAGAAGAAAAAATTAACAAACAAGCAATGAAGGCTGGTACTCTGCCTGAGTGTCATTGCTTCTGTACTAAGTGATAGAAGCTTAAGGTGAGCACAGGCATATCCTAGTCAAAGAAGAGAATGGGGCAGACAGTGATAGAATCAATGAATATTATAGTCATAGTAATGCACAGAGATGTTTGCAAATAGCATTTTTGAATGAAGCAAGAGATTCTCCAGTTTTTCAAGGAAACTGGACATTGAGATTAGGAGTGATAAGTGCCTTGCATAAAAGCATTAACTGTAAGTGTAAATCTAACAGTAAATCAGGAAGCATTAATAAGGTGTGCGAGTATACTTTAAAATTCCCCGTCTGTACTTACTTTTGATTTAAAAATTTATCTTTTTCTATTTTCCTTTTCCTTCTTCTTAAGGAGGAAGTGTTAGTGCACTTCATCTCACTTAAAAAACTATTGCGGCCTTCATAGTTCATGTATTACTTGTTCTGTTTGATATATTCTTAAATACTTACTGCTTTCTTTGCAAACCATCACTGTGTCTCATATATCAAACACAACTGGTTGTCCATTAATTGTTCTCATTGAAATTGTAATACGAGGAGGAACTTGAACCAAAAACCAGCTGAATAGTTATGCAGTAGTTGAAGTAAAATGTTATTAAAAAAATGAATATAGGCCATGAAAATGTCACACAAAATTGGTAGTTCCAGTGCCTAATAATTTTTCAGGATGTTCTTAGGAGCAAAATCAGCTTTCAAAAATACTTTGAGTCTCTTGGGTTTTTTCTTTTTTTTTTTTTTCTTGTGAATACAGCATTAGGAACCAAAGACTGTTATTACTTGCTTCCTAGTTTGGTCTCGAACTTTATTCTTCAGAAAGAAGTAACATTTCATTAGCCTTTGTAATATGCTGTATTTGGTCAGTCAGTGAATATATTCAAACCTTTACTGAAGGAAAAGTTTAATTTTTTTTCCTACTGCTGCTATGTAGTGCAAAGGAACCTTTTTTTGTCAGTTTTTGTTTGTAAGAGAGGAAATTGAGTACAGGCCAGTTCATTCAGATTACAAATAACTCTGCATCTTCCTTTATTTATTTAGCAAAATACTGGAGAGTGATCAGACACAGTTATTTTATAGTCTGTTTTAAAAAATTATGGGTATTTTCTAATTTCAATTACAGGTACTCGGCCACCACTGATCAAAAATCTGCCTAAACCAATTGAGAGTTTAATGACCCGTTGTTGGTCCAAGGATCCCTCACAACGACCATCCATGGAGGAAATTGTTAAAATAATGACACACTTGATGCGGGTATAAAAATTGATTTAAATATTTTAATCATTTCTTAAACTATTAAGCTGGGAAATTGGTTTACAAAAGGTATGCCTTTCATCCCACTCCGAAGGTGGGCTTGTGTGTTTTCTTTTGCCTTTCTCTTTTTGACAATAATTATCAAATTAATGCAGTAGAGAAGGGAAATCATTTGTCTTTTATGTATATATATTTATATATACCCTCTTTGGAGGGGTATAATAACTCATAATAGATTTGATTGAGAAAATAAACAAATAGTCATAGGTATATCTAACATATTACAAAAAATAATTGCATTCATTTATCTTCTAAATAAATTATTATAAATGCAATATATAATTTACACTTATAAATTATGAGGTACTATTTAAATAATTTTAAAACTATTTTAAATTACTTTTTTATCAAATAATTACTGTTTTTTCACAGTACTTTCCAGGAGCTGATGAACCTTTGCAGTATCCTTGTCAGTATTCAGATGAAGGCCAAAGCAATTCTGCCACTAGCACAGGTATGTTTGTATAAGTTAGAGAAAAAGAACAGCAACATGAAATGATGCAAATAGATTATAAAGCACATTCTTATATTGATTTTGACCTCAAAATGGAAAAGATTTCCAAAATCCTAAGCATCAGCAGATCCTATTTATTTTGTTAATACTTCATACCACATCATATTTAATGTTCTCAGTCAACTGGTTTTGCTGAAGTGTACCTGTAATGAAGAAAAAGCTTATAATAAAAGCTGTCTCCAAATGCCCAGGTTTAATGTCTCTGTTTTTTCCCCGTGAATGTTGCTAGCATTTGACACCCTTTTAGTCGTATGTAATGTTTAGGAGTAGTCAATTTAAAATTGCTCACTATTCTTGAAAGGTTTCTTTCTAAGTTGCAATCTCCACAATTTAAACTTGCATTTGTCTTATGTTAAGATGCAGTAAATACAGTAATTTAAAATAAGTGCAGGAAAGATCACTAGAAAGGTGGATGGACTTTCAGGTAGTCTTGCCCTCAGAGAAATCCTTTTAATAATAAAAAATAAAGATCGTTTAGTCTCCTCATTGTTTAATTTTATTAAATTAAAGTTATTGTTAACTGCTTGGTTGGATTATTCTATCTCCAAAGAAATTGCTGGTTTTTTGGATGAAGCTTCACTGTCTGCTTTGCAGCTTAGTGACCTTTATATTAACAAAATCTTTGCAGCTGTAGCATTTCACTGACTACTAGTTTTTCTCCACCTCTCAGCGCATGATTTTAAGACATAATTTATTACTTCAAACTATGAATATATATTAGCTGATATTTTTCAGGTATTTGTGCTCCTCTGTGGTTAATGATGGTCTGTCATTAATTGTGAATGAGGTTGCTGTTATGTTGTTAATATAACAGCTACTCTAACAATTTCAAAGAGAGGTAAAGATTGACTTCAGAATGTTATCATAGTATTTAGTTACTTTCTTTTCACTCCTCTTGCTTCTTATACTAATTGATCTGTAGCAGTTTTGAAACTTGTCTTTCATTAAAAGTTTTTGAAAGTGTTGCTTTAAAGTCAAGTTATACTTTTGAGACCTCTCCTGTGAAGAGATGCACTTCAGTATTTTTGGTGGACATTCTCAAATGCTTTTCCTTGTTACTGGTTTTTAGGTTCATTCATGGACATCGCTTCTACAAACACAAGTAACAAGAGCGATGCAAACATGGAACCAAGTGACTTCCAAGGAGCTTCTACCAATGACACTATTAAACGTTTAGAGTCAAAATTGGCACAGCAAATCAAAACTACAGCCAAGCAGCCGGTAAGCCAATGTGTGCAGTTTTGAACCATAGTAACGAAACAGACATGGGTAGACATAAGTATTGTATCTGCTCTGAAACATGAGTGTCCTCATTCAAAATAGTGCAAAATTTGATCCAGTTAGTAGTAGGAGAAGAATATGAAAAGGAATGGAAAACTGTTGTATGATTCCAGAAAGGTAAACTGGAAGGCTCTAATAAGATCTCCAGTGAAATATTAAATTGTTCATTTTATTTAAAGGGATTTATTAGATTAAAAAAAATGTTTGAAAATTGCTGCCTTAATTTATAACCAAAATATTAGTATGACATGAAAGGATTAAACATTTAGGTGAATTTTGAAAATACCTTGGTTTATTTCAAGTAGAATGTAAAAATACAAAGATTCTCTTATGACTATATTGGCCTAATTCTACTGATTTTTTTTATCTGTGTAATGTTAGATTATTTTCAAAGCTGCAGACGTTTCATTTCTATATACCAGTAATAGTTAAATTATTGCCATTTATTGTGTTATAAATTTTAAATCTTGTCACTTTTAAAATGCACATTGTAGAAACATACTGGTGCATATTATGGAGGGGCATCTGCAGAATTTTCTTTTTACGAAATGTGACTGTTAACAGGGTGATCCCGGCCGTTTGAGTTTGCCCCCATCTCGTGGGAGCAGTGTTGAGAGCTTGTCAGATGTTCGCGCGCGACCACCATCAGCCCTTGTTTCCGGAGAAGCCAAAAGGATGAGTGCTGACATGTCTGAAATAGAAGCAAGAATAGCTTCCATCACAGGTAAAATATAGTGATGTCTGGGGAGTAGGCTAAGGAATTGGAAAGAAATAAAGGAGGAAGGAAAATGTAAAACATGCATAGTCTTACAGAAAGTTAAAAACAGTAGCCATATGAAAGTACTTAAGCTATCCATGTAGACTTGATTGTCCTTCATTAATTCTGGGGGAGAAATGCCTTTATATTTATGGTTGTGCACTCAGCAAGACTGAGTATTTTAATTGAGTATTTTAAAACTTTTAGAGATTTTGTTGAATTAGATTTTTACCTTTTTAAAAAATGCATTATGAGATTTCT
The DNA here is from genome assembly GCA_013397815.1 of Aleadryas rufinucha. Classification (NCBI taxonomy): domain Eukaryota; kingdom Metazoa; phylum Chordata; class Aves; order Passeriformes; genus Aleadryas; species Aleadryas rufinucha. The sequence continues at coordinate 284,207 of VZTH01008962.1, read as the reverse complement.
AAATATCAGTCCTATTCCAAATGCACAACTTTCTCCTTTTAATCTGAAATAGTGTTATTCCATCTCTGCTAGCATAATTATTTATATAACATCTTCTTTAGGGTTGTCTCTATAATATTTTTGAAATTAAGAGGTCAGTTTAAAGTTCAGCATGTTCCCAAATAAGTTTTAAAATCCACTTTGACAGATTTCGTAACAAGAAACGTAATTAGATTTTATTCACCAGGTTAAGAGAGCATTGTCTTTTGTTAAAAAAAAAGCTACAGGTGTTTTGCCAGGTTTTCTTCAGTTATAAACTGTCATTTCTAAACCTTAAGTCTTTGAGAGAATTAGAATTTATCTGTAAGTGTAAATACATAATTTTATGGTGAAAGCAATCTTGATTCATCCCAAAAGAGTGAATTAATAAATATGTGTGCACTTGGCAAACACTTCCTTGTCTCTTTTCTTCATCAAAGATATTGTTTGTTAATCTTTGTAAACTTCAGGTTTTAAGTTTCATATGTGAAAGTTTTTTGTGTTATGGTATATAACCACAGATTTAAGTAATCAAACAAAACTACTTTAGTTCATTCAGGGTTAATTAGCTGTTTGTGTATTTGTCTACCAATCTGAAAATTAGGGTAGTTGAGGAGCTGCAATTAATAAGGAATTACACATCAAAATTCTGGCTTTCTTGTGCACCATGGCTATTTCATTTTTGTTCTTCATTGTGTTATGGTTACTCCAAGATCTTGTTTGACTAAATACTGAGGTACTGAAATAATATTTATCTTACCCTAAATTCTTTTTACTTTCATGTTTTTATTTTAAAGCCTTATTCCAAAATCTGTCTTTTGTATTGTCAGTCTTTGACTGGATGATTGTGTAGCACATCTCACCTTGAATATCTCTAAAGGTTTCTTAACACAGAAGGCAGCTGTGTACTTGCCTGGTAATAACACCATGCTGGTTTTATTTTAAAATATGTCAGGACTCACTTTAGTCACTGACATTGTTAATGTAACATTTTGACATTAGGAGAGATAACCTGGCCCTCCTTTGTACAAGTTTTTAATTTTCCTGGTTTGTCTTCTTTAAGTACATTGCTCTGAAATAATAATTACTATTCAGAATAATCTAAGGGGCTTTTGTGGTTTTTTGTTATGACTGTAGGGTTTCTTTTTCTTGAAATAAAAGTACATATTTAACGTACTATTTTTGGTTTGGGGTTCTTTGGGTATTTTTTAAAGAAATCACTTCATGCAGTAGTGGACTGTGAGAAATGAGGTCAAGCACATCTGACCATAAATTTTTCAAAAAGAGGTGAAACAGCACTATATTGGTTTTGATTTCTTTTTTTAATCTTGTTAACTGTGTGACAGAAGTAATATGCTGCGAACCTGAAAAACAATTGTGTGGCTGGGTGAGAATTGGGCTGTTGTTAAATCAGGTTTAAAGTTATTTATTCTTGTTCCGTCTTCCTCTAGATTAAATACAAGAGTAAATCATGTAATGCACATCACCATTACTTACTGAGATGAGTATGCTACAGTGTTCTACCTTTGGGAGACGTATTCAGATTTATCTCTAAATAGGACCTTTTTGTCTTAAACTACAGAAGTAGTAAAATTTTTAAAAAAAGTATGAGTAGATTTTATTTCAAAGTGTATAATGTTTCTTGAACATAATTGAAATATGAAAAAGCTGGTAGTGGTACCCTGTTTTCAAACCAAAAAATCTTCACTAGTAAGACAAAAGAGTAACTGGCAGGAATGATTGTCAAATGTAATAAAAGTAAGCATTTTTTCAGAAATAGATGAGATTTGCTTTGAAAGAAGATGATATAAATAAACAGAAGTACATAACTATTAGACTTCTTATAAAATAGTGTGTACATAACACTAAAGAGAAAATGTTAGTTAAGTTCAGGCAATCAAGATTTTTTTCTGAATGTACAGGTGAACTGAAATAATTTAATTTGTTCTCTATTTGGATAATTACATTTGGTTTTCCCTTCTGTGTTGCCATGCTGCTTTCTGTGTTTGACTTTTGTGTTGCTAACTATAACTAATTACACCGTGTTGTAATGATGCCTAGTTCTGCATTTTTTGCTTTTTAACAGTTGCTTTACTATGTGTAAGCATGAGTAGAAGGCAATGCAGTTTATTCTGCATGACACATTTTTGCATGAACTCTAGTTTAACCAAGTATATGAACAATGCAGTATTAGGAATTTAATAATTTTGCTCTTGCCATTTTAGTGTTTTGCATGTGTATTGTATATGTGTATTTTTTCAGCCTATTCCAAGCCTAAACGAGGCCATCGTAAAACTGCTTCATTTGGCAACATTCTGGATGTCCCTGAGATCATCATACCAGGTATCGCAGACCAGGTGAACGGGTCAGTTGGTTAAGATGCCGGAATAATGATCAGACTGCTAGAATACTTCTTGCTCCAGTTGCTTTAGAGCAGGCCCAGAAATTATCCTACTAAATTTTTCATAATGCTTCTGTAAAGGGGAGCATGATATTTTATTACAAACTTACTTTTATCAGTAAATGATTCAGTCTTCTAATTCAAATTTACTTGTACTGCGAAAGGACTTTTTCCTTTATGGTCTTGATGTTCAGAGTCTTCTTCTAGAGCAAAACTATATATGCAGTCTTGTATTGCAGTACCTCATTTGGTGAAAATGGACCTAAGTTGAAAAATTCCTGTCTAGGTAATTGTTTTGCCCTGATCTTTGTTGTGTTTGGGCTCCCATTTTTAATCAGATAATAGAACAAAAAATTAAGATAAATTACATACAGAATTTCCAATCCACGTGATATTTGTGATTAAAACATTAACACTTAGTCTGTGTAATTCTTATATTTGACTACATTTTTCTAGAGCTAAAATGTGTGTGCATGAGGTACTGTTGTGTTTAAGTTAATGCAAACTGAAATTACTAGGAGAGGCTTCTGATAGGAAAAAAATTAATATGATCAGGCGCCATGGATGGTAATATCATTTGGGACTTTAATGAATAATCCTCATGTATCCCCAGTCTATTTATAGTAAGTAGCATGTTGTTTTTCTTTCTTTCATTTCATACTTCTCAAAGCCTAAAAATAAGTATAATCATTCCCAAACTGTGATAGGCGTACCATTAACAGTATGCAAGTCACTTCAAAATTACATGTCAGGGGCAGGAAATGCAAGTGATAGTATCTAGAAATCCACTAAACACTGTTGCCCTCCTATTCTAAATTTGTGTCATCTGAGGAAGTTTCTTTGTAAATCTTGATATTGTTTGATATTATAAAGTTGAATGCAAAAGACAATTTTGTACAAAACTTTCAAATAACTTTTTTGAAGGTTGCATTAAAAATACAGAATATGACAAAGTAGATTCCAAAGAGCAATAGCACCCATGAAAAGAAAACTTCTTTGACATTGAGGCTAACAGATGGGCAAAAAAGTTTACTAGAGTGGCTTTCCACTGTAACTTTCCAGTGATCCTGGCCTGCACTGACATAAATGAAATCCTGAGAAAGCAAGGGAAGCAAAAGTGAAGACATCTGTCCAGGTTCAATGTTAACTCATGATGAGAGCCTGGTAAATAAGCTCTAGAAGCTAATGAGTGCCTCTTGTCTGTGCACATTGTCTGCCCATAACAACACTGAGGCTTCCAGGAAACCTTGAAACTTTTAGATAGTAATGAAGAAGTCAGTGAAATAAAATACCATGTTGTTTTCACAAAATAGATCATACCAGTCTATTGGTTTCTTAGTTAGGCAGAGGCAGTCATTAAAAATTCTTCACCTGGTCTATTTTAATTGAACTTGACAGGATGGGAATTCCAAAATAATTTGGAATACATATGAAAGAAATAGAAACCCATAGAAATGCAAAAGGTACAGGGTTGGAGCAAGCATATTAATGAATTTTCTCAAAATTTACTGCTAAGGTGTTTAAGTCAAATGAGCGATAATAAAATTCCCTGTTAATGCTTTTTCAGAAACCACTATTCATTAAAAGGGGGATTAGAGTATCACATAGGGAGAATTTTGCTGTCACTGAATAGAAATAGGGTAAAATCCATGGTCATGCGCTAACAACAATTTCTATTAATAAGATGACATGGGACCATAGCACACGCATGCAGATTAATCCCAGGTAGCATGAGCCACAAATCTAATGTAGTTGTGAAAAATTATGAAATCTTAGGGTTCATTTCCAGGACAGATAAAGAAGCACTGATGCTATTACTGGCCCTTGTTGAATTTGAATCAGGAACTGAACTTGCTGTTCTGGTCAGCCATATAAAAGAAACATACATGCACTGAAATAATATGAAGAAGAGTTACTAGGATAAGAGTATAAAACAAATCTGCAACCATGGCTTTTTCTAGCCCACAAAATGAAAGCTGAGGATGAATAATTATTTTCTGTAGGTGAATCCGCAGCTAAAAACTAGGGAGAGAGAACTACTTAAGCTAAAAGACAGTATTGGCACTACATAACAAAATACATAAATCGTCTGCAAATAAATCTGGGCTTTATATTGAAGATTTTCTGGTTGACAGAATGGCTTTCCAATATTAATCCCAAAGCCAGAAAAAAAATGAGATTAATCATAACATGACAGAATGTGATCATCTGCCCAGTTAACTAATTATACTCATCTGTATATTTCTCACTTCTTTCCTTTCCTTACTCTCTTAGCACAAGGCTCTCAGTTTGGGCCTCTAAACACACTTTTCACTTTCTAGACCCCTACATTTCCAAGACCCCCAAACTGTCACCACCATCTCAATCCCATCCAGTTATGTTCCATACTACTTCTGCCACAGACCCGGCTCCTCCGATCTTCCCTGGTCACGTCCCTCGATGGGGCGAGCAGCTCATCCCTGTCCTTGGAGCCGCACAAGTGCCGGTCTGTGCTGCTGCCTGGAGTTGTGCTGAGCACATGGTAGAGCAGCTGCTGCCCAGAGAGGGGAGGCACCAGGCAGGCACGTTACCGTGAGTCAGCTGCTTTGGGCAGGGCTATTTTGGAAGTATGAGTATTACATCTGCTATCGTTGGGGGTTTTTGTAATGTGTTGCCTCAACTGCATTTCATCCATGAACTGATTATGCTACCAAGGTCGTAAAAACCATATTTTTATCATTTAAAGGTAAAATATTGGCAGAAGGGGAAGTTTTTAGAATATATTTGCTCTTTTTACTAAATAAGTATGATAAGGGTGAATAGAGCTATTTGTTCATTTAAGATGCTATTTTATGTTACTAGCTTACAAAGCTTAGAAATGGAAAAACGGATCAAATAACTCCTCCTTTGTGCAACAATTTAGCAAATGAATTTGCAGTGGTGGTATCCTGCAACCAGATGGCCTAGTGACGTATCAATTTTTTTTTTTTTTAAATTTACAGTATGTATAATACAGGTTATAAGCACCAACTTTATTTTTATATACATATATATATATTAAAAAAATCCTAGTAAGTACAAAAGGTGTAAGTATCTTTATGTTTAAAGAAACAAAAAAAAAATCTGACTTCTAGTTTGTATACTTTTTTGATAGAAACCATTCAAGCAGCGTCTAGCAAATATACCTACAAGTACAGCCTTCTCTTCACTGGCAATGTTAGACATCTTGTGCATTTAGCATGTGTGCATTTGGCTTTGTAATTTTGTCATCTGAAACTGTGCCACAGCGTTACGATTTTTATAGCATTGACACTGCATAAATGATTACTCAAGATAGAGACATTTTGTAGAGGGTCTTTAGAAGGTGGATAGGAATTACGGATGCTCTAGGTCTGTAGGTTTTTTATCTACATTTAAAATCAATGTATGCCAGAAATCCCACTCTTGTCTTCCCAGATCACTTCATTCTTCTGGAATTCAGGTCAATGTTTTGACTTCTTCAAAATATCTTGTAGCACTATTACAGTCACTGATCACCCTTCACTGTGAAAGAGCCTTGAGCCTTGTAGGTGTGTAAGGAAGAGAAGGACTGTGAGTAAATAAGAAAGTGTAAAAGGAGATGCAAGTATCTGCTAAAGGGCAGGGAGAAGAGGTCATAGCTGGTCTGGATATTTGGCGGCCGGGTGGGGGTGGTGATCAAAAGCTTTAATAAGTTGTAGAATTTATTTTTGCCTGGAGTATGTGGGGCAGGACATGATGGAAGTTTCCTGTTCCTTTAGAATTTAATTTTAGAAAATAAACAACACTATGTGAAATGGGTTTTTCTGAGGCCATGAAGTATGTTTGTGACATTTGCTTTTTAATCTTAAAATCCCATAAACCACCAAAAGCCTGACACTGTGCATCAAGTTACTGTGGATTAATTTCTGTCCATGTACAAATCTCTTAGTTTTTATAATGAGGAAAAGTTATTTTTAAATGGACGTAGAGGTAAGAAGAAGATCAAAACTGGGAGAGGAAAGCATAAAGAAGTAGCCGTGATCTTTTCAAATAAATATCTCGTGTTGTATAGTATATTTTTCAACTGAAATTTGTCTTGAATCTGGAGCAATAAGTATTTGATTTGTAATCTGTTTCTGCCTTGTTGAAGCTATTTGCCAGATGTCTGCAGTAGTTACACTAATTAAAATGGCATTGCCTATTAGAGCTTGCTCTTCCCTCATGCTACTAACTTGAAGATATTTTATTTAAAGGTGTTCATTTTTTACAACACAGTAGTTTTGGCCCCTCTTTCCCCCCCACCCCTTCACTTCCCGCAAGGCATTTTCTTTTCTTTCTTGCACCGCACCCTGATTATTTTAACATTTTGGCAGCCATGTTCTAATATTTCAGCAACACATGTGCTGGGTTCTTTAAATTCACAAATGCTGCTAATCTGAAATGAGAATTTCAGATATTTTTGCAAGCCTATTTCAGCTGAGCTAATTTTATAACAATGTTGTTGAATGAAATGTGCGCATAATTTTGTATCAGTCATGGGTGGATCGCACATATCTTGAATATTGAGATGAGTTGTGGCGGCCAGATGAAGTATCCACAGCACAGAATTCTATTAAATGTATAATCTTGTTTGTTAAATGATTACGCAGTGTAAAAGTTCACTGCAAATGAACAAGTTCAGACATTTTGACATAGATTTGTCATTCACAAGATCCCTAGTGTCAAGGTATTAAACAGAACTTAGCTGTTGTTGCTTAGGTGAGTATATACTTTCCCTGAATTTCAGAAGCAAAAGATCAAGACCACAGGACAGTTGCAATTCAAATCCAATTGTAGTCAGAGCAAAAAGTATATTCCTGTTCGAGAATCCTGCTTGATTTTCTTATATGCTTGTTTCTTACAGTATTTTGTATAAATTTTAAAATGTCATGACAAATTGATAAAGTGATACTAAAAATTTTGTATTGGTGTTTTGTGTTGGTGTGTTCCTACATGTAATAGTACATATATTTAAAAACTTAAAGGCTTATTAAATATATCGATCAATATTAAATAGTCTAACATTTCTGTAGTAACTGTTGCAATTCAAAACACGTGTCAGGATAGGCTTGGAGTCGTGGGAATGATGCTGAATGAGAAGTATCTAAAAGGTCAGCAATGTGATGCCTTTTGCAGGGCTTTGAATGAGCTGTGTTGGTTGCTGAGTGCAGGGCCGCTGGGCGAGGGGCTGCCACGGCTGCAGTACATGTTTCAGATGCTCCCCTCCAGTAGCAGAGTTACGTAATGCAGAGCTAAGAGCAAGAATTTTGAGCATTGTCAGCTGTTACTCAGGACATTTTGGTGTTTCCTTTTGGACAGCTGACCTGCTCTCAAGAGATAATATAAACAATCACTGTAATAAAAATCAAAGTAGCCAGGAAGATTCTGTTGCATAATCTCCTTTTATTTTTAAGGAGATTTTGTTTCCTGAAAATGCCTTTGATTACGTGTCAGTGCTAAAATTTAAACTGTTTTTATGTAGCTGTCACTGGTGGATAATTGCGAACAGGTGGAAGGAGAAGAGGAAAAGATTACAGCATTGTGCTTCGTAGGTTGATGGTGAGATGTGATTTAGCTGAACGGTCCCCTGTTCACACTTCTCAGAGCATGAGAATAGGACATAGTTTCGTTCCTCTGAAGGAGGCAGGAGACCAGAAGGAAGTGCTTTTGCTTCTTAGTTTTCTTGAGGGGAGCAGCATGCAGGCAGAAGTCCTTGCTGTGTTCCTTGAGCAAGCCAAAGAGCAACAGGTTAAAGCTGGCAGCCTGTTATCTTCGCGGTTTAGCTTTTAGAAATCCCCATAACGTAACGCACTTGAAATAGATGTCGTCATCAGCTCCTGCCCCAAGTACTAAGCCTGACCAAATACATGTGACAGAAGATGGTGGAGTAGAGTGCAGCAGCTATTCATGTGGTAGGAGTGGTTATTGTATTAGGGTATACTTTTTGTTGACAGGCCAGCATGTTTTGAGTTAAAATTCTGCAGCTGTCTCTCTCTCTCCCTCTCTCACTTTGTCTCTGTGGATTTGTACAAATTCCAAGCTCCTCTGCAACAGTCGCACCCTTCTTATTTTGTTCTGAATATATTTCACTGGTTTGTTTTTGTTTTGTTTTTTTCCCAGCAGGAAACGGACAGCAGAGGCGCAGATCCATTCAAGATCTTAGTGTTGCTGGAACAGAGTCCAGTCAGGTAATGTCCTTCTCATCTCTTCTTTGCCTTTCAGTAAAGTCAGCACCAAATCTGTACTTGGGAACTGATCTGGAAATCTTCACCTTTGATGCTTTCATAGAAATGATGTGGAAGCTTGGCAGACTGTAGTGTTGTTTGTATTGCATCGAAATGAGATTCCATGAGGGTAACTGTGAATGAGCTCTAGATGAGAAGCATTTTCTGTATAGCTTATGCAGTATTTATCATTTTTATGTACACATGTTTTTTGTGTTCCACCTAATTTGGCTGAGGGCACATGTTACACAGGAAAGCCTTTTTACCTCTGTGTATGTAGAAAACAGTTGTAATTACTACTTATTGTGTAAAACAGTTATACATAGACTCACTTCCTGCATGGAAATAAAAAGCATGTGCATCAGTATCATAAATGTTATTTAATATCAATCTCTGAATCCTGAATAGTAAATTACAGAAATATCTTTCTATTTCTTATGAAAGGTTTACAGCAGAGTGTTGTCACAAAGTTTTGTTTTAAAAAACCACTATATCAAAAAGATATTTTATAATAACATAGCTATTTGTCTGGTATTGTAAATGCCATGGTAACAGAAACAGTGGTATGCTACATAATACGCTCCTAGTTTCATTTCAGTTTTAAATGAGGAAAGTATAGCTAATGCTTCGTTCAGATGTGTTTATTTTGTGTTTTTAATTGCTTCAATAATTCATAGAGGCTATTTGGTCCTTAGTGTGAATTAGCAATTTTGAGATCGCTAGTATTATTTGAATGTGGGATACTGGTGCCTAGCATATTCATCAGGTTAATCAGGTTTCCATATTAAAAAACCTACTGCAACAATCTAAAATAGGTGGTAATTCTTGGGGGGTGTAATTATCAGGGAGATAACCTTTGATTTTTCTTTAATTCCATGGAGTATGATAGCCGCAGAAATTTCATCAATCCTGTAGGTATTAGTAAATTTGCTATGTACATCTATCAGAAAATAGCAAGTTTGAAATACATTTTAGTGTCTTCAGAGGAGACAGGTTTGTTAGAAAGAAATTAATCTGCAAAATTTAGGAAATAATTTAGCCTATTCAGTTAATTGTAGAATTAAAATTATATAAGACTTGGGGGAAAAAATTAAGTGACAATACATCAGTTATACCAAATTGTGCTGATTGATGCATGAATATATTTAATTATAGCTTTTGTATTTTAATGTTTTCATTCTGATCATTTTAATGAATGGTTGATACTTCCGATTTTCATAATTTGCTTCATATCTTAATAACTACTATAATAATCTTTCTTTGAAAGCTGTTCTACTGCTTATATGGATGTTCTAGCTCAATTGTCCTTGTGAACAGAAGAAGACAGAAATTTTGTTTCATGTTTACCTCACCAATTTCTCATGTGGGTCTGTAGAAGTACCAGAGTCACATTTGACTTTCTTGGTTCTGGTAGTGTACATATTGGAAATGTAAGTGGAAGAATTGCAATTATCTGTTGCTCTCCTGCAGTTTCTTTGGAAACATTATGGTAAAATCTGGAAAACATAATATTTTAAAAGGCATGAAAAATGCGGTTTCAAAGACATTTTTGCACTGTCCATATAAACAAAGAATGAATTTTTATCCCCTTTTTCATGTGAGGAGAGATAGAAAAGTCCACTGAAACTAATGCTAACTTTTGATGTACACGTTTGTATATTAAAAAAAAAATTTTGGAAAACAGTGAGGAAACAGAGCACAATGTCATTATGACTAAAGACTTAAGATAAATCTTTATGGGTTTCTATAGCTCTGGACCTCAGTGCCTTGATTTTTTATTAAAAATGTTGAACTGCTGTCCGTATAAGCAATCTACAAGCCAAAGCAGAAAAAACATCTGACTGGCTTAGCTCTGGTCAGTTTCTCCAATCTCCCCATATGCATCATACCATATATAGGGTATCCTTTCTAATGTGAAAATCCCCTTCCCCCTCCCTCCCTTCATTGCAAACATCCTTCTTCCCCACATTCCATTCTCCCTTACGCCCACTCTGCAGCACAGCCTTCTTCACCAAGCAGCCATGGTCCCGCATGCCTCTGCTCCCTCAGCCAGGCCAGGAGAGGCCCTGTCCCACTCAAAACTGAAGGATTGCCACGGTGCCTCTTCTCTGGCTTTTAACTATTTCACACAGTAAAGCTGATCAGAAATATTTTTATTGAACGTATTTTTCCTGAAAATTGCTGCTGTGTTAATAGAAAATGATTCTGTTGTAACTACTGTTTTTTAATTAGAAAGGTTTTTCCAATTCAGAATGGAATTTTCCTTAGGTGAAGGAAAACACTAAGCTTGTGTATAAATATTCAAATATATATATATAAAATATTAAATAATATACAATAAAAATATATACTCTCTCTATATATCTAAATAAACAATAAATATTTAATAATGCATATACCAAAGTTTGTGTGCTTACCTGAAAGGAGTAGACCAAGACTCTTGTCTTCCTGTGTACTTGTTTGTCTGTTTTAATTTAATTGTGTGGTTTATGATTGTATGTCTATTTTATTTCTGTGTGCTCTTGGAAGAATTTTTTGTGTGGCTTGAATGGCTGACGATTACTATGTTTATGTTGTTGAGACACTTACTGCTCTTACTGATGTTCTCAACAGCAGACAGTAATAGTGCTTTGCAGAGGGCTTTACTACTCAGCATCAACAGTTCAGATAGGAAAATTTGCTAGGTCAAAGGTTTTCCATCTTTGGATCAGCTATTGGAGTGATTTGGCTTCAGAACACGTGTTTAGGTCTAAATTTTCACAGATTTTAGTGCTTGGTGACCTTAGACTGGTCCTTACTCCAAGTGACTTGAGCAGCACTGATGCAACTGTTCCTTCTAAAGTCAAATGCTACATTTTCAGTGTTTCTGTCTGTATACTATGATGCTCTATTAATTTCTCCTCTTTTTTTTGCACTGAATTGTTTCTTGTGCCTTTCTATTTTTCTGTATGTGCACTTCAAAACATTTTAGTGTGTCATCTGTCTAGCGCTATTGCTCTTGCTTAAACACCTCTGTAACATAGAAACAGATGTGCAGACTGAACTGCAACTAGTACTATTTTTGGGGACTTGAAGGAACACAGCAAACTGCTATTTACTCTGCATGCAAACTTTACAAAATTTAATATTTTATACGGATACTGAGAAACATATCTGGCATAATGACTCAAGATCTGTAGGTTGTGATCAGATGCCCAGTGTGGTATCCATCTCCTTGCCTGTCTATCTTTTATTGGTTTGGTTGTTTTGGTGCGTCATCTTTCACAGTACTATCATAAATACCAAAACTTCCTTATACCTCTTTTAAACATTTTTTTGTTTTGTTTTGGGATTGTTGGTTTTTTGGGGAGAGGGGATATCGTAACTGTTGCTGGGCCTTCATAACTCTAACAGTTTACTTTGAAGTGAAAAAAATTGATATATTAAAGAAAACCATGTACTGGCATGAATAGTTGAGAAGCAAGGTCAGAATGTACGTGCCCACGTGCATGCGAGCTAAGTGGGATAATTTGGGGATCTGATATTATACAGATGAATCATTCTGTCCGTGAGATTGTGAAATTTGTCACAGATGCACATTCAGGTTTTTTTCTCCCCTTTGACAGTAAGATAAAATTCACAGATGAGACGAGGAAACGGGGCTAGTAATGATGATTTCTTTAAATTGTGTTGCCCATTTAAATTAAACTTCAGGGGGGTTTATTCCTCAGAGCGTGCCAGCTTTTCAAGACTGCAAGTCTTTGAGAAATGGAAGCTAAGAATGCCTCGTGGGTTTGACCACCTGGCAAAGATGATTTGAGAGTAACCTGCTAGCGAGTCTGCAGGAAGCAAGGATGAAGGGGTAGCAGAAACTGATTGCTAAAGTACAGACACTGGTTTACCTATCAGAGGGGCTGCCATCCAGGGGGCCTAAAGCTTCTCACTCAACACACACTCAAACACTGTAATCTAACCTGTGTTCAGTTTGGGGAACTCCCTTCAGCTTTGTAGTGCTTTTCAGATACACTTCAGATGTGACTCCTTTGTTTCGATATCTAGTGAATTTCATGTAAATAATGGTATCAAGGAAATACTTTTTTGGTTGATGAACCGAAACAATCTGGTAAAGCACTGAGAAGTTACTGTAACCAGAATATTTCTCAGGTGCCCTTCATTATCCACTATAGGTGCTCATCAACTCTCTTTTTGCTTAAAGGACTTAAAAGCTGTTACAAGTGCTTTCTCTATCTTCTGATCTTTTATGTCAGCAGAATATGTATATCATTCATATCTGAGGATGCTAACAGTAAGCTCAGCAACTTCAACCTTACTTGATGTCAACAAAGACTCCAACATAAAAGATTTTTCAAAATGTCTGATGCTGTCATCTCGATAATATCCATCAGACTATTTCTACAATTTATTGTCCTGCTTCTGGCTGTTAAAATAAAACACAAAATGCTTAATAAACATTACAGAAGAAAGACTATGCATTTGAAATAATGGATCTTTCAGCGTGTAGAATCTTGTTATTCTTTGGATCGTTACTTGGCTGAAATCCTGAATTCTAAAACTTAATTTAAAGTAGGATATTTGGAAACAGAGTCTTAAATATAGTTTCTAGTTAATGTATATTTGAGTGCTTCTTTTGAAAAATTGAGTCATTTAATGAATCATTTCATGAAAAATACACCATCTTGAAAATAGTTGTATTTTAATAGCATCTTCTCTTTTTACTTCATTTTTTTTCTGAGAAACTTGCTGGGGCTTATTGTCTTAAATCCTTTACTGTGTTAATTTAATGTTGCTGAGGGGGTATGTGAAATGGAAACATATGTATTGTAAATAACATTTCTGAAAAAGCAGCTTAGTAGAATAATGAAGTCTGTATTATGTTTTTCTGCTTTGGTAAACAAAAGGATTGGAGGAGTCAAACAGTACATGAAGAAACATCCTTCAAGAATTTTGGTTTAGTTCTTAATTTGCTCATGAGGGACAATGTACTCATTTTCTGATTGATGTGCTTCAATTGATTGATCCTTTTTGATTAAGCTCTTTTTTCATGTTTTCTGAAGATTAATCACATAACCTCTGAGTTAACAAAAGAACCAGAAGAAAACTGTAGATTAATACACAGTAGTCTAGTGCAGCTACTAAGCTGTATTCCTTTAATTGAATGTAGTTCCATTCACTGATTAAACACTGGAAACAAACTTTATTTCTTCCTTATGTTATGGATCTGCTAGATTTCACTGAATGATGAAGTGAAAATTACTAGACATATTGTCATGATTTTCTGTCAAGATCTTGAACAAATTGTTCAGCATTGCTTTTTATTATGGTGAATAGCAAAATTGTATCAATTTCTTTTACACAGTAAAGGAGAAGAAATGGCGATGAAATTATCCCCGCAATGCATGTAAAGTTGATCAACCCATTAGGAGAACATTCAGGGTAAAAGCTTGGGGAGGGAGAGCATTTTGGAGGATTATAGGTTCAGATTTCTTCTTTTTTTTTTTTTCTTTGTAATGAACTCAAAAAATCTCCTGATAACTTGTCATTTTATTTTATTTTGTCATTTCAGGAGAGTAGAAACAGCAGTAGATCATCTAGTCCTAGTGTGAGAATGATCACTACCTCGGGACCAACCTCTGAAAAGCCAACACGTAATCCATGGACACCAGATGATGCAGGTAATCCTTTGTTCATTACTTAATTTTTTTGCCTGTAAAAAAATTAAAATATTTGATTGTGGTGTGGGGTATGTGCTCAGACATTAATAAAAGTAAGCAATGAAGATCATGATTCTTTTACATTCTTCTTTAATCCACTCATTACACTACTGCCTTGTTCTTCATAGCTTTAAGAATGCTTTTTTATAGATTATTAAGTTACATGAACTTGTAAGCATTTTGCTTTTAAGAAGGTACTGTGCATTGCAGTGGTAGTAATATTTAATGAAGATCTTGTTAGCACCGGTCTTTTATTATAGTGTGGTTTGGGGGAATTGGGGGAATAGACATCTTGGAACTTTTTAGTCTTGTCCATTTGTGATTTGAATGCACATTTAAAGATTTCATTGCCCTGACATCTGGAATTAAATGTTACATAGGTGAGTATCAGCTGGAGTAGGTTACTTCTGTCATCTCTGTTGTAATTTTGCTTATGCAGAATGTACATGTGCACACAAAATTACTGGTTTTAAATGAACTAACATGTCTGCAGAAACATTGTAAATACTTCTACTGTAGCATCAATGTTCTTTTGTTATGAAATGAGATTAAGAATGAAGATAATTAAATAGTTCAATTTGGTTTTAAAAGTCATAATGCATTCTGTTACGACAAGAACCAGTACTGGACTGCAGGAAAACAATGGATCCCCACAAATTCCTTTTTAGAATATAAATAAAAATTACATTTTTGTTATGGAAATGTATATGTTGAATCTTAAACTTAGTCTCAAGATGGTACTTCACAGTGCCTCAGATTCTATAATCTTTTTCTTGTTATCCTTTTCGTCTGGATGATCAAACTCTTTTTCTGTAACCACTGCAAAATGGAAACTCATGTAGTGACTGACTCTTGCACAAGCATATACATATATATATGTATGTTATACATAAATATGTATGTATATTTGCACACTTGTATTTTACCAAATGTAAGGTGATTATGTAAGATGAACTCTTTTTTTCCCAGTGTTACTGGGAGGACAACACACTCTTGTGTTTCACTTTCTATTTTCTCCTTCCTATCTTTTGTTGCTTTGCCTGGCCACAGTCAGTGCTTGTCACTCTTAAGTTCCCCAAGCCCTTGCCCACTGCTACAGCCCACCCTGTGCCCTCTTGTGCAGCATGGATCCCAAGTTGCTTTAGGCAGTGAGCACTAATGGGAATTGCTGCCTCACATCGGAAGCAAGCTCTTACACAGTCAGTAATTCATTGGGAACTGAAAATTGCAAATCATAAGCCAGTGCAACAAAAGTTTGTGCCAAGTTTTTGGTCTTAAATGCAGCACAGCGCTGGAGCTAAAAGTCAGGTCTGTTTTCTGGCCTGCAGAGATCACTCACCTTATACTCAGGTAAATACAGAATGTGTCATATGTATATTTTTTCTTGCTAGGTTTATGTAGGCCATGCACAAAGAATTGTTCAAATTTCTGAAGAGAGAAATAATTTTGGTTTTCTGTGAAAGATGCTACATTTTTAATTTAATGAAGCTAAGTGTTAAAACAAGGATGCAGCCAAATCTGATCAAGGAAAACTTGCAGCTCTGTAACATGGTGCTGAAACACTCAGGAATGTCATCTGAAGTATTTACATGTATTGATGTATTTCTGAAGCATTGCAATGATTACTTCACTGTAGCAGTATTCATATATGGCAATAGTCTAATGTAGGGAAGGACATCTCATGTTGATTGCGTTTAAGATACCGTGGTGATTAAGTCTCTGTTTTTAGGGTTGTTTTGTTTTTCTTTTTTGTTTTTACCACCTTCCAGTTTCCTTACAAGCATACACTTAACCACTTTTTCTCCATTCCCACCCTCTTATTTCTGTTTCTTTTTGAAGCTCCTCTTGGAAATAGCATAGTCTTTGAGGGCAACACCTTAGTTTCTCTACCACGACTACTCTGTGGCAGGTGCTTTTGGGGTATGGGTAAGCAGCCCCTTTTTTTTCCCACCTACCCTCCTCCATATAATCCTCTAGTAGCAATTATGCAGCTGTAAAATCAGTAGTTTCTCCATGTGTCTTTACTCCTGTGTCTCTTAAAGCTTAACAGTAACCTTGTGATCCCCAGATTGTGGGCTACCAAAAGATTTCAGGAACATATTATATTAAATCTGGAATGAAAGCTCTAGAGAAATCCAGAGTAACTGCAGTGTAAGAAGAGAGCAGCCATGCCCAGGAGACAGATTGGTTATTGGGTTCGTAGCTACCTACAAAGTATCTTTGCAGAGCAGAGAAGATGCCCTAGAGCATGTTGTGAGGAGGATACTTAGAGACCTCACTTGGAGCAGGTTTCAAAACTGAGCTGGAGGTTGTGCTTATTTTATTTTGGCAGAGTTGATTTGCACAGCTTCTAATTTTAAAGTCATTAGATGCATGGGCTGGCTGGCTGATCCTTCATAAACAAGAATGAAATGGCAATTTTTTTATAAACGGAAATGATTGCAAACTGTATGAAAATAGTATTTTTAAAATCTGTGTGTTGTTACATGGCTTTTAGAAATGTAGGTTGATAACCATAATTTTTATTTCTTCTTGATGTGATAGACCATACTTTTGATGTTCTTAACTATCAGAAAAACAAAATGATTCATCTGCGTTGGGATTGGAACGCTGCTATTTCCATCTGCCTATCCACATTCAGATTGTGTATTGTGAAATTACTTAGAATTCTTGGTTTTGTCCTGTAAGAATAGAATTAACTCTTGAAAATACATTAAAGTTTTCTTGGTATTGTTACAGAGACCAATGGTTCAGATAACTCCATCCCAATGGCATATCTCACATTAGATCATCAGTTACAGGTAATAAATATACACCTCATTAGATCCTCAAGTTTGCATTTTATTCTAACGTGTGACTTCGGGGCTGCAAAATATAGTGCCACATATTTACCTGGGTTTATGTTCTGTCTAATTTTTGACCAAGGCTAAAAAAAAAATATTATGTAATCTGAGATTGGTTGACTCAGGTTTGATCAAGCTATTAAAAACAAGCCCTGGGAAACATGATCCCTAAAACCAAATGTAAGCTGAGTTTTACTGTCAAAATAAGACATTATTTGCTTGAGTGTTACTGAATCAAATTGTTGCGTACACTTTATTTTTTGTGTGTGGGATTAAACACTGCTTTGATTTTTGTTATAAGTGTCAGATTAAAAACTTCAGATTTAAGTGAACTTTGACATCGGTGCAGTAATATTTTCAAGGCATGGTTTAACACTTATTTTTAAAAGCTTACTGGTTTTTAAAAGACTGTTATAAATACACTGCAGAGACATTCTAACACACTATTTACCAAGATATCAGTTCATTAGTCTTTAACGTGTCTGATTTATTTTCAGCCTCTAGCACCCTGCCCAAACTCCAAGGAATCTATGGCTGTGTTTGAACAGCACTGCAAAATGGCACAAGAATATATGAAAGTTCAGACAGAAATCGCATTGCTGTTGCAGAGGAAGTGAGTGAAATCTGTTTAACCTTTAGTGTTCTTCTATGTGTTTCCTTTACACAAAGTCTATGTATAATAATAAAAATATATAATAAAAAGTAAATAATAGTCACTGTGACTATTATTTCTGGCTTTATGAAGTAACATTTCATAGGGCATAATTATTTTCCAACCTTAGAAATACTGAGCTGCTCAGTACAGATTAAATATTTAGAGCAGGTAATTGAAAGTATAGTCAATATTAAGACTCTTCTTGTGGACAAGTCCTACATAAGGTCGTGGCAAACTCTATATGTAACAAACTGGTAATGTTTGTTTCATCTCAAATGAAAGACCTGGACTGTTAAAGAACCTTGGAATTTTATTTGCAACACTGTCCATTAAACTATTTTCAATTGGAATTTGTAGATAATCGTTTAGTTAACAGATTCTAGAATTTTGAGTAATACATCAATGTTACTCATTTTGCAGTTAGTTTTAATAGTGTATCTGACTTTTGTCAAGCACTGCATTTACAACCATATTATCAACACTCATCTTGCATTTTTCTGTCATGGGTTTAAGACCTAATACTACATAGTTGTTATGTACCTTCTCCTTGTGCACTGGAAATAAACTCTTTCCTCTTGCATTGTTTACACATATAAGTAAAGCAGCTGCACGTATTGTTGTATTAGGTCAAAAATTATTGCTGATTCAGAATTTGAGTTCATAACAAGTTCTGTTGAGTTCTGTTGTGCTCTGTTTCGTGATGCTGGGGACCAGTTCAGAGAGGTCATAGTCACACATTAGACCAAATAATCAGCTTGTTACCCACCAGTGTCTGAGCCACTGCAGGCGAGCAGCTGTTAATAGGGAGCTTGCCTTATCTAATGAAAAAAACGTGTGTGTAAACCTTTTGTACGGTAGAAATGGCATACAGAATGGGGAGAAAGCATTACTGTAAGGTTGAATTCCTATCACATATTCACTTTGGGCTTAGTATTCTGCGAACAATTTGGTTTTTTCGCATGTAACTAGAATTTTTAGATTTGATGAGGAGATAATGAAGCTAAAGATAATACCTTAATTTTATCTATGTTGTCCCTAAGGGTCAATAAATTATTTTAAATATATTTGTTTCAAAACTGTTAATTCTCTACTTTTAGATTCCTACAGGGTTTTTTTCCTAGGAAGTTTGTATTCACATTTCTTCCAAACTGTTTTTTCTTAGTCAGAATGTAATTGTCTGTAGGCACTAAAACAAAAAACCATGTGATGGATGAATTTAATGCTGGTTAAGGTAGTTGTTAGCTCAACCCTCATACAATTACTAAGTTTTATGTAACTGTAATTAAAAACCATATGGCAACAATTAATTAACGTGAACTTTCTCCTTTGCTATTTTGTTGCAAAAATATTGCTAACAGCTTGCCTTCTTGTCACCTCATAACAAAGTAGTAAAACAAACTGCTACATCAGTTTTGCAGAATAAATTATAGAAAGATTATCACTGTGTTTGGGCCTCTAATATCTTTGCTGAAAAAAACATATTGAACACTTACAGCATAAATACTGTGAAATGCCAGTTACGGAAGTAATTTCCTTGATTCTGCTTTTCCACTGCTTTAATAAGTTCAAGTCCAGATAGAAAATAGCACTTCACTGAAAGTTAAAAAAATTACTGCAATTTTGTATTTTAAGTTGCCTTTTAGAGATTTAAAATGTACATATACATACCTAAAATTAGAATTGAATATATTTAGGAAATTTTGTGTGGCTCATTAGATATTTTGTTGTGACCTGTAAGACTACATCTGAAAGACGTTATCTAAAGAACCGTTTTAGAGACTGAGGCTCTGTCTTTCAGCTATTTTAATGTGGATTTGATTTGGAAGGGAAATTTTCTCCAGACTACATTAAAGAATAACATTTTTTGTCAACTTCTTTTAAACAAAATATCACCAGCTGTGAGTTCAGATTGATAATCAAATACTGATGTGAAACATATGAAGTCATCTACACACAAATAGAAATAGAATATAAATGACTGTGACTTTTTTTTTTATTTCAGACAAGAACTAATAGCAGAACTGGACCAGGATGAAAAAGACCAGCAAAACACATCCCGTCTGGTACAAGAACATAAAAAGCTGTTAGATGAAAACAAAAGTCTCTCAACATACTATCAGCAATGCAAAAAACAATTAGAGGTCATCAGAAATCAACAACAGAAACGGCCAGGCACATCATGATTTCCTGGGACCTTTCAAATGAAAAATATGCACAGAAAAGACTGATTTTTTTTTTTTTATTGTTATTATTATCCCTTATTATGACAGCTCATGAGTGTTAGCTTCTTGGTGTGATCTGTACTTGTCTGCTACACTTAACATCATTTAATTTTCTTTTTCGTAAGTGGACATCCAGTTCAACAGGTTAATTGAATAGGGTGAAAAAACAGTGACTTGAATTAACCAGTAGCCCTCAATTTAAAGCAAGAAGAGTGGCTGTTTGCATGCTCCTTGTGTGAAGGCTAGCCTAACAAGTGTTGAGGAGGCTGCTAAATTGTGAGACCTTATTTTTAGTTTTTGATGTTACCTCGATATGGGCAAAAAAAAAACTTTCCTGTTTAAGAATGGTTTTGTTCCAGTGTCTCATCTCAAACTATTATTATGATGATTCTTTTCATAATAAACTGAAACATGCACCAAGCTGCAGAGGTGATGTTGGCTGACCAGAGTAATTCATGATGCATTAGTGATGCCTTTTACCTGTAGACATAGTGTATTTTTTCCACATGCAAAATGGTAGGCAAACTGATGCTGGCATTCTTGGTTCAGTGCTTGATAGCCCTGCATTTTGACTAATATATTTCTTGTAATCTTGCATTCATAAAATATTTGAAGTAAAAGGCTGTATTTTGTTTACTTTCTTGGTGTGAATGACATGCAGTTTCATTTAAATACTGGGCAAAAGTTAGGAGGGTGATCACTGGACAGAGTTGGTCCTTTGTATAAAGGAGAAATAATCAAAAATATGTAAAAGCGTGTTTTAAACCTTTAAAACTTTTGTCCCTGTAGCATCTTTGGAAGGAAATTCAGAAAGAAAATTAATACAGAACTTGAAATACTTGCTCCCTTTATGTTTTTGCTCCTTATTGATTTGTTTTAGGAGGTTTTTTTCTTACAACTTATTTGGTGAAAAGCATTTACCATAAATGTAAATAAGTTTGTTTTAGATAGGGTAGGGAGAGAAGAGTTTGGGGAAATGAATTTATTTTAAATAGCAAATTATAAAATGGAGCTGAGTATGCAAATAGTGGAAACTATTAAGAAAATTAGGGAAGTGGCTTAGATCTCCATCAGGAATCTCAGTTATTCCACTCATTTGAACATAGCTCAAAGGAAGTTCATCACAGAATGCCTGCTGCCTTTGTGACTGAAGAATTGCATTTAATGAACTTGAGTGGAATATGTAATGCTCAGTGTCGTTATTTACCATTACATAGGAGAAAATAATTACTTGTTTACATTGCAGATTGATTATTTGGATTATGAATTAACTTTTAACTGGTACAAAAATGAGGCACTTCTAAATATAATGATAAATTACTCCTTACATACTTACGTAAGTTCTTGATGTACTCAGTTACAGGCAGGGTTTTAAAAACACTTGTTTGCAAAAGAAAAATAGGAAATTGAAGTTTAGCTGCTGAGCCCTATAAATAAAAGAGAAGTAATCTGAAATTTGAAATATACTTATTTCAAATGAATGGTTTTTCATAAGAGCCCATGAGCAGAACTTGGAAAAACCTTAAGGGGAAAAACCTTACACTATTTTCTCTTTCCCTTCCTGCCTACTTGATTAAAAACTATTAATACTGTTGTGCTTATCTGTGAACAGCAAAGATGACGAACAACTTACTGAACATCCTGTCGTGAAAATAAATCTATTGTTGGCAGGCCTTTGGGAGTTAGAAACCTTTCCCTCATTTTATTTAAATAAAGGAAGGGTTCTCATTCCCAAAACCTTAACAGATAATTTGATTAGTTAGCTGAAACTGATATTGGGATCAACTTAAGGGCACACATATTTATAGCAAAATGTAATTGGGGGAGAAAATAACTCTAGTATTAGGAATAGCACAAGTTATCCAAAGCATTGCTGTTCACATACATCTGTCTGTCTACCAAAATGGAGACACTCAGTGATCAGCAGCTTACTTAACATATGCTGAAGCATTAAGTAGAGCAGCATAAATACTGATGCTCAGCTTCAGAGGCATTGATAGTTACATACACAAAATCATTTCCCAGGACAGTTTTTACATTTTGCTATGTAGTAAAAGAGAGAATGCTAGAGGTAAATCAGTGTTGTATGTGAAAAATCACTTTATGGCAAGGTTTGAATAATGAAAGTGAATGCAGTGATAAATTAATGGTACATAATACAAAAGTAATTTCTAGCAGTTGCTTATGATTTTTCAGGGTTTACATTAGAAAGGGTCTTGGATTATAAAATAAGTGCTGTGCTACCATGCACTGTTGGCTTCAATCAATAGTTTGGTTTTATCACCCTAGTAATTTTCAAAGGGAATTTGCAGTTTGACCTTTTGCCTTCAAATTGTCCCTTTCTTAATTCCACCAAAAATTGAAAAAATACTTGCCCAGATTTCTCACTGAGGTTTTCCACATGACAAAATTTGTTTATCATAAAAAAACCTATAAGGGTAAAACACAGCAGTTTGGGCTCAGAAGAGTTTAACAGCGTAACTTTCAGTGACCTTGTTTTCATAAGGCTCTTGTTTTAAAGTTGTTTACAAATGTACTTTTATTTTTCTGTTAAACTGTTTGGACTGTTCAGGAACTTTTTTCATGTACTCTTCTGTCCAGTTAAAGCTATTCCTCTGATAATGGAGATGAAACATCTAGTTTGGGCTGGGCACTGCCTTCTCAGAAAAGGTAACAGGCTCTGCTTTTTGTTACAGTCTGTGTTCTGTAAGATATTGTGTATTTGAAGTATGCTTCTGTATACTATGCAGTTCATTTTCTTCCAAAAATGCTTTTTTAGGCTTTTTGGTTTGTTATTTTTTCTGATGAGGAGTTGAAGATTGTAATTCAAAACTTGTACATAAAATGGTGAATGATTTCATATGATTCAGGAATGAGCAGTGTGGCTTTCTGTTACAGGGTTTTACTGCTTTGTCAGGAATCTAATTAATAAAAGCTGAGAGACTTCCACAAACATGTAGTAATGCCCCAACGCTTGCCAGAGCATCCGTGATCTCTCATGGAATCCCACACTGGGTGGAAGATAATCATCGTGCAGTTGTTCCCACTGCCGAAAAAATTCTTCTGCTATGAACTCGTCCCTTCCTGTATGCAGAACTAGGGTGTAGGATGAATAGTCTTACTCATAACCGAATATAAAGATATTTTAAGAATGCCACATCTTCTCTATGGATGTTCTGCAAAGAGATAAGTGCTCGTCTTCTGTTGTTAAATTCAGAAAACTTCCATTCCCCGGAACTTCTCTGTTTTGTTCATAATGGATGTTACAGCTTGAGAGGTTCCATTGCCATACTAGAGACAGAGACAGGCCCCATAAGTGTCTCATTGTCTGTGAAGAACACAAAATTGTGCTTCAGATCTGTTCTGAAGTGTTCTGAACAACTTGACCCTTTCAGGTCCCATGCTGTGACTTGCACAGAAAGTTTAAAAGAACAAGGGGAAAGAAAAAAGGTGTGGCACACCCAATCCCTCAGAATACAGATATCCCTGGTGAACTGGTTGACAAGGAGGATCTTAGGAAAGTAAACCCGCGTAGATGTATATGCAAATATAAACACACTGTTATGTACTCGCATGTTCTTACCTACCTGAAAGGAGGGTGGAGCCAGGTGTGGGTCGGCCTCTGCTCACAGGCAACCAGCAACAGGACAAGGAGACACAGTCTGAAGGTACACCAGAGGAGGTTTACATTGGACATTAGGAGGAATTTTTTCACAGAAGGGGTGATTAGACATTGGAATGGGCTGCCCAGGGCGGTGGTCGAGTCACCATCCCTGAAGATGCCTAAGGAAAGACTGAACATGTCATTTAGTGCCATGGTCTGATTGATGTGGTGGTGTTCAGTCATAGGTTGGACTTGATGATCTCAGAGGTCTTTTCCAACCTCATCAATTCTGTGATTCTGTAGAGAGTTGCATATATCAAATCACAATTGATAGATGTCTTCTTTTTTTCCAAAATCAGAGCTTTCTTTACTTTCTTTGTTTACTTCCGTAATGTCACTCGATGGGTGATACTCTATGCTTGTGAAGATCAGGTTCTCTAGGGGCAGATAAATACAGGTGTGAGAGTGCATCAGTTATTTTTTGTGCCCCTGTAGCAGTTTCCTACTTCTTGCAGGGACAATTCACATCTCCCACTGAACTTGGAGAGATTTGCTACTAATGTTTTAGCTTTGAACCTACATCTGGTCATGGAGCAGTACTTAATGAAAAAGCAAAACCGAATTTAGGCTAAGTAGTTTTAATTTTTAATTTTTAATAAAATACTGTCTTAAAATACTTGGAGCACTGCTAATCCTAGGGCTTTAGCCTAAACAAGCATTAATGAAGAAAAGATTTTTATTCATAGCTGTGTGCTTTACACTAAGTAGCTAAAAATTTGAGATACTCAAAAGGATGCAAGACGCTTGTGTCTGCATAATTCCACATAGTTTGTTAGTACTCCCCTTCTAACTTGAGTAAAGGGAGCCATGCACTTGGGAACCATTTCTTTTTACAGATGGATGGAGAGGAGCACATAATAGAATCACAGAATCATTAAGGTTGGAAAAGACCTGGTGGACAACAAGCTGCCCATGAGCCAGCAGTGCCCTTGTGGCTAAGAAGGCACTTGGTGTCCTGGGGTGCATTAGAAAAAGCATTGCAGGTTTAGGGAAGTGATTCTTCCTCTGTACTTAGTACTGGTGAGGCCACGTCTGGAATGCTGTGTCCAGTTCTGGGCTCCTAGTACAAAAGAGACCTGGAACTCCTGGAGCAGGTCCAGTGGAGGGCAATGAAGATGATGATGGGACTGGATCATCTCTCTCATGAGGAAAGGCTGAGGGAGCTGGGCCTGTTCAGCCTGGCAAAGAGGTGACTGAGAATGGATCTCATCAATGTCTATTGGTATTTGAAGGAGGGTGTCAGAGGATGTTTCCAGGCTCTTCTTGGTGGTGCCAAGCAATAGGACAGGAGGCAATGAGCAGAAACTGATGCACAGGAAGTTCCACCTGAACATGAGGAAGAACTTCTTTACTGTGCAGGTGACTGAGCCCTGGAACAGATTACCCAGAGAAATTGTGGAGTCTCTTTCACTGGAGATACTCAAAAGATGTTTGGACACAATCATGAGTAGCATGGTCTAGGAGACCTTTGGAAGTTGGACCACATGACACACTGTTGTCCCTTCCAACCTTACCTATTCTGTGAATCTGTTAACACTGATGTGCAGCCTGATGGAAATGCAATGGTCTTCTCTTTTCCTGGTCATGCTTTTCCCTCCCACTGATACTGAACAGGAAAAGTGGTGGAGCAACTGCATATAGACTGCTCTCCTGTGGTAATTAGGCAAAGGACCAAGTGATGACTTGCATTCATATAACCTATGGGCTTAGCATGTGCAATGGAACAAAATCCTAGTTTATACCAGAAAATTAGAAAAAAATTTCCTAGCTGTAGGCAGCTTGAAGATTATATAATCTTTATATTTTCTCTGTTCAGAGAGTGGTGAGGCACTGGAGAAGATTGCCCAGAGAAGTTGTAGATGCCCCATTCCTGGCAGCATTCAAGACCAGGCTGGATGGAGCACTGAGCAAAGGTATCCCTGCCCACGGCAAGGGGGTTGCAACTTGATGATCTTTAAAGCCTCTTCCAACCCAAACCATTCTATGATGAGGTGGATATGCTTAAGAGCTCTGTCTGGCTCTGTTCCACTTCTTTCTCATTAGGAGTAGCAGTGTGGACTTCACAGCTGTGGCCACCTTTGAGTGATGTGCAAAGCCACATGACTGACCGGGTAGCTCTTGCGGTGGGAAAAGAGGGGTGGCCAAAAAGGTGCTTAAGAAAAGGAGGTGAACCCTTCGTGCAGCTTTGCTGCTGTATTTATACAGTAGATACTTTAGACTACTCAGACTCCCTTCCAAAAACTGGTGAAGTTGCAAAGATTAGGCTAAAAGAGGGAATAAATCATCCTGTCATTTAGGGATATCCATATCTGTGAAGCCACCACTGTGGAAGTATTCCTGTGAGCATTTTTGTTCTCCAAGGTCCCAGGGGAGCCTGCTTGTGCCTGTCACTGGAGGTCTCCCTGAACAGATGTCTCCAAAAAGTTAAACCTGGTACATGCGAATCAGATTCTTATTCAAGCTTCTTACATCACCTTCATCATTAGCAAAGTGGCTGGGCACAGCCGGGAATTGTTCATGAGGTAGGAGATGCAGCTAATTTAGCTCATCCTCTGAGGGCTGCCTGGGGCTGCGGGGCTGCCAGGAACAAACTTCTTCTGTCAGGAAAGTGCTCGGATGCAACCTCAGAAGAAGAGTCAGCACCAGGAGCCGTTTTGGTCAGTGCAGCTGTGCTTTGCACCAGAGCAAAGTGCCGTGGCTGAGGTTATGGGGCTGGTGGTGAGAGCAGGGCTGCTGCTTTTCAGCAGCAGCCTTTAGCCACTGCTCTGAGTGTCCTTGAGTGCTGGCAGACAAAGCTGCTGTGAAGTGTGAGATTTACAGTGATGGGTTTATGCTTATCAAAAACCCTAGTTTCAAAGAGATGGCTGAGGAGGGATTTGGTTTATTTGTTTTGGGGAAGAGAAAAAAAAATTGGGGTGAGGGTCACTGAGTGTGCTGTATCCCACATCTCAGGATCAGGGAAGTACGCCTGTAGCCTTGGCACAAGTGTGCTACCAAAGGAACCATGTGTTGAAACAAGTGGTGAAGGCTTTCATGGTTGCTTCCGTGAGCACTCTGAGTTCTCAGACCTGAAAGGAAAAAGAGGAAAAAGCCTTAACAACACAGCTGGGGAGTTGAATTTGTCTGGCTTATTGATAATTCTGCATATTATGCCAAGATCCCCCCAAAAAGTGCTAGAGGTCAAACTGAGTTTTCCATCTCAACTGCTTTAATTCAGTGGGTTCCGGACCATGTAACCTGCACCTCCTAGGCAAACCTTAGCCTTCACCTGGCCTTCACAGCTGAATTTCCTCTCCATAGAGCAGAACTTTTTATCCAAATATTCCTGGAGCAGGACCTCAGGTAAAGAACTTGATATCTTTTTAATAAAATCCTATTGTGATAAATCACAAAAGGTGCAAAAAGTGAGGAACATTAAGAATCTAACTTGGTTTTAATTGTCTGAAAACTCAGATTTTGGTGATTTTTTTTTTTTTCCTTCCCTGGTGCCCAGTCTCAGAGCGAGAAAAGATGCAAATACAACCAATTGCACACAGCTTTTCTGTACTCTATCCAGCTCCTATAAGTTTAGTTTCTGGCAGTGAGGTTCAGTGAGGGATCTGGAGCACAAGTCTTATGAGGAGCAGCTGAAGGAACTGCGATTATTTAGCCTGGAGAAAAGGAGGCTCACGGGGAACCTTACCGTTCTCTACAACTCCCTGAAAAGGAGGGTGTAGCCAGGTGGGGTTCAGCCTCTTCTCGCAAATAATAAGAGGAAATTCCCTGAAGTTTTGCCAGGGGAGGTTTAGCTTGGAAATTTCTTCACCAAAAGCGTTGTCACGCATTAGAACAGGCTGCCCAGAGAAGTGGCTGAGTTCCCATCCCTGAAGGTATTTAAAAGCTGTGTAGTTGTGGCACTTAGGGACATGGCTTAATGTTGGACTTGACAGTGCTGGGTTAATGATTGGTCTCGATCTTTGACATCTTTTCCAATTTAAATGATTCTGTGATTCTATGTACAGAGTTTAGATAGTTGCTAAAGAAAGTGAAAAATACAATTTTAAAGAAGATGGTTCTGGGGAGGTTTAGCACTTGATTTATTTGGTGGCACATTTCATAACAAGTGAGTAATTTTCAGAATATCTTTATCAGGGAGAACACCAAATTGATGGCAGTAACAGCACATGCAAGAGTAGGAAGAGGGTACGTCCTTCCCCATTTCTCAGGAAAGTCTCATTAATATCACAGCAGCAGCTGCAATGGCGAAGTTTCTTATAAATGTTTTATAGTGATCAGTAACTTGCTGCTTAATGTTTCTTCATTTCTATTGGCTTCTTGCACCACAAGACAGCATTTCTCACAATTTCTTATTCCCTCCCCACCAAAGAAAACATAATAGAATAAATTGAATCAATTAATTGATTAATACTAATAAATACTAATTAAAAGAATAAATTAAATCTATTAATTAATATTTGAGAAATCTGACTTTTGTTAAAACAAAAGAACTGTCCATACTAGCAGTGTAATACAATATTATCTGTAGCAGCCCTTTGTTAGCCAGGGCTGCTATGTCCCAGGAGTCCTATTTGCTTGCAGGATGAATGAGCCGAATATTTTTAAGTGTGCTTAAAAGAAGTTTAAAAGTGCTGACTTACTATGTTCTGGATCAGTGTCCCTCCTGCTGTGTAATGGACAACTGTGCAGTAGCTCTAAAATACGCCTTAAATACAGAAGCATTCAGGCAAGGCATTTATTCATCTGTATTCAAGCCACCACAGCAGCACGCTATATTGTGAAGTTTTTGCAAGATCATCACAACAGATTTCTCAAATCTCAATGCTGTTGACTCCATCGTCTGCTCTGTGGTCCAGCCTGAGCACGTCAAGAGGAGAAAAGTGGCCACCTCCTTGAGCCAGTCAAAAATTGAATGCAACATCAGTGTTATTGCAGTCAGTTGCATAAAATATTGCTGTACGGTACAGCAATGAATTGCAGGCGATGCTGTTCCCTTATTAACTTGGCATAAATTCAAATCCCTTAAGAATTAGATGACGAACACTAAGCACTTTGAGCCCTCCTGAGCATTTATGATTCAGTGGCTGGTATTTACTTGGACTGATATTCCCCGTGGTATCAGCTCAGATCTGATTGTTGTTCTGTGAGTGATGATAACACATCATCACTAATGCTGGCTCCCCTTTCTTTCAGGCACAGCAGAGGTCAAAAATTTTCAACACGAGTGTAAGTAAGCTGTGACTCTGGGGATCTTTTTTTGTTTTGCTCTGAAGAGATGTGGGAAAGAAAACTACAGTTCCTGTTTATTTACAAGAGCTGAGGGGGATTCTTGGGGTTGGAAAGCCTACCCCAGTGTATCAGGGCAGCAGTGAATGGAAGGTGTTCCTGCTGCTGTTAGCTTAAAGATACACAGCCTTCTTCATAACAAGGATCAGATTGTAGAGGGATGGTGCTGTCTCTACTCAGTATGTGGCTATTCTTCCCATACCAACCATTTTCCCAGAGCTCAGCCTTGGAGTAGGTAGCTGGAGGCCTGCTAGAAGTTTTCACAAAGACACTTCCTCCCACTTGCTTCACAGGCAAGGGAGACACATATTCCTCCACAGTAAATCAAGCTGTGAGCCCAATTCAGGGTCCTGAAATGGATGTTGCAGAACACGGGTCTCTCTGCCTTACAAGTGAGGCTACAGGTCGATACAGGAGAGATTACTTTCAGATGCCTTTAGCATTTGTGAATATCACAAGAACTCCCCAGTCGTCAGCATCTGCCAGTGCGGAAAATCAGAGATGATACCTACACTCATTTTGACCCATCTGTTGTGATTCTGCTGCTGAACATTATTTTGGACTCTAAAATCTTTTAATAGCCAAATATATAATTGACCAGCACTTCTCATAGTACAAGTGCATAGCATAACTTGCCCTGTTATTTGGACCAAGGCTAATGTTTGATGTATAATAGCCACTTTCATCTAATCACCCCTAGAATTAGTGTTATCAAGAGCAGCACAGGCCATGTGTACCCTTTGTGTGTCTGCAGACAGACTGCAGGAGGACCTGTGACACACAGAGGAGTCTCAGAGTCACCACAACTCTTGGCCTCAAAGAGCAGCAGGGTTGTTAACTCGTGGCAGTAATTTTGCAAGTTTTATGCCTACAATCCAGGCGAACGTCGCTAATTCACTCTGTGGTTGCCACTCAGCAGACAAATTAATGGCGTGAGTCATTGTCAACTCCTACTAAATAAACCAGTGAACTAGAGATGAAAGGCTCTGTATCCAAGTTGTTTTCATTAATTGCACTGTGGGGCAAGGGTAGATTTAATTTCAACGACAGCAATATTAACCTCAATTCCTTTTCCTTAATTGAGTGTGGAGAAACAAGAGGCGTAAGCAAGGGAAGCAGAGAACAAGGACATGGGTCATTAGCACTGTCATCTGGTCTCACAGGCAGCAGCGCCTTGTAAAAAATGTCATTGCAGCAACCAGGAGGCAAATGCTTGTTTGGCAATGCACAGAGCATAAGTAATAAGGAAATTTACATCAGTGATTGAATTTTCACCATTTAGATGTACAAGTCTCAGCACAGGCTTATAACAATAAACAGGTAACTAGAGCCCATCTTGCAATGATTCATAGGGTAAAAACACCAGCAAAGTCCTGCAGAACCATCTCCATGGGTGATGCTGGCTCCATGGGAAGCCTTTAAGGGGAAAAGATGTGGTCATTAGGCCTACTTTTATTACTGATATATAACACTTGCAGGGCATTTCTCACCTGAAGACTTCAAATCACTTTCCAAAAAAACATGATTACATGAAAACAGAGGCCCAAGGGAGCCCCACTGACTTTCCAGAAGGGAATAAGTATTTGGGAATAAGATTCATGTTTCCCGCTGTCATTCCAATAGTGTATGTGGTGGGATCCAGCGATTCTATCACTGAATAATTATCAGTTAACCAGCACAGTTCAGGAGAAGTTCCTGGATCTAGCCAAGCTAGATCCAGGAAACATCCTTTTAGTTAGCAAGGATTGGGTACTTTTTAAATTACTCAACTATTTGAGTTGATTAAGCTGATGCAAATGGAAATAAACCAATTACATACCAGGTCAGCTGTTGTGGTGAAAGTGGGATAGCAGTGAATGAATGGGTACATCTTTTGGATATGCATAGCCAGGTGATGAAATTACATCTTAGTATGAGATAAGATGTCTCCTACATATAAAAGGCTTTAATAAAAGACCATGAATTTTGGGCTTGCTACAAACTAGCTGACTGTGCTAAATCTTGTTCAGGATCATAACTGTTAATGAAATAAAAAAACCTAAGAGACAACTTTCTGGTAATGCCTCAAGGAACTTTATAGTTCAAGGACAGAGTAAAATATTCTAAACCAAACATATTGTTACTTGTTAAAAATTCTGCAAAATAATTTTAAAATTAAGGTCTCACTTTTTGTTGATAGAAGAGGTTAACAGAGATCTATTTATGTTGTACACTTCATGATCGTTGGTTGGTACAAGTGACTGTACTTAATTACATTTAAATGCTGTGCAGTTAGGAAAGAATGTGCCTAAAGCTGTATCTCCACATGCAGTGCTCATAAGAAAGAATTTCTCACCAAGCTCAAATTCTTTCTTCCCTGCTATTTGGAACACATGAAACATAAGATCATATTTCTTTTACAAATCTAGCAGTGATTGCAAAGCTGTAAATAAAAATGCAATTCTTTCTTGTGATGCCTGTGAGTGAGCAAACCAAAATTAAATAAATAAATGTTTCACTTACATCTGCAGAAAACCTTTAGGGCTCCAAGGAACAGTAAATTGTGGGAGTCTCTTGACTTAGCTCAGTTACACTTGCCTCCCTGGAGACCCATCATTTTGAAAGAATGGTGGCCTACTTGGCTTGAGAAACCAGGCCAAACTCCCTTTACTTGGAAAAAAGTAAAAACAAAATATTAATGCCAGAGTTTCTTGCAGTCATCCAAAGCACACAGTGAATTCGGGAAGGTAGAGCCAGAACCCAGCACACTGCAGAATGGCACTGTTCTGTATTTACTCTCAGTGTATCATTGCTGTTTAGGGAAGATCTGATTTATTTCTTGCCAGGAGAGTTGACCTCTCCTGGAGGGCATCTTTCAGTCCTGCAGAAATGTCTGTGCGTGCTCAACTTGGGGTTCTGTTACCCATCCTTGGGACTCCTGGCCAGGGAGCCAGCCAAGGCCTGTGCCTGTCCAGTGGAACGTGCCCACAACCCATGCCACCTACACCCTAAACTGTGATTGAAAGGATTGGTCAATTTTTTGATCAATGTCTTCCTCATGCCCAGCTCTGCTTTCTTTTTCCCATATTCTTCATCGCTGAAGCTTAGCTGAGGACAGAGGCCTTACGTCATCCTCTAACTGTAACCCCTGTAAGACTGCATATGGGCACACATGAGTTTTAAACTACCTAATCATTGCCCTTATTTGCCAATATATAGAAATAAATATATGATAGACACACATTAGCCTCTCAATTCTGGCAAAGTGAAAAAGGAAAATGTGCTATTCCTTTTTAACTGAGCACACCAGTAGACAAAAGCAGTATTTTTTTACTATGTAAGTGATCATAAGTGCAAGTAGTTTTTCTGCAAAATTTCTCGGTGTCAGCTTTGCAGTAGCCAAGACAGAGAATTTATGCTGGATCTGCAAGAAACTGCAATAAATTTGAAAAAAATTAATTAAACAATACTGAGACTGCCAGCAGGGGCTAAATTACGTCATGCTATAACCTGGATTTCCTGGAGATGAGAGACTTCTCCTGAAGGAGGGCTGAGCAGCAGGAGAAAGCCCTTTTTCTGAGCTATACTGCTCACAGAGCCCTTCAAACCATGGCATTCTGTTCTGTAACTGTGATGAGATCCTGAGTAATGACCTGTGGATGGAAAAATTATGTCAAATAGCCCTCATAATCTCTTTTGTGCAAGGCAATTTTCCCCTTGCATTAACATACCAGAGCACCGAGGACTTCATACTTACTTAGACATTTTGTCTTGCCATTTCCCACAGAGCAGTGAATTTTGTACTACTGAAAGCTGTGATTATGCAAAAATAGGGCCTTCCCCCCCCCGCCCCTTGCCCCCCGAGGAATATCACTGCTTCTGAAGAAGCGGCTTTGCTCTGCAAAGAGAAGCCGGCAGGCTTGGTAACTTAAAAATTTGATTGCCAATGAGCAAGTCTTCAGTTGTGTGCACGTTTCATTTCAACGCAGTGGCCTGGGAACATTCTCAAGCTAATTAACATACACTAAGTAGTCAGCTGGTGGTGCTGAAAGCTGCTTTACCACTTGGAGATGGGAATTGCAGTGGTTTCCTCCTTATGGTCCGGAATTGTTCGGAAGGAGCGTCACATGGAGTCTATTCAATGCACAGAGCCTCTCTAATGGGTGCAAAATGGTTTTGGGGTTTTTTGTGTCTGAAATCAGACATTGCTAATAACGTAAGAGCAAGGAAAATTGCTCTTGGGGAGAGGTTAGGTTTTGCAGCTACTACAAAGAGCCTACTTAAAATCTAGGCTGACCTTGATTGCAACTGGACAGGCTTGAACTCAAAAAAAAAGTTGGATTATAGCCATTAAGAAGCAGTTATCTCAGAGGTATTTGAAATTAACATGTATTTATTTTAATAAATACCTTGTGTGTTTCTTTTGGGTTAGAATTTTCCACATTTAAAAAAACCCAGCCGAACCACAGCCCAGTACCTAAGTCACAAAGACGAATCACTAGAGTAGCCTTTGAAATGACCAGAGGATGCTTGCAGTATTTGCAGCAGCTGCCAAAGAGCAGAAGGACAAGTGCTGGGCTCTCCTGCTCCATCATAAGCCCTGGTGTAAGCCTCCATGTCCGTAGTGGCTGCTTACCTTTAACCCTGAAAAGTTCAAAAAGCACTTGCTGGAGTCCAGCTTCTGTTTCAGCAGTGGGCACAGCTCTTTAGAAGGCAGAATGGGGGCATTTGCACCACATTCTCCTACCTGGCATAAAAGATGCAGGCGAATCACTTGGAGGTGAAGCATCTCTGCTTAACTACATGCTCCCTCAGACTATCTTTTTGCAGCACTGCAACCTTTTTAAACTTACCAGAGATTTACCGGAGCATGACAGAGAGGAAAATGAGGTGTGTTTTTACATTTCCTTCTGCCAAATGAGCACACAGTCTCTCAGTCACCTACAGAAACTAGAAGGGCAGAAAAGTGAATTTTCCTTTTCTCATTGCAATTTAAAGAAAGTATATGGAAACTATTTTGGTGGATCTGCAATCTGTATCTTATTTAAAATTAAAATTGTCCATTGAATACATTTCCATTTACTCTAGCAGAGCTCTAGTGATTTACATCAGTTAAGAATCATCTCATCATTTCCTTTAAAGCTACTTATATCATTCTGTGGTTATGAGCACTCTACAGAGCATTTAGGCTGCATTTTCAAAAAGTAGAAACCCTCAGCAAGCTTCCTCTTGCACATACAAGTTTGAAGTGATATTTCAGCCTGAAAACATGGTTAATTTTCCTCTTCCAGAGATTTTAGTGAAATTTAGTGCTATTTCAGATATAGTGATCTGTTGGTCTTTCTGTCAATGCTTGTTCTTTATATTATGTTTTAGAAAAAAGTATTATGACAAACCATGTTATTTAAGCTCAGCATGTTCAACAAGGCTTTCCTGAAGTTCTGGTGTAATATCAATTATTTAATAAGCATGGAGCTTGCAACTTAGCTAAAGGTTATAATCTATAATAGATACATCTGCTTGTTTTTCCTCAAAGCCGTGCATTTTGACCTTTTAGCTATACAAAAGACCAAACTGTTTCTGTGTCTGTACAAACTATGATGACACTGTGGTTTTCCCTCTAGAGTCTGCATTACTCACTTTACATGATCTTGAATTAAAAAAAAAAAAATTGCATCAGGTTTATGCCAGAAAATAAATACAAACACTGCTGTACTCTCTTGAACATTGTCATAATGATGTAAAGCTTTATATAAAAACCAATTTTGCACACTGTCAGACTGCACCACTCCTCAGGACAATGTTCCTGTCAGAGCAATTCAACTTTTCTAGCAAATGAGATCATTTGTAATGAGATAACACTTTCTCAAAGAACCAGATGACTTAGGGATCTGAGCTCTATGCTCAGCAGAGTGTTTGGCACCCTGAAACCTAGGTTTCACTGAAGTCGATGGGACTTGCATTCCTAAAAGATCAAGTTGCTTTTGAAGATGAGTGCCAGTTGGCCAAACCATTTTTATCTGGAATAACAGTCACATAAAAAAAATTCAGGCCTTTTGGCAAATGTATCAGCAAGCCAGGGCCACATTATTATTACTTCTTCTGTGGTCGTCGGTGCCCCCGGACTCGGGGTGACACAGACCACATAATTCTGACACTTAACTTTCCAGATACAAGACAGAGCATTGCTGAAAAGTGGTCCAGTGATCTCACAGCCAGGCACTGGGGAATGGGCCACATTTACCATCAGCAGCCAGAGGGATCAGTCTTCCAAGTGCATACATTTATTCTTTTTAAATGGGACAAAGGCTCTTAAATCACTGGGTGTATGTAAAATTTCTTGCCTGATCCTACCAGAATTAAAATTTAAAGACATATGGAGGAGTTTTATGTTTGTAATGATAACCCAGAGCTGCTTAATTTTAGTATTTGGGGTATTTTTATTCACAACCCATCCCTTTTTCATAACATGAAAAGGAACCTCCCCACTGGGAAGAAAATTTCCTTAGCTGGTGCTCAGTGCTGTAGTATTTTGGAGTTAGATTTTGCATGTGGTCAGCTGAGCTGCTTCTCTGGTTTACTCTTAAAGGAAGATTTAGCCAAGGCTTCGTGGGAGAACTCTCTTTGTTCCTTCCATGGACCTATACTGAAGCAGGTAGGAAACATTAGGCAATCTATTATTTTTAAAGAAAGATTGTTTAAACCAGAATGCCTGGAAGCACCTTAACTCTAGACGACTGGAAATCATTTTCTAAAACCTCTTATTCACTAAGAATCATTTAATTCTTCAAAATCTAGTCCATTTTCAAGTAATTTTCTACAACAAATGGGACCAGCTCAATCTGTTCTTCACATTTTAGTAATTTAAAAGGACATAACTGAATTTTATTTTAATGGTAATTGCAAACTCATGCAGAAAATGTAAATGCACACTTCTCGATTAGCTTGCAGCATAAACCACGGCTTCTATTAATGTATTCCAATTTGTAATTCTTTGCACAGTATGAGATTTGAAAGCTGTGATTAAAATTAATTAGGTTAAGTAAAGTTTATCCCCCCTGAGCACTGCTATTTGAAGAAAGAAATACTAAAACACTAGCTACATCTGGCACCGCAGGAGGCTAAAGCATCACGGGGCGTAGCAGCATTGCTTTTTCAGAAGAGTTGCTTATGCTGCTTTTCTTGGCGAACCTTAAGCACAGTGTTTCCTCCTCTAAAAGCCAATTTGGAGCTGTTGAGTTACGCTGTGCCTCCTTAAATGCTCTGGAGCTACAACATCTGTATGAGCATCTGACAAGCCAATTTTTGTAATACAGTGGTTGATGCTAATTTGCAAGTGGCATCATCCCCACCTAGCTAGGCTCTAATGAATGCTGCCCCACCGCCACAGGAAACAAGCCTCACAAATTCAAGATGCAGTAGAAATATTGTCCTGGAGGAGCTTCCGATGTTTCTGCTTGCTGGTGTATTTGGTTGTTCTTGGAGGGGTTTTTGCCAAATCCTTTTTAAAGTATTTTCTTCCAGAGAAGGAGTATTTGGATAAAAGGAGTGTAAGTGTTGGGAACATTGAGCTTTCTGCAATGAAAAGACCTTTTTGAAAGAAAAGACAGTCATACCTGATCCCCCCATTCTGGTCCACAGACAAGGAGACTGGTTGGAAACACTGTGTAACTTGTCTGTGTGCACCATTTTGCACTCTGATTTTTGTCACTCCCAAAGTGACAGCCAATACCTCAAAATCTGGTTTTTTGCCACCCTCTATTCCTTCAGAGCAACTCATTAACTAGTTGAGCAATTCTTCATCAGGTGAAGCCTTTTGCAATCAGCATCTGTCACAGCCAAACTCCTGTATTAGTTACTGGGTACTAAATATGCTTGACCCAATAACCAGGTCTGTGCCAGAGCAGGAAGGTATTTTTGGAGACTGATGCCATTGGTGACTCAAGACGAAGCCTTCATGCCTCTCTGATGAAGACAGGCTGTTCCCATCAGGGGAAGGTAAGGGCACTGTGCCAGATGACAACTCCTGAAAATGTTTCGCCCTGCCAGTCAGTGCTCCCTTTGCCTTCTCTTCCAGATGGATCTCATTAGAAGCTGTACCAGTGGAGCACTTCCAGCTCCTGTGAGCCATGTTCCCATGCCTGGAGTCCCTCTGCGTTTGTGTGTTTACCAGGATGCAGCTCCGAAATTCAGTCAGATGGGAGAGTGAGGAATGATAGGAGATGCATCCCAGCAGAGGGTGAAGCACAGTGGGCTTAGCCCACAGCATCCACCAGGCACCCTAGCAGAGAGCAGAGGGGCACAGGGATGTCTCCCAACTTAAGCCAGTTCAAAACTGGATAAAAATTTTAGAGGAATTAGAACATTGAAATCTAAAGCCCACTCCAGGTCAGCAGCAAAGTCTGAGAGGAAGCTTTCACATAACTATCTCTGATTCTGCTATGGCATCGGATCAGGAAAGAAATGGAAATTACTTTGTTGTTGTTACCCTTGTTCTGGTCCAATATTAAAAAGGATGGTAATGACAAAAGTTGTGGTGTCTTTCTTACCCAAACAACTTCACTCTCTCACATATTTCATTGCCTGAAGTCAGGCATTGTGCAGAAAACTCAATCCTGGTGAAAGCCTAAGGCCAAGCTGCCACATGTGATGGAGAAGACACTGCAGGCTGGCACCCCAGGAAAAATTGCTTGTTTCTGTTACTTTGATGTGAGAGTTGGAAAAGAAGAAATGGGAAATCCCATTAAAATCAAAATGCATTACACTGCCTTCCTGACAACAATTTCTGAGCAAGAGTTCTAAGAGAATTCTTGTTCTCTATGGTCTTTCTGGGTTAGAAAGAAAGACCAGAGAATATAAAGACATGTAACCCTTAAGCTATGCAGCTGCCCGAGATGGTGAAAGCACTGCCACTGGGGTGGTAAACAAAAGGGCCTGGAAAAAAAGACAACTTTGCAATGCTGTGTAAAGCCACAGGCTCCACGAGGCAATTCATGGTTTCCCAGGCTCACAAGGAAGCTCTGCAATCCCCAGGTCTATCATCCTTTCAACCCAGGCCAGGGAGTTACACCCAGTAATTTTTGGTGCAGGCCTGTAATTTACCTGAGCTACTGCTCTGTGCTTTAGCCAAAATGGCAGAGGGAATGGAGGGAGTATTGTTAGCCTTGGCACAACTAATTCTGTACTGAGGAGACGTCAGGAGGCTGCGGGGCCCATCAGATGCGGTGCCTCTGGGGTGGGTGGGATGGTGAGGCAGCTCAGGAGGGCTGCAGTTGGCCAAGGTCTGCCAGTCCCCTTTGAAGGATGTCCATCCTATGGGGCACTGAGGGTCTTGTTGCACCCTTCTGTCCTTGGGGCTGCTGTCACAGGAACAGAGCAGGTCTGAGTCTGACATTTCAGTCAACAGCAAGGAAGAGACCATACATAAACCAGAAGCCACTTGACTTGCTAGGGACAAAGTTCTACTTTCATTTTTTAATCCCACTCCTTCTAGCTGTCCCTTTATCCTCCTTTATCTCCTTGCTTGGCACAGCACTGATACCATGACCACTCCTCTCTTCCTGCCCTTCTGCTCCTCACTCCCACTCCAGCCAACACAGGATGAGCAGCTTGAGTTTGCTGGTTTATTGGAGGAGTCTGAGAGCAGGGGGAGGAAAAGACAAGGTCATTACAGACAAAGGAAATAAATAGGACATGATGGACGGCAGTACTGACAGCACGTAGGTAAGTGGGACTGGGAGCTATGCATGATGATGGATAACAACAGGAAAAAGAGAAACATTGCATTTGCATGGGACTTCAGTAGCTGTGAAAGATTCGTAAAACTGCAAAAAGCGAAAGCTAGCATTGTAAGAGCGGTGTCTGCTCCCTAGCATTCATTAACCCATTCATTTTAGGGAGCATGAAAATGGCCAGTCTGAGCCGTTACAAAGGGCTCCCAACCCTTCCCGCCTGTCTTTGATGAATGCTTAGAGAAACAGGGCATAGATGATGAGATTTTTCTGCTGGCAAAATGTCCTGGGCCTGTGTGAGCAGCTTGTGCTACCCTTGAGCTGGAGGCTGCAACATAAATCACCGTGTTCCATGAACCTTCGCAGCTGCTGAAGTACAAAATGAAACCGACTGCAAAGCATCTTGAAAACCGAGATCTTCCCGTATGACACTTACTCTAGAGGGCTCCCTTTTGCCATGCACTTAAAGGAAGAAGGCATGACGTCAAGAGTTAGGCAGAAAAGACTTGCGAGAATAATTTTCCCATTCCCCCACAGTGCAACATTGTTTCAACAATTACGTGTTTCCTATGAGGAGGATCCCTTCATGCACTCCCAGTGCAGAGCTGGTTTTACAAAGCTAGATCATGAGTTGCTGGGATAACCACTAACCTGCTGCCTTATCCAGTGTTCTTACATGAGCTTCTGCTGTGAGCACTTTAAAATTTTGAGGAGTTGTTTGTTTGTTGGTGTTTTTTGCTTAATGCCTGAATGGTGTATTCTGGGGAAAAGCCCATCCTCCAGATAAGAGATCTGAAGAAAGGACGTGACCAGCTACCATATGGTAGCAGCGTAAACTCTCACTGACCTGCATGATGTCATGGTCCCGAAGTGCTGGATTAGAGAGGTTACTCTGCATGTGGGACTTTGCATAAGGAGAGGTTAATATGTTTCTGCTGGCCTGGCAAAAATTCATAACAAATCTGCAATTCTGCTTCAAAGATCGCCATAAACAATTCAGCGCTCTCATTAGTGTCTACACCCTGCAAATGTTTAAACCACAAGAAACCACAAACCTCAAGAAACCTGCGAACTGAATAAACAGCTGCTGCTCCAGACTCCAAATCAAATTTACAATATTCTGCTAATAGACATGCATTTGCATTGCAAAAGCAGATTTCATATTGCCAATATCTATGTCACAATTAAAGTATAGCTGAGCTTTTAGGTGTTTAAACGTATTCATGATAATATACTCAAGAAAATTATGGCTTCCATTAAAAAAAAAAGAAAGCTCTAAAATGTCAAAAGATAAAGTGGCACAGGATGTGGATGTATTAACATCTCAGGTAAATGGGACTCATTAGCTACAATATTTCATACTTTACAGTATAAGGTATGCACATAAGAAAAAACTCCCTTGGGCTTTTGCCGCACATGAGCTCTCTAAGTCTTCCCCAGTGTTGTTGCCTGAATTGTTTCAACACAGCAGTTCTGTGTATAATTCTATCTGTCCTCACAGTGAAGAAAACATCCCTCTTAGTGCTCTTGTCCGTGGACTTGCTTTTGTGGCTGCATACAGGGCTAGCAAAGTGGAGCAGCCATCGAGGGCACATCCACGCTCTGAAACTGGCCAGTGGGGCATGCCTGGGGAACCTTGTCAGAGGCAGAGAGGGTATAAGGTGATCCTCCTCTCACTTCACAGTTACCTGGGACCTGGCAATCTCTGAAGAAAGAATGAAGAGTCTGAAGCTCCTTGGTGGGTCTTTCTGGTGTGAGTTTTTCTCAGTGCTTCCCCAAATGTGTGACACCTTTTCAATAGGCGTGTCAGGGAGGGGCAGGTCTCATGGGAGGTGCACAGCCGTGCCAGTACAGCCCTTGTTTGCTGAGAGGAAAGGACCAGAGAGCTATTCAGTGGGGAATTGTTTCATCTTCTGGCTGATGAGTGAGTCATTCATCATAACAGCTTTGATCAGGCTGATTACAGCTATCTTAGTAAATAAAATGTGCCTGAGACTACTTTCAGAGTCCAACACCTACCCTCTCACAGGTAACCTCATTCAGCTGTTGCAGTCTGCTAGCAGGACACTCTTCTGGAGTATGCCTCAGCACTAAAGAGAGAGTTCTGGTGTGTGAAGACCTTGCTAATTAACCATACAGACCATGACAAGCCCCTGCTCAGGCCCTGTTCCTTGGCTGCTGGAGCTTTGTAGCAGAGGCATGGCTGTTGTTTCTGACCTTTACAGGAGGAGAGGTTGTAATCCCCAGAATACCTGTGTTAGTCAAAGCTG
Organism: Aleadryas rufinucha; assembly: GCA_013397815.1. Taxonomy (NCBI): domain Eukaryota; kingdom Metazoa; phylum Chordata; class Aves; order Passeriformes; genus Aleadryas; species Aleadryas rufinucha. Next base: position 243,188 of record VZTH01008962.1, on the reverse strand, counting down.
TGCTTGTGTGAAGGGAAGAGTGGGTCAAACAGGAGAGATGGTAGGTCACAGTAAAGCTCACTGGTTTTCATAGCAAAACCTCCTGAGCTCTGCAGAAAGGGACAGCAGGAAGTGCCATGGGGGAAGAGAGAAGCCTGGGCCAAAGCAGGAGCTGAAATTCCTGGTGTAGGTCTCAACGAAGGTGGAGAGACCAGCTAGTGCAAAGACAGATGAAACAGAAGAGGAACCTGCACTGGGAAAACTCAGCAGCACCCTAATATTTCTACTGGTGATGCCCACAGGAAAGAGAAAAACGCAGCTGGGGAGCAGGTTGAGAGGGGAGTAAAGAAACACCAGGAGCTGTGAGCAGTGAGGAGCTGGCAGGCTAGAGGTCTGAGAAGAGCTGGGGTGACAGGAGCAGGGAAGCTGGGGTCTCTGGTGAAGCCCTGAGAAGGGTCAGGAGAAGGTGGCCCTGGAAGCAAGGCCAGCAGACAGCCAAGAGGAGAGGATGGAGTGTGTCCCCTCCACATCAGGTGGCTGCAGATGGAGGACAGGAGCAGGAGACAGGCAGCCAGGCCACAGGCATGGGCTCACACTGACCTCCCTCTTTCTTTTTGCTGTCTTGTGGGAAGATTTCTTCTACCGGTTTAGCCTCTTGAGAGCATTTGCTGAGTGATTTTATCAGCAGCCTGGCTGTCAGTGTCCTGCTTAGGGTGCCCACTAGCAGGAGAAGGCACAGCCCATCTCTCACCAAATGCCCTGACACTGTCCCACTGGGTGGACCCCTGGGAGCATGAGGAGAGGCACAGCCAGAACCCAGCTCACATATCCTTTAGCAAATCTGTCCATGTGGGTTTCCCTTCCCTGACACATTAAAAGTTTGCATGAAATAGGAACTTGGATCTGAGCTGCCTCCAGCTTTCATCAGTTTGAACCACCCTAAATTTTTGCCTTTTCAAAATTGTCCTCTGCAATTCTGAAATAAAGTGAACGTCTGAGTACAGAGCTTCACCTATTTTTTTAAGGTGCTCTAACCCAACATTCATCCTGAAGTCTGGGACTCCTGTGACTTCAGTGTTGATCTTTGCATTGGTCCATCAGACAATACTCTAATAAAAAATGTCATCACAAGAAAAATGCTGGAAAGCTAATCTTGGGCACAAATTTGGTGTTGCAAACGGCCCCACCCTCCCAGCCGTCTTGGGGAGAACTCCATAAGCACAACAGCCACTAGGTGCCACTATAGGCATGGCTTTATATTTAGAAATAAGATTTTTAAGAAAACAAAGTGAACCGTCAAGGTTTGCTAATTGGAAAATAGTCCTTTCAGTTGTAGTGCATTTCCTTTGCACAGGACAGCTTTGCTTTAGAATTGCCATTTTCCTGGGCAAACTTTCTGTTCCCTGTCTCCTCCATGACCACCATCCTCACATACAACATATCAAAATGTACTTGTGTGTAAGTGTGAGTACACCTTTGTGTTTTGCCCTTCCTCGGCCATCCTCCTCAGGAACAGCTGAAGTAGAAATTACCTTTGGCATTCTCTCATGCGTCTTTCAAAAGCACTCTTCTGCTTCCGTCAGGGAGACATTCCCGTGTCACCTCAGGCAGTGAAGTGCATTGCAATATCAGCAATGTGCTTTGCTGCACAGCATCATCAGCCCCACGCTCCTGTGCACACTGACCCCTTTTCCTGCAGGACAGGGAAGGACCACGGCTTAATCAGCTTTCACTCTTACGTCCCAAAGAGCTCTGCCCATTGCAAAATCGGGAATGGCCCAGGAGCCTCTGGGTGAAGGAGCTTTTACCCTATGAAGAGCACATCCGCAGAGACAGCAGGAGAGGTGGGATGCACAGGCACCGTGCCAAGACCTCATCACATCCCAGCCATTCCAGGTTGTTGTCCCCTCCAGTACTCTGCAGTGCCACAGGAGAGGAACAGCCCTATCCCAGGCCGTCCTCTTTCCACAGAAAGAGGACTTTTCTGCACCCCAGGAGCCTCATGCTCTCAAGGCATCAACCATGTGCACTGTCCAGCCCACTGCAGAGGCCAGACACCCACCCTCCACCCCAGAGTGCTGAGCAGTCACATCTGATGCTGCCACAAGCAGGGGACACACACTGCATGTCCTGGTTAACTTCCTTCCTCCACCACCTCGCCCAGGGAGACAGTGAAAACAACACAGGTGGTGAAGGGGAAAGCCTTGCCCCACGCACCACACGTGACTCCACCCCAAACCCCGTGAGCCTGCAGCAGCAGCAGCAGCAGCAGCAGCCACTGTGCTAATCTCCGGCGTGGCTCAGCGGCCCGGCGCGGGCGTATGTGGGTCATGGCTGTCCTAGGCCAAGCTACCACTCAGAGTGATCCTGAGGAAAGGAGGTTTTTCTTGTTAGCTGCCAGTGTTGCAAGCCAGAGTCCGAAAAGTAAGCAATGATTTCTCAGCTTCAATTATTTATCTAAGAGCCATCTATTTTAAGACTAGACGAGCCACTTCATGGATGTGGAGGTATCCACTATAACAGGTGGATAAATTAATGTAGGTCTTGGGAAAAATGCTTCATTTTTAAAATTTCATCACAGTTTCAGATGTTCACTATTTACAATTGAAAAGCCAAATGGAAACTCCCGCTACTCACTGACAACCCACATTAGGTTTTAGAGCTGTTTTTGAAAAGTAGAAAGGGTATTTGACCAAGAACTGGTGGTAAATACTGAAGATTTTGATGGGTTTTCCCACTTAATAACTATTTTGTTTGAATGCAGAGGAGGTCTGTGGGATTTAGCAGGAAATGTACCATCCTTACTGGTGTTGTACGTCTGTTTTGTTACCATTTTTGAGTTAACATGAAAAGAATGGTTTTCTTCTGATCATTTTATAGTTATTTTTAAAAAGGAAAGCAGAGTCTTAAAAAGGAGGCACTTAAAAAGTTTTTTCTTCTATTTTTACCTGCACAATTGAACACTAAATCCAGAGCTTCTTCCCAAAGGACATTAATAAAAACTGACAAATTCAAAAATGGATAGGGAGAGCATGGGAGATGAGCACTTGTTGGGCAGACATACAAAAAACAAGAAAAAGTATCAAATCTCATGTGAGTCCTCCCCTTTGGGGCGGCTGCAGACATCAGCGATCCTCACTGCATTCGCAGTAGGGTTGGTTGCCTGCTTTACCCTCTAGAGATGTGCCTGCTAGAAGTCCCAAACCTTCCCAAACCATTTGCAAATGCTTCTAAGTGGAGCAACTACCTCTATTAAAGCAATGAAAACTAAGTTTTTTTCCCATGCACTCCTGGGATACTCTCTATTTTGGCTCATATTCAGGAAGGCAATTAAATATGTGCTAACTCTATGCTCATGAATAGTCACATTGAAATTTAAAGAATTACACATGCCTAAGTGCTTTCTTGAATGAAGCCCAAAGTTTGTATCCCAAAGAGAGCTAGAAACACTGTGGCTGAAAGCCACACACTGCTCTGAAGGCCATGTCCAGGGAGCTACAATTCAGCAGACACTCCCAGGAGGGTGCAGGGAGTAAAGGAAGGGAGTCCAGATTTATGGATGTTACAAAAGAAAATTCACCATTTTCCATTTGTAGTCACTGCCCTACCGCTCTTGAGGAAAGTATATAGTGTTTTTCTTCCATTCCCTGTTTCTCCTTCCCCAGCCTGATAGAATTTAAGTAAGTAATACGTGATGCTCACTATTTCACAAAGTTCACCTATAGGGCCCATCTAGTCCTCAGCCTCATTGTTGTGGAGTATATGTGAAGAGGATACAAAGAGACCCACGGGAATTTCTGCAAACAAGGCATAGGAATTTGGTTAGACTGTTGCCTACCTCTGTGGCCATAGCAAAGGCAGAAAACTCTCTCATTTTCCCTAGCTAATGACAATAATTTCCCAGGAGTACGAAGTGAAACTCCTTCATGACAATTTATTTGTTGTAATCCGTGCTCGCATTGGTATTCATTGTGTCCTCTCTTGGTAGCAGATCTGCTGTCAAAATAGAGAATCCTTCCTCTCTGGCTGCCATGAGATACAGTGGTTCACAGTCTCTCCTGCCAAATGACCTCCACCATGAAGGCTAAGTTGCCTACTACGGTAAGTGCCAACCCCAAACATGCTGATGCAGCCCAGCAGCTCCTTTGTGCTTGGGTTGGGCTGAATTAGTCAATAACCTGAGAGAAATGGGGTTTGCTAGGTATCAAATGTATCCTGACAGTATTACTAAGTGGTTTTCAGTCACTTCCCTTTTTGCTAGATGGTCTGATACCTCCTGCTTTGGGCAAAATACAGCAGAATGTCTTTCAGCACAAAAGATTGGATATTTTTCCCTGCAAAGTCACTGTGGACACACTCTACCAGGAGCTGATGAATGATAATGTCACTGTTAAGGGACACTTGGGTGACAGCTGATAATTCACATATCATTGAGTTGGCAGCTTCTCAGGGAAGAGTCACTGAAATCAGCACACCCCCTCCAGAGGTGCCAATGGCTGACTCACCTGAATGCCACAAATTTCTTGTGTGGCCTCAGACAATGCCCCCAGGCTCTCACCTCATTCCTTTTCTCCATTCCTTTTTGTCCTTTCCATCTGCAATCTCCTCCGCTACATCTTGTACTGGAGGAGACCTAGTGCCATCAGACCCTGCTCTTTTGTGGAGATGCTCCAGGCTGCCTAGCAGAAGAGGTCACGCAGCGATGTAAGAGGTTTCAGACAAACCATTCTTTTCAGCTCTGTCAGTTGTTGCCCTTGATTTGCCAGTTTCAAGTCAAGATGCAAAGTCACAGGAAAAAAGGAACCTCATTTTAATTCTTAAGATTGTTTTGAACCATCATGTATCATTGATATTTTTTCTGTTTGGTATTTGTCCTTTTTAAATGCGAAGACTTTAGTTTTCTGTTATGTAGAAACGTTTAGTGGAGTGACTTTTGGTTTTCAATCTAGCTAACGGGTGTGAAAAAGAGCACTTTCTTCATTTGGACTCATTCATTCACAGTTAAGAAATCAGTTGGGAGTGGAAGAAGCAGTAAAGCTTATTTCCTCTTCCAGCCTGTGACTAGAAGCAGGTGGGCAAGGTCAAGACATGCTCAATTTGGAAACATATAGGATGTGGGTGAGACTTTCCAAACTACAGCTCAAGGAGGTACCATTCCCACTTCACACAACTGTCACTAATTTCCAGTGAGATACTTTGGAAAATGCCACAGAGAGCTCATGTCTATCTTTAAGGACTTATATGTCTTTAAATATCCAGTTCACAATCACCAGTAGCAGCCTGTCCGTTCATTAAAGCACAGTTACTACTTCCCTTATTTAACACATCCTTTAGATGTAGGCACAAAACTTGTTTTGATGCCTTGTCTATTCAACCTTCCCCACAGAACACCAGGCATATTTGAAACAGCTGGGGTTTTGTTTATTAATAGAAAATATTGGTTAAATGTCTGATTTGTGTACTTTTTATTGATTTTCCACTTCCACCCATCAACTCCTTGACACTAATAATTGAGCTATTAGTTCTAAGAAACATTGTCTTTTACCTTTATCTGATAAAACACTCGTGTGTCCACATGTACAGTCTTGCTCATGATCAGAGAAGTTTGATGTTTCCCCTGCTCAGTCATCTGGTCCTGTGTCTGAGCAACAGAAAGGGTCTCCTGGTTACCTGCACCCACCATAGCAAGTAAACATTCATGCCCTTTACAACCTGTCTCTCCAGCATGGATCACCCACACTCCAAAGGGTTGGGGGTTTTTTTTGCCAGTGCAAGAATAAAACTAATTTCCTGGAAACCTCTGCAAAAGCAGACCTCAAGTGGTGTTCTGGTACCAAATCTAAAATAGCTGCAAATGTTTTCTGGAGACTTTGCTGAGCTATGACTTGTCCTTTGCTGAAGTTCCCAAATTATTACCTGATCTGTAACCTAAAACTGGTTTCCGTGAGAAATACTTTCAGTTTGGTTTTTCATTGAGGTCTGAAAATAGGTCTGGCACAAACGTCCTGCCCGTGTTACCAACCACAATTTTTATATATAGAAAGCACTCCTGTGAAATAGATTGATTACAGTTAGCTGACAAGAATTATTTCTACCAGACAGTGAGATCACCTTGTGAGTGTGGAGACTGTTTTGGAGGAGGTTGCTGTTTTAAGCTTTCTTGAGGTGTGCCCACAAGTCTGTTTATTCTCATGTATCTTATGTGGTCAGGGTGGTGGTGCTGGAGATTTTCATTTCTGAGCAATTTCTTTTAGTTTATTAAATTAATTTAGTTTCAAATGGAGTACTGGGTTTTCGTTTGTGGTGCTGCTTTTCCTGTTACTGTTGTTGTGGTTTACCGTCCACACTGGGATGTTCAAAAACTGCTCTTCAAACTTCACCAAACTTGCTTTGTGATTTGTGTTTTTGCAGTTCTGAGCATTTCTTATTCTCAGGATGCTGAGCATGGGCTGGTACTCCCCGCAAGAGGAATCACAGGATATACAGTGCTGAGACATCAGTGGAGGCTTGTGGCTTGAGCCAGACTCAAGTCCTTGTAGGATGTAGATCCTGAGATACATCCAAATAGGGCTTACAATAGCTGTAAGGCCTTCTTTAGCATACAGATGTTGTTAAGGAGTTGCACTTCCAGATTGGCTTCTTCCCTATATCCAGTAGTGCATTTTAATTGCTAAAGCAGCTCATGGAGAAGACAGATAGATAGATAGATAGATAAATAAATAAATAAATAAATAAATAAATAAATAAATAAAGGAGAGATAGCAGAGTCTTTCCCAGGCTTAAGCAACGATTTAGAGGATGATGTTAGGCAAGTTTTGGTACTAATTTTCCTATTTGTAAGATAGAGATCTTAAGATTAATCACAGTGGGCCAGTCCCTCAAGGATGTCATGAAGGTTAACTCCTATTAGAAAGTATTCTGAGCTAATCAAAGAAACGGTTCTACCCACACGAACATAGTGGGAGGCTCGGCATTTCTCTACTCAAGCTGTAGTGACGACTTTTGAGATCGTGACTCCAGTTCCCAAATATGAGCAATACGGGATTTCAGCTGGGGAGGAGTGAAACAGTGCAAAACATCAGGAAAGGGAGAACTGAGGGCACCATCTGCTCAGATCCTCAGTGGTCAGCGGAGGAGGACCTCCGCATTTTCCAGTGCATATTTACATCAGTATACATTTCCTTAGGCTTCAGAAAGGTACAGTTTAAACAGCACAAGAAGCATAGAAGAACAGAAAGATGCCCCTCTTTCCTTTGACAGCAGCTCTGCTGTCAAAGCTGTGTGCTTGGCAAGGGCAATATATCTGACAAAGTCTGCTCATACGGTATTTGCAATCACAAAAAGGTCTGCTTGAATAACGTCACCTCAAGACAGGGTCTGAGCCTCCCTCAGAGATGCACCATGGGAGTGCATCTGCTGGGAGTCTCTCCACTCAGGTGTGCACCATGGGGTCACAACAGCTGTGGAAAAGCTTCTGCAACCCAGCCGCAAATGCCCCCAGCTGTGCCCTTTGCCTTACTGTCATGTCATGTCTCTTGCATCGGTTGTCTCTGCTCCCAGACCTACAGTGTCATGCCAGTAATCCCATGGCCACCCACAAGAGTCCTCAGTTTCCCTTCATCACCACTCACCCCAAATCCATTTATTTCTTGCTTGCTTGAAGATGGACTCATCGCAGTTGTCTGTAATGACTCTTCTTGCACAGCCCCCCAACTTCTACCACTGTGTCATCTTCTTCACATCCCAGTCACATCCCAGTCAGCTTTCCAGCACTCTCCCACTCCTAAAGACCACTACAAACAGATGACTAACTCCCAAACTGACTTTTCATTTGTTTTTAATAGAGATGGTGAGTTCCTTGTGTGATAACTTTCCCATCTCATCATCATCTCCATCATTTTTTCCAGTATTAAAAAGCCTTTAAGGTTCTTTGCTTTATGCCAAAACAATTTTGCCATTTAACAAAGGGAGGCAGAACCCTGTCAGTTTTCTCAGTTGAAGTTCGGTGCAAAATAAATATTGGAAACCACCTGCATAACCACTTCTTAATCCTGTGGTAGTCTGCAATATGTTCCAGTGCTCCATGGTCCTTATCATTAGAAAATGTTTCTGATGGCTAAAATAAATCTTACTTGCTACACATTAAGTTTGTTGTGCTATTGCCACTAGACATGGACAACATTTTATCACAGTCTTCGTCGCAACTACGTTTTACATATTTGAAGACTGTTTCCTTCTTTTCTTCCAGGGTATGTACAGTCTCATTTTTCAATTTTTCCCCCAAGTTCACATTTACTAGACCTCTAATCACTCTTGTTGCTTTTGTCTGAGCTTTCTCCAGCATGTTAGTAGGGCAGCTAAATATATCATTGCTCTTCTTTGAGATTCAAATCAGTCTTTATGCTATGAATTATCCCCAGAGCTCCCATAAGCTTGGTTACCAGCCTATTCACCTAAATCCTCTGCTAAACCACCACTTTCTAGGATAAAGCCCCTATTCCTGTAGGTAAGCTGCCTTTATTTGTCCCTAGATTCATGGTCTTTCATTTGGCTGTCAAAACATGTACTGTTTAACTGACCTTCCTTTAACAAGTAATCCAGATCAATTTTTCTAGCTGACCTATCCCTAATGCTTCTTCACCAGTTTTTTGTTATCTCCAGATCTTCCCCCAGGACCAGAAAGAAAACCTGTGGGACCCTGCAAGGAACCCAGGGTGACAAACTCTCATTTACAGGCAATATTTAATCTATTCAGGATGGGCCCTTTTGACTTTGCATATCTCATTTATTTTCACAGCACCATGTGCAGTGAAATCACGTCTTACAAAACCCTAAATGTGTTGTGTCATCGCATTTACCCTTACCAAACCTGAAATCTGCTCAGGAAGCAATAGCAAACCTGCTATGTGGAAGGAACCTACAGCTTTCTTAGGGAGTGGCAAAGAGTTTGAGAAACAAAAGCTGGTGTGTTGCTTGGAAAAGAAAGAGAAATGTAAAGGCAGGAAAGCTATTAGACATAGGAGGAGTGTATCTGTACTCATTTCATAAAGATACGAATTAAGTACTGGAACTGACTAACTAAATTGATTGCATCTGGTAAGCATTGACTGAGCACACATTTCTGAACTGTTTGCTGCTTTTTTGATCCCACTAGGTAGTCGGCTTCTGATATTTCCACTGAACCGTGTTTAATCACGTTTAGCAATATTTTAGTGATAAGTGATAGCTCCACTTCCAGCCTTTGATGCATATGATTATATTACCTCCTTCTTCAGTGAATGCAAAAATCCACTGGTAACTGGTACAACTGACGTCTGAGGAAGTCAGGGCTGTTATTGTTTCAGTGTTCAGCATGCTGCTGCTGCTGCACCGCTTTGATCCGTGGCCTTACGTGGCTTTTTAAAGCGGAGGAGGGCGGAGGGAGAAGGGTTACTGGGCTTGTAAACATTTCTATTACATCAGATTAGTTTCCCTGCCATGTACAATCTGCTGGTGTGACTCAGACTCACATTTTATAAAGTCAGTTATGTCTACCGGGACTGCAACCATTCTGAGAAATTCTAGATAAATGTGAATTAGTTTTATTCTTATCTTATCACACAATGTACAATTGTACAAAAAAATGTCCTTTTGTTGACTTTTAGTGCAGATGTGCAACCACTGGCAGATAATGAGAACAACATGTTCCCTGTCTCACCAGCTCTTTTATTCTTTGGCTGAAAGTCTTAACCCAGGTTTAGGACTAATCCATGCTTGTTCATGGTGTTCTTAGCTGCTCTCCACCCACCTCTTAACTTTTCTTTTTTTCATTGGAACTGCACCATGGTGACCTGAGATAGAAGCCACTAAATAGCTGGAGTCATGTTTCTCAGAGTAGATCATTCAACCACTTTTACTCTGGGAAATAGGGCACGCTTTTTGCAGCTCTAAGATCTGGGCAAGACAATTTATTTTTGCCCTTGATTTGGTTTAGGGCACCGCCAGTAGAATGGGAAAAGTGATAGCCATTACCAGCACAAATATTAATGTCTCATATGAAATAATCTGGGGCACCAAGTGTAACATTTTCCCTTCAGGACTTTCTGGGCAGGATTTTCAAACACTCCACGACAGTCCAAGTTTACAATTGCTTTGTTATTTCCCACACATTTTCTTGCCAAATGTTTCCACAGTTGTCTGCTATTCAAATAATGTCTTACTAGAGGGATGGTAATTTTCATTGTGTTAGGGAATAAGCAGGGTTCATGGGTTGTTTGCAGATATCTTTAGAAATGCCTATGATTTCTTCAGCACCGGAGTAAACAAAGAGTGGTTTTGTTTTTAGATGACCTACCTGCCTGCCTCACAAAGGCACATCACCATTTCTAACTTTTCTGGCAACAGTAAATAGGACTCATTCACTAGCCCCAAGCAGAGGAAAAAAGTGCACCACATCCTTGAAGAAAACACGATGATTATTTGGAGGGAGGCCCCAGATACTCCCCCAGAGTCCTGCAGTGCATCAATGCAGGAGCTCTGCAGCATGGAGAGTCAAAACCTATGTTTTTGGAAAGTGCAGGGTGGGATTCACAGACAAATTAAGACAATGAGTGAGAAAAAAATATTCAGGAGATTGTGAATGATCCTTACCAGTCCTTCATGTTATTAACAGGACATCATCCTGTAATTGCTACTAAGCAAAGAAGCCACTAAAAGCCATAAAAGAAACAATTCAAGATACTCACTAGATCAGCCATCACAATGGGCTGCATCTTGGAGGTATCTGCTAGGGTCATGCAGAAAAACCATTGCCACACACACCAGGGTCCCACATGGGGGTGTGAAATAGGACTAGAACACAAATCAAGCAAGAAACTTTCATTGCCCTGAACGAGTTTCTTCGTCTTCCTGCACCTGTATTTAATCCCGCTCTCACGGCCGGTTTTGAATGCAGAAGCCTCTGGGAGGACAACCCAGTGCACAACCCCCCTTTCCTTCAGGTGAAGGGGGACCTGGGTGTATGTGGGAGGGGAGGTGGGCGCTGACAGCCCTCCAGCCAGTGAAGCCCTTTCACCAGGCTGCCATGGACCAGCGAGCTGTGGGATGGGTCAGGAAGATTTTGTCACTCAGAGGATTGTGTCAGTGCAGGACATGAGCCTAAAGATGCTCTATTTGTGGAAAAGCGTTTTCTTATTAACCAACCCGTATTTGACAGGGTTTTTACTGGAACAACAGCCTCCCTCAGGGCAGGTGAATGTGAGTGTGGCAGCAGTTAGCATTCCCCGGGGCCTTTCTGCATCTAGGATACAATTAGATACATTTGTCTGCAAGCGCTTTAAATATTTCAGCTGGTATGCCATTAAAGAATAAGAAAGGGTTTTATGTGAAGAGCAACTCAGAGCACTGCAAGGCAGCCAATATCACAGACAAGGCATAAGAATGATTTGGGATAGATAATGGTTGTGAGTAATGTTATAAATGATCTCACAGACTTTTTATTTTTTTCTTCTGTGAAGTAAATGACCTTCCTTCTCCCACTTGGAGAGCTGTGTGGCCATTACAGTGTGAAAAATGTTTCTCTCAGTCAGGACCACTCAGTACATTTTTACTGAGGTCCATTGGATAATTTTAATGACGTCTGCTCATTTTCACTCCACTCTTTCTTGAGGTCTTGCCAAGACACAGCAATGACAGCAAGGAAAAAGGACTCTCTCACAAGGATGCAGGAGGCTTCGCACACCTAGGTCTTCTCTGATGTCTGAAACATCACTTATGCACCTTTGCCTTTTCAGCTCCAGATTCAGTGCTAGTGCTCTTTTCGGCAGCAGCAGGAAGATTTACCCATACTACAGCTAAATTTATAAGCATCAGTGAGAACCACGGCATAACTTGATGAGACACTACACCCCTGTAGCAGCAAACAGAGTATCTGTCTCTCAGAGATCTAATGGGCAGTAACACGAACACAGTAGGCATGTGAGGATACAGACAGTGGCAGTTTTCTGTGAGCAAGAGGCCAGAGAAAAGAGTGTGTGACCCACAGCTCCGACGTGATGTGAGCAAGTGGGTTATCAGTGGACATTGCACGGTGTCAGCAGTTGAGTCAGGCTTTCTCCTCACCTTTCCAGGCCATGTCTTGCAGGTGCTACAGCTTTCACCCCCGTCACTGTACACATAGACACAAACCTGTAATGTGGAAGTTCTAATCTGAGACATGCCTAGAGGCAGGGCTGCCCCAAGATCCTGTCTTTGCTCTCTTTCTGTGTTAAGGCCGTGACAAATAAGAATCCCACTCAGGACCCACTTAAAATTTTTCCTTTCCTCCTCACTTGGCAAAATTTTCTTCCTTTCCATCTCTGTGGCATGTGCAAGTGATGTGAAGAGAAAACAATTATACCTTCATTATGCCTCTGTTTTCAGAAGATACCGGCACAGAAGATCTCATGAAAAGAGGCCCTGCAGCCTGGTTTTATTATTCTGGATGTCTAGTAATGGGTGAATAGCATGCAAAAGCCTTACATACTTGTTATAAGTTTAAGCATTTGTAATCATGTATTCAAGATTGTTAGACATCGTGGCTAAAAGTCCAACTGAGACATCTTTAGGAAGAGCAAACCCCCCACAAAAATATTTCTGTGATACAAATTATTCAAATCCTTATTAATCTCACCCATTCTTCTAGTCAAAGCCTATCTCAAGGATTCCTGCATGGAATAAGATTCAGCACACATGGCAACAATTGTGCAACTTCTTTTGATTCCCAAATTTCTATATTTACCACAAAAACTTTTTTCAGTCAGATCCCCCTTGCAAATGTGTTTCAACTTAAAATGTCAGTTAAAGCACCAAAACCTGAAGCCCTGCCTCCTTTTTCATTCAGAATTTGTTCTGGCAAAGCTCCCCTCAAATCAAGCAGAAACACCACCACTCAGAACAAAAGCTTCACAGTTTGGCTCAATAAACTTGTCATCTTCACATAAAGAAATGGATAAAGATGCAAACAAGCCATTGTCCCGACATGTCACGTAGCTTTTAGGCAGGACACTTTGTTCAGCCTCTAAGCGGGCCACCAGACCAGCGCTGGCAGTGATCAGTGCTGCTGAGCTTAAACCTTTAGTCACGGCAGTCCTGAAGTGATTCTCAGATCGCTCTGCCATAAGCAGCTGTGGCGGCCACACAGGAGCAGATGACAACCCAGGTCAAGTTTGCAAGCTCTGATGCATTTCTGGTGGTCACAGCAACACTGTGGTCTCCTGCCCTGCCCCATCTCATGGCATGGTGGGACAATACTCAGATGCATCCACCCTGAGCACTGGACACCTGCCAGCAATAAACCACAAGTGCCCATCACTGTTCTATAGGCCATCACTGTTCTATTACAATTGCTTCCCAAGGCCTTCTCTCCTTTCTGTAGATAAGGTCTGACAGCACTAGAATATGGGCTGCTGGCTGGTGCCTGGTGAGGGTGGCTCTGGTGCCAGACTGTGAGGTGTAATTAAGACACAGGCAGGTGATTCTCATAGGGTGCAGGCTGACCAGTTGGGTGCAGGGACCTCATGCTAGACTAGTAAATTATCACGTCGTATTCCCAGGGAGAGTAAATCATGTGTTCATGCCGTATTAGAGCACGCTCTGTGCTACATATAACAGAATATTTCTTTCAAGTTTATCAGTGTTTTTCAGAACCCATAGACCAAAATATCTAAGGTAGCTCATTTACCTTATTCTCAACATCATCCAATACTGGCCCCTAAAATTTATGGGCATTCAGGGTGAAAGATTGCCTGGATTTGAGATAGATGTCATTGTGCAATAAAATGTTCATATTTGGAGTTGAAAAAGAAAATGATTTAGTGGAATATTGATTTTATAAGGAGAGGGGGAATTACAATTGGTTATTGGAGTTAGTCCAGCTAGAGATGAGTCAAAGCATATGAGAAGATTCATGCACTTATGTTAGGAACTTAGTTTCCCTTACTTAGATAATTACTTATCTGTCATTGTAGAAAACCTTACAAATGCAAATGCAATGTCTCTGTGAGATAGGGAAGGGTTGTTATCTTCCATTATGCTCACAACAGAGGCCCAGAACATTCAGGCAATACCCACAGGTTTTGCTGAGGTTCCTCTAGAAGGCCACCACCATGGTCCAAGCCCTTAGGGCACTACAGCTGCCATCAGATCAGGGATATGGTTGACCATACAACCCATCTCAAAGGGTCACTCTCACACTACTGCCATAGCTGACATGTTTACATCCTCTGATCTCAATCCTTGGAAGTATAGACACATTAGGTATCCAAATCCCTGCAGGCCTTCAGCTTCCCACTAATCGTGGTGTTATGATAGACTGATATGGGTGAGCAGAAAGGGACCTTTTGGAAAAGGGTATGATATCATCACCCATGTTGGGATCAAACACAGAGAGCCCCAGGCACACTGCTCTCCCTTACACCAGGAGCTCTGAAAATTTCTAGAGGCTCTTTCCATCAAGCTCAGACATGTCAAGCTCCAGGCACCAACCATGACCCTCACTTCTTTTTGCACAGAGGAGATGGAAGACAGTGAATGAACTAAGAGTTTGCCCACGGCCCTAAATCAAAATAACAAGCAGATGTAGAGTGCGAAACTATTCTGCAATTGTCAAAAGCAAAAACTTCTGTTCTCCAATGCACGAAAACTATTATGAGCCCCTGCAGAGAGGTTACTGCCAAGGGGTAAACCCAAAACCAGTCCACGTTTAATAGCTTTGCACTATTAATGACTGAAAATAACACTAAACTTTTACAGAAGTTCCAGACTTCCTGACTGGGGAATGCACAGATAATAGAGGTATTTTCATATCACTTTTTTAAAATTTGGGCCAGCTCAGATAAAGCACAGACCACACACTGAAAGACTGGTCACTCTCTATTATGACAGCCATCTGGAATCCTCTCAGACTAAATGTGCCCAGGCCATCACTGGTTTATGACTGGAATAGGCCACTGTAGAAGAACAGAAAGCATAAAATTGTAATGTGACCTAAAGCTTAAAAATGAGTAAGAAATATAGTCTGCCCTTTTAGCACTTTCTTGGGGTCTGAAGACGTTCAATAAATAAAGAATGAGAGCCACTAGCCCGTTCTGACTTACTATGTCAGGTGTCAAATCCAGATTATAAGCTATCCATCCATCTTCTTGGTAAAGTGGATCCCTTTCCATCATCTATAAAATAACAGAGACAGGACAATTTATCCTACCATACCAAAAAAAAAAAAAAAAAAACAAAAACAAAAAACCACAAAAAAAAAACCACCAAAAAATCAAAGGGGTAGAAAAATCCTCAAAATATCCTGGTGGTCTTCCTCTGGGTCCTGTTCATATTTTTATGCTGTCCTTTACCAACCTGCAGAAGCTCTGCCAGTTCACTTGCCTGGTTCAGAAGCCAAAGTTCCACAGATGGGGCTGCCTAATAGGAGCCCTCGGGCTCACAGTGGTGACACCAGCTGCTGTCACCCCTCTCTGATGCACAGAGGAGGTGTGGGGATAACTGTGGCTTGTGCATGCATGGTCTTGCAGGAGGTGGTACAGAGGCAAGACCTGGCAGTTGCATTCCTCCTGCCAAGCATCTTCAGGATTGCCTGCATCCTTACTCCTCAGGGTCTCCCCTTCTCCATGCAGTGGTGGCTTTTCCAAAGTAGCAGTCCTGTACTTACTCTTTCAGTGTGAAAAGGAGGACCAGGATTCCAGACAGGCCATACACAGGGACGCATCTTGTGTCCATGCCCCAGTGGTTCTGTGGAGGCCAGCTGCAAAAAGGTGCATGATGATACAATCAGTTAGTCAGTTTTCTCACAGCTTCAGGGCTCCATGCAGGACTCAGAGCAAACTCCAGAGAGGGTATTGCAGAACACTATCTATCTTTCCAAAAGTGGATGCTATGGAAGGAAAACATAAGGCCAAGCTTCATACAGATGTCATACCTAGACATGCTAACTGAAGTGCACATTGCTGTGGCAGCTGGGCACCCAGGCAATGAAAAAAATTTGCCTTGAATTTTCCAGCAGGGCCACTTTCGTTAGATTGTGTTGGATAGATGCTGACGATGGCTCAGGAGAAAAGCACAGAGTAAGAAGCTGAAATTCAGGTCTCTAAACACAGCTCTCAATCTCCTCTTCTGGCTGTCCTCATCACTGCAGTATCCCCTTATGCAGGTGCCTATGCACAAAGCAACCCCTATTTAAAACAAAACAAAACAAAGCAAACTTCTTCTTATCACCTACAGGGCTTTGTAACACATGACACCGTTTTCCTTCCAAGCATAACAAAGGTCTGTGGCAGGATTTATCGGCGCACCAACAACACTCTTTATTCAGTGCAGGCGAGAAAACAAAGCAGTGCCTCCCTGCCTGCCCTCGAGGACCTTACACAGTGCCTACACAAACATTAGCAATACGTGTAGCTGTTGCACTGTGCACTTGTAGGGTGGAAGTGTCAATCTGATCTCCTGAATGGGTATTTTTCCTGATGCCTCATGACATAATAATCTTGTAGCATCTTTAATTTAAAATAAAAGCTCCTGCAGAGGATTGCTCTCGCAGTCTTCCCGACCTGAAGAACTCAAGCGGGGAGATGGCATGCAGACAGCTATACCTTAGAGGATTCCACTCATGGCTCTTCCATTGTTTGTTTGACGGTAATGTGAAAAAGGTGCAATCGAGATCAGCATCAGTCGTGCTGTGTGTCACCCAAATACACAGAGAGATGTAGATGCAGGTCTGAAAATCTGTAGTCATATTTAACTAGCTGCTTTTGATCTGTATAGCACCGTGGGGCAACAGCAACTCTCCCTAGACAGATGAGCAGAAGCTGAAGGAGCCAGAGGTCAGGTCTGTACAGTGTCATCTGCAGGCACATGCACTGACACTATTAAACAAAGTGGTGTCAAAGAAAAGCTATCTGATTCATCAAATCATAGATCTGCCCATGCACTGTATCCATTCTGAGAGTGATTTTAAATGAATTTTGGCCTAGGAACCCCAAAAATATAAATTTGCATGTTTCTTCACACAGAAGAGATGCCTGACCTAATTTACAGCGGGGACACACAAGCAATACTGTCAGCACAGGTATGGAGAAGAATCCCTGGAGGGGGGAAAAGAGTGGCTGAAGGTGAGATGGAGGTCCCTGATTTGGTATTGACACCAGCACTGGGGTGTCTGCAAAGCTCAGCCTCAGGAGCATCAGGTCTGGGCACCCCCACTGCTGCCAGGTAACAAATGTCCATTCACAGCTGTGTCCACAAGAGAATCAGGGTGGAGAGAAGGAGAATTAGAGCATTCCAAGAGAGGAAAGATATCATTAGCTGCACAGGAACGCTGTTTTTAGGTACTGTCTGCCATTTCTTTTTCTCCTTTTATTCTATTTCTCTGGCATGAATAATTTAGAAAATTAATAGATTAAAAATTAATATATGCCATTGTAGAATGTTCATGAAGGCACACTGCAAGAGATTATCCTTTCCCCATTCATACTGCGGGCCCAAAGCTGACCTTAGCTACCCCACTGGACTCAAACATTTTTATTTTTCCTTTGTGCATTTTGGATCCAACAGCTCAGGGGAAATGGAACACAGCTGGGAAATGGAATTACCAGCCTACAAACAAGACAGATCATGACTGTCACATTTCTACACTAAAAACTAAAAAATAAAAGCACAGAGAAAAGAAGACTGACTGAAAGGGTACAGGAAGTATTCCCCCTCGAGAACCTGTTTCTGTGTCTTTTGGGATTAATTTAGTTGAGGAGGGGACTGTGGATACATTATAATGCCTGAAGTTTCAATTGAAGGCTATTCTAAGCAAACAAAATCTTAAAAATGCACAAAATCTTAAAAATACACAAAGCAAAGCCATAAGCCCAAGAGAGATGGCTTTGAAGTAGCATGTTCAATCACCCTGTATCAGGTACAAAAGTTTCTATTCAGCTCAGTTTACAACAGTTTAAACAATGTATTTTTAACAGGGAAGGAAAAGAAAAATATGATATTTCATCGTAAGCCATATGGTTAATGACCATTTGCAAGGAATTGCTGTGCACTCACCAGGAAGGCAAGTTTTGTGATCCAGCCTTTGGGCTTGAGACAAGTTCCAATTTTAGTAGAATCCATTCAATGCTTAATTTTTCCAGGGTAAACTCAGTGAATACCTGTCAGTGCTCTATCTGTCTGTCAGTGCTCTGTCTGTATTTACACTATTAGGATTCACATCACTGTATTTTTCCAAGCTGCTGCTGTGTGAGAACTTTCATGAGAACTTTCTTTGTTATCTGCCTGATATGGATGTGGAATGTTTTGGTCAGGGTGAGGCTAAAGTCTGATACAGTGCACTCAAAATTTTCCACAGTACAGGCTGGCTTTTCTCTGGCATGGGTTGATCAAACCTTTGTTTCAAATCTTTGCAAACTGTTTGTGATCTGTTCATCTTGGGTTCACCCTCTGCTTTTCTCTGGTTTCTCCCCTATTCTCATTCCTTACCCCTTCTCCCACTTGTCTTTTGTTTCCACTTGCATTGCAGCTTTCCAGCTGGAGATACAGCCCTACAGAGGAACCACCCCCCAAAACCCGAACCAAGACACAAATCACACAAGAAGCATGCAGATAGTCTCGTATTTGCTGCCATCACATTATTTGCTGTGCTTAAACATAGCATCCTATTTCTGCCTGGATCCAGAGACAGACGAAGACACTTTGGCAGCTGAGAACACCCTACTCTCCTTTTTTTATAAAGCATTGCTTTGTGTCCCTTCTCCTCCCCTGCCACAAGCACTGAGCATCCAGGCTGGAGAGATACAGGGCAATGGGGAAATCCATGGGCTGGGGGGCAGCTCCCCTCATTGACTCTGCCCCAGTGAGTTTCTCCCCTCTTATAGAGAAATACAGAGGCAGCAGCAGCAGCTAAATCAGGGAAGGTGGGGCTTTGTAAGTTCATCCTCCTACAGCAAGGGACAGTTTTCTCTGCATTTCTGTATCACAAGTCCTCCCCTGGGTGGCTTTAAGGGCCTGGACCCCTCAGTGTGGAGAGGCTGGAGCTCTGCAGCAGTGTTGCATGGGGCAAGAAACTGGGGCCTTTCCCCTCTACAATTTCATCTGAAAAATGGGGATGCTGGAAACATGCCCTTGTATTCAGGGCTCACCTCAGAACATTTGGTACACTCATCCTTAACCCTGAGGAGACTACAGTCCCACAGGAGCCCTCACAGTCACTACCACCACCAGTATCCCAGCAGCATCAGAAGACAGAAGGGCTGCAGCATATTTATCTCCTCCTGGCACCTGTCTTCTTAGGGATAATCAAGGAAAAAGTCCCCAGCCTACCCTTTGTTAAGGCTTTTTTTTTCCTGGCTGTCTATCTGTCCAGCAGAAACCAGCTGCTGTTTTTGCAGTGTCTGGCATGCTCAGGTTACAGTTTTGCTGGCACTTTAATAATTTTATTAATAATTATTATGGTTGATTTACATTGTCCCACTCCATGGTGTACATGTTGGCCTTGCAGAGCAGTTGCTTGCAAGCCTTGCCCCCCAGCACAGCTGCATTTTCTGTGGTGTGCCTGATCTACATGTAATTCATGGCTCAGCTGGGATTTCGGTGGCATAAATAGCATTACACCATTATGAAATGACAACAGATGCCAGAGCTGTTATCTGTCAAAGTGGAGCCCGAGAGTGCAACTTCTACCAGACTAACAGCAATTAGGTTTGCAAGTGTAACCAGATCCTATTGTTAATCCCAATTCTGTTTGGGCATCTGTAACAACTGGTTATGTTGTAAGACCACAATGGCTTCCAAGTAAGAAATCACGGCATTCTCATTATGTGCTGAGTGTTCATCACATCAGATCCATTTCTCAGCATTTAATGTTAATTACTAGCTTGGGTTTGTATTAGCTGAGAGCTAAATGATGTAGTACTGCAGAAAACTATTAAGATCTGCGTCACATAGGCAAACATGACCATCCACTTCCAGAATGTGAAATGAATAATGAGTGGGTATAAAGGAGTTCTCAGAAACCCCAGCTGAATGCATTCAAGAGTAGTGCTTCCTCTTTAATGGGCTCTCTGCCAGAATGACACATCACTCTGCCTCACTGGAGTAATTTATAAACAGTCCTTCACAACACTCTTTTCTCTCTTGCGTGTGCTGCTTCTCCTCACAGGGATAGCTGCAGAGGGAGGATGCACCTGACAGTAAAATGCTGCTCTGTTCAGAATAGCAAAACTCCTGGAGAAAGGAAGAACCTAACTCTCCCCAGGATCAAGCCTAAAGGAAAAGGGAGGGCAGGGTGATGTGAAAAGCAGAGTTACATAGAAGGAGTTGGCTACCGACCAAATTCCCAATTCTTTGAGGCTGACTTGGGTTTTCCATTCGAAAGCACTGCCTTGGTTTCAGACTGTAATGCAATATCTGAAAGCATTCTGTGTAGCTCCCTGCATTCCTGGAGAAAGCCAGGCCAGAGCTAGACACTGAAGTAAAGGTCTGTGAGGTTTACACAGCATTCCCCCCGAGGGACAGTGCTGAGGTGTATCAAAGAGAGTGTTTAAAGGGAGAGAAAGGAGCTTCTTAAAATCTGTGTACCTTCCCCTCCCTTCCTCTCTTTCTGCCCAAGCACGCTCCCATGCAATGAGTCACTGGTGGTTGTCACAGACTTGGGATCCCCACTGTACTATTCAGTACACAAGAACACAGCCCTTGCTTACAACACAAACATGAAAAACTAGATCCAGAGACACAACAAAGCATAGGACAATTTCAGCCATGCTGTAGGTCCAGCAAACTGCGGACAAGATTTTGGCCTGCAGTGTCCAAATGAGAGTCTTTCTGAAAACAGGGGCTGGAAGAAAGGCAGAGAGCATTGCACATTTTTAATCAGGAGCTCCACCCAAGCCCGAGGAGAAAATAGCAGAGGTGCTTGCTTGTGGCTGACAAAGGTGGAAGCCAGCCTCCTGACAGTGAATGAAGGTTTATGGGCAGGGTGGGGATAGGCACTATTAGAGCTTGCAAGCAAAGAGAAATTATTTCTGCCTGATATCACAAAGAGATGAGAACCAGCAAAGGGATGTGATCACCACAGAGAGAAAGGAGCCAGCAACGAAAAGGTGATGATTGAGTAGTCTAAGCAATGGGCAAAGGAAATGACCACTGCAGCAAAATTCCTGCTGCAATAAAAATGTTAAAATGCTGGATGCTGAGAGGCTATGAAGCCAGCCAGCCAGGAAACATTATATGTAGATGGAGTATGAACAAGAAATCTTTGAGGCATAAACTTGGCATGTTTATTTTAAGAGAAAACACTAATTACTTAGGTTGGAAGAAAAAAATGTTCCCACTAATATCAAAAAGTCCTTATGCCAGAAGGCCTGTTACGCCTTTCTCAGGGAAGAAGAGTCAGCTTTTCTTCTGGGTAACTTGCCCATCAATTACCTGCTTCAACAAAGTGATTGCTTTGTCCACTGCCAGCTATTTATGTGACTGTTTATACATGGCCCTACAGATGTTCTGTACTTGCAGACCAGATGTGAAACTACAGATTCACATCGAAAGCACAGACAGAACTGTATCACGAAAAAATGTTCCCAAACAGACAAGTTCTAAGCAAAAGCCTTTAGCAGAACTTTAAAAGATTGCCCTGCCTTTAACCAGTTCCATGTTAGGAGATACAACACTGAATCTAAGATACAGCAGATCTGCCAGAACAGTGCTGGGAGTCATAAGGGAAGCTGTTTAGTTGAGGGCTTTACAGACAAACTATGTGTATATCCTTCCTTGCCACAGTTTCTTGCGCTTTAATTGTCCTTCCCTTTTGTCCCTTTGAACATGCAGTACTTCTGCCTAGATGCGCTAGAGCCTCTGTTACTTCAAAACCATTGTTGGGAATTTCTACAATTGCAGCCTTCTCCTACTGTTGAAGGAAAGGATGGCTTCTGACAATGAACTTCACATACATGCAGACAAGAAATGCATTGTGTGGCTTGCCACTTGCCTTTGTTTCCCTGTTTTGCAGAATTTGCTTCTCTCATCAACCTGCCTAGGGCTGCCAGGGACTAATGTTGCCAGTGTGGTGTTGGATATGTCAGTCAAATGCTGAGCTTTGAAGAGAGAATATCTTCCTTTACAATTAAAATGAGCTGCTGTCTGGAGAAAGGTAAGGCTGTCAGCTCCAAGGAAATTTAACTTGTCCACTAATCTCCTCCCTGTTTCAAGACTTCGTGACCTCCGTGAAAAGATGCTACAACTTTTGTTAGTACAGCTCTTTCAGTAATTCAGCTAAATCCTATTGAACTACTTGAGCTACTTCATTTCATCTTTAACAGCAGACTTAAAACCTGAACACTTCTGTAAATTGAAAACAAATGTAGGTTAAATACCCAGAAGGGATTTCTCTATCTACCCCAAAAGCAACTTAGCACCTTCCCTCCTCCTAGCAGTACCAACAACTTCTTGCTAGGAAAAAATTACTAGGAATACAGATGAGCTTGCAGCAAATACAAGAAGGTAAAACAAAAATGCAGCAGCAGTGGGAGATAAAGGGGAAAGCATATAGAGTAAGAAAACTTAATTCACAGCTTCACAAAAATATCCAGTTCCATCCTTTCCTCACTATCAATGGCTTCAAGGCAGGATACCTGGGAAGGAGAAGGGACAGAGGTATTCACAAATATCAGGTTTTGCCTCCTCTCTTGGCTGACTTCAGAGGCCAGTTTCCCAAGGACCTGTCTGGAGTCAGTGGAGAAAGGCAGGCAACTCCAGAAGACAATTCATGGGACCTTAAGAGACTTCAAATCTGGAATGTCCTCATAGCCCTTTTGCTCCAGCACTGCAGCAGACAAGTGACACTGGCTTGAGGAAACTTATCAGCCCCCCTCTTGATATGGTAAAGCCAGGGAGAGGACCACAGGGAGAAAATGCAGCTCTTCTCTCTGGGCTGAGGGACAGAGCAGGTCTGCCCACTGGACTGGATGATTTATCTCCACAGGCTATACCCCTCAAGGTGCCTCCTGTGGCAACATAACCAGACACAAACTTCAGTCTGGAGGAAACAGGCTTCTGAGGAACAGCACCTTTCTTGTGAAGAAAGGATGATTTCCCACACACAAGTGAGGTCCTCAGATTTCCTGACATGAGACAACATCGTACAAGAGTGGCTCTGCTCTCTGCTGTGTGGTGCTGCTGGAGAGCTGGCAGGAGCCCAAGCAGTGGCTGAGCCAACAGGCTCAGGTCTTTCAGAGTTGTCCTGTACCCCGTGGGCCAGCTCAGTGAGCTGGGGTATAAGTGAAAAGGGGCATAGCCAAGGACCATAGGCTTAGCTAGTGCTCCAAAAGGAAAGAGAAAAGGACAGAAGAGAAAAGCCACTCCAGCAGAGAAAGTTGAAAACAAAGTTCATAATTAGGAGAAAGGATGTCAAATGTTTCAAGGCTCTTTGACTGTAAGTCACCAACCTGGAACACTTAAAGAAGAGTGAGTGTGGGTGTTCAGCAGAGACAGATGCCCTCAATTAGTAATTATCCATGCTTAAAAGAAAACTTTAAAATTTGCTGCCTTACAGATTTCACTGGCAGGGTTACTTGTCAAAGGAAGTGCATATGCATAGTACTAATGTTAGCAAGGAGTGGGATTTACAAATGACATTTATCTCCAGCATTCAAAGAATAATAGCTGAGGAAGTGAGGGGCTAAGGAGTGCTTGTTTGGCTATTGCATTACTCTGGTGTTGTCAAAAACTGGCATACTTGTCTCCATGGCTCTTGCATTCTGCACTGTGACAAATCAGTCAAAAGACAAAAATTTTCATATATAGAGAGCGAGCTATATATAAATATGTGTGTGCGTGTATTCCAACATACACTGAAAACATTTTCCCTGATTCTCCCTGAATCATTACAGTGATTTCTTTTAGTTTGGCTAAAAATATGAACATTGTGTCATCAAATATGACCAAGAGGTAGTACTATCATAGATATTGCATTCTTACCAGCAGCCATAAACAAACAAACAAACAAACAAACAAACAAACCAGGAAACCCCAACAAACAAAGATTATAAGTGCATTTACACTGCAAGAAATGCTGGATGATGAGCTGAGGTATTAGCAGATGGCTAAGAATATTCCTGGACATTTCTGGCCCCTGAAGGAGCTTCTTTTAGGGTTCGTACTTTATTAGAGAAAAACTCAAGCCCCTGGTCATGGTGCTACAGCAAAGCAATCTCCCTCAGTTCTGCTCCTCTGACCTACTTAGATGGGCTTGGGCTGCTATTTTCATGCAAAGTATTTGAAATCAGCCTCATCATTACAGCAAAGAGCATTATCTCTCGCTGTTTTCCATCTAGCCCCAAGAATAACTCTGATGTCAGCGGGAAGCTCTCTCTCTGGCAGCCGTCTCCTTGCTGCCAGCTTGTCAGATAAAAGGTCAGCTGGCTCTGCCAGTTCCTCGGACAGACCCACCCTGTGGGGTCCTCTGCTCACACCCAACTGCCCCAAGCAAAGCAGCCCCAGAGGAAGCCAGCTCCTGCTCTCTGCTTCCAAGATCCCATTCAAGTGCCTGTCCTCAATTACACCAGTCAAGTGCAGTCCTCAAAAACACACACTGCAGCAGGGCTGTGCCGGTGCCTCCTGGTCCAGCCATTCCTCCTCCACAGCAAACATCCGTAGCTGGAGCCCCGGAGAGGGGAAGAGCACTGCCATCCTCATGTCAGGGCTTTCCCGGCAAACAGCTGGCACGTGGCTTCCACATTTCTCCTCCTGCAGGACTAATGTGGAGAGAGGGGAAGAAGGCAAAAGCTGGGACCCAAAGTGCTGACAGAGTTCTTGGGCATGCAGAGAGAGCACAGGCTCCTACTGGCCTCACCAGTGAGAGCTGGGATATTACGTCTGTTTCAGGAAATTCGCCCTGCAATACAGCCTAGAGCTCCCTACATGAAATTACTCTTCCAGTGAGGATATAAGAAATTACAGGGTGAACAAGAATAACCCCCCAGGTGTCCAGCCCTGAACACACAGTCCTAGCAAACCTCATGCATATCACCAATCACAATGGCCATTTCACCTGAGGAAAGACAGAGTTAGGACTTCAGAGTTTGGCCCAAATCCTAGACTATATAAATAGATTTCTATGAATCAAAGCTCCATTATGTAAGACATAAAAATAAAAGAACAAATGAGAGGAAAAATAAGCTGAACTTCAGAGTCTGCAGTGAAGCATCATCTTAAGAGTCTGGGCACTGAGTCAAGACACAGATCTTTTTCTTTTCTTTTATTTTTTCCCCAGTTTGCCTGCTTTGCTTTAAAAGTGACTCATCCACTTGCTCCCCCTTTCACCACCACTTCCCATGTTGTTTCAAACATGCCTGTACATTTTAAAGCTCAACAGGACCATCCAAACTGCCTGATTATCGACTGCACATCTACATTAGCATTTCCAAATTAGAGGGGAGAAAGGGATGTGCCCATATGAAAAATGCCTCAAACACGTTGCCAAGGTTAAAAGAACCGTGGTGTGAGGCATGCTGCAGTTTACAATGAATTGAAATGTGACTAAAGGCAGCATGTGACAGCCTTCTATATTTAGCAGTGGCTTTTGCTTTTACACTCTTTGAGATACCCAGTCAGAAAAGCATCTATGTTTGTGCATCTCAGCAGAAGAATGAGCCCCTGAAGGTGTAGGAAATCTCCAACAATGGCTTTGTATACATTCCAGTTGTTGCTGGGGCATTTGTTTATACACACTGCAGGCTCGCCTCCCTCCCCACCTCTGGCACATTCCCATCCACTCTTTGCTTTGACCAGGGAGTATTTTTAGCTGATGTAGAACAGTGATTTCACCATTGGATCTCCTTGTCACACCTTTTCCACAAGCCTCTAGAATAGAAGGCTTGAGAGCAAAACACAGTGCACATCATAGAAGTGCTGTGGTTATCATTCCAGATGAGATATATATTACATTTGCATTTTCCTTAATTTATGTTATTTCCATAGCCAAAGGAGTGAGGAGTCTATGTTTTGTACAAGGCAAATCCATGTTGAACACAGTTTGGTCTGAAGGGTTTTCTTCTGTTCAGAGAGATTCCACTAGTCATATGTGCACCCTTTCAGCAGAAAATTTTTTTAAAAACCAAGTCAGCTATATATATGATTTTTTTAAAAATCACCCTGAGCTGTTGTTCTTTTGGGAGAGGGAGATTCTTTTTTTCTTCTTTTATTGCAGCTTTTATCTACTGTTTGGTAAATAAAAGCATTTCTTATGTGCACTTGTATTACATGCATCCCTTTAGGTTTATAAATAGTTACAGAAAATGATACTTTTTTCACAGTCCCCTTTCTAGTCTGCTTAAAGCCTTGCCTGACTGCTTTTAAAGAGGGCTTAGCGACATTTAGAAAACATGGTGATGCATGCATATAAGAACAGCACTAATAGTCTTGCTGGGATAAGCATTAGAGAATTCCCACTATTCCAGATTTCCATAAATAACATAAATTAACCTCCCAGCTATTTATATGCAGTACCAGCTACAATAGCCTTTTATTTCATTCCTTTTTTTCTCACCATTTGCTAAATCAATATTCAGCCAACTTTCTGGGGATGGCATCCATTTTTTTTGCAACAGGCTGCACAAGCACAATGGATGTTGCATAAGTTTAATGGGAAACAGCCACCAAAATGTCTCACTGCAGAACATTGCTGCTCCTTATAGGCCTCTCCACTGGGAGATTTGCAAAACAAAAGTAAGGCTTGTTTTACAAGAAGCTCCACATATTGTCATCCCCAACCAGGGCGACAAAGTCTGCCACTGAATTCATGGCAGCTGTGAGACTATACAACAGTAAAAAACATTTCTTTGCATAGGCCAGGAAACGGATAAAATGCTCATCCTCCAGACCTTGCAAAGATTCTTGGTCCACAGCCCAGCTCTAGACCTATACTCCATGTTTCCACGGTTTGGACATAGTGTTTTGTGTGCTACCATAGCAACTGATGCTCAGATGCTCACATATCTTCTAGCAGATGGCAGTTCCAGGAAGGAGGCCTGAAAATGTCTTTGTAGCAGTAATTGCATCCCTCAGACATTTCAGAATGACTCTGTCTTCCAGGCTGCGCCTCATGATGTTTCAGGCATCGCTGGTTAGCATGTGGCTTCACAAAGTAAAGACAGGGCAAACTGGGAGCTGCCTTATCAGTATCAAAGTCAGCTGTACTGAAAAAAAGTCAGTAGAAACTTTTTTAAAAGTGTAAAACAAGTAGATACATGGAAAAATGTGATAGAGAAGAATCATGAAGGATGTTGTGCAGGGAAGCTGTGTCTTACAAATTCAGCAGTTTTCTAAAGGAGTTTACAAACATGTAGATGTAGCTCATTTGGTTGATAAAGTAGGAACAGATTTACAGCAAGATTTCACAATATTCCTTACCAAGGGTCCACAAAGATGCTAAACTAGGGGGAAAGTTCTCTCATGAATTAAAGTTAAAAGAAGCAAAGAGGAGGAATAAACCTGGAAGTCCTGTGGAGATCTGTTCTGCTAGCGTCATTAAGCATGTTCACTAACCACCAAAAAAAGGCAATGGACAGTAAGCTAATGAGGTTTATTGATGATGATACTGAGCCACTGAAGCCATAAAAACGAGTGATGACTGTGCAGAGCCACAATGTAGTGCTATGAGACAAAGCAACAGGGCAATAAGACATCAGACAAAAGCTGGTGTCCATGAACACAACATCTATGCATATAAGGAAAAGCAACCCTAAATTCAGAGATAAGTGATGGGTTAACCCTCAGAAAAGTAACCCTGGTCTTACAACAGCCTTTTCTACAAACACGTTAGCTCAGGGTTTAGCAGCACCAAAGGAGCAACTGATATAGGTGGAAATATTAGGAAAGGAACAGAACCCAAAATCCTTGTTATTCCTGTATTTTGAACCATCTCTGGCATTCCAGCCCTTCATCAATCTTGAAAGAAAAAAAAAAGGATACAGTTACAAAAAGGATAGACGCACACCACCAGTGATTAAAAGTATGAAAGGAAATATTCAAGAAGCAAGTAAACAACCTAGGAGTCTTACACTGAGAGAGGTCAGTAGGGAAATGAAAGGTAACCTTGAATGGCATGGACTAGTTGGATAGGGAATGATTATTCATTCTTTCTATACAATGGGAAGTACACAGCATCACATATTGAACCAACAAGGTGGTAGTTTCAAAACAAAGGTGGCAATTTTTCACAGCACTAAGGATACACTGAGGAATTAATTTCCACAGGATGCTGCAACTGCCAAAAGACACATGGGTTCCAAAAAGCAGCTGGACAAAGTCACAGAAAAAGACCATTCTGAGCTATTCTGCATAAAGACGCCACCTCCCACTCAGGAAGTTTCTGGGTTAGAGATTGTTAGAAAATGGGAACATACCTGTATCACTGGCACCCCAAAACCATTTTCCTATACACTGTCAGTCAATGTCAGAGACATAGCTGGTGCTTTGGTCTGGGTGGTCACAGTCCCCTCATACTGCATCATCTGAGCTGTAGGAACTGATTTCAGGCTATGCTAAATGTGACCTAGCTTAGCGCTTTTGACTGAAAGTCACTCTCCATCAGCTGCTTCAGATTTACCATAAATTTATAAGAGCACATGCAGTTAATGGTACTATTCCATCCTGCCTTGACATCATGCACTCTCTTACTTCAAACTAAAAGGGGCAACTTACAGGAAGCATGAAGGGAAGCAGAATATTTTGTATTAGACTTTTTCAAGCCCTACATACCTTATTTTTTTCCATGCTTTGTTTTCACCCTTATTTTACCTGAAATGTCATAGAGAAAATGAAGTTCTTTTGATCCAGTAACCTCCCTCATCCATCAGCTCTTTTTCAGCAGGAAATTACTGCCATTTGATCTAATCTTTTCTTGTGGAATCAGGAAGGGACAGATTCTGAGGACTGGATTCACCCTAAGCTGTACCTCACTCAAATACAAGTCACATCACAATCACTGCCACTGCTTAGAGGATTAAAAATTACAAGGCTAATAAGAATGAGAATCTCCCCCTAATGTACCAAGTCTCTCTTTAAGAGTCCTATTTGGGTCAACTTACTGTGGCTGCCATCCCATTAAAACCTTAAAGAGAATTCATAAAAATACCCAAGAGCATGGCAGAGAATCCTGCCCTGCATAATTGTACTGAAATATTCCAAAAGGAACTTAATTTCCTTCTCGATAGCCTCAGTAATACTTTGAAGAGAGAAGAATGAAAGTGAGGACATGCATTACATTCTGTAGAGGTACAAAAAGAAACCTTTTCTCAGTGAATACGTCAGGGGAATATGTCTAAAAGGGCATATCTGTGAAAATATGACCTCTGATTTTGCCAAGGTCAGCAAAACCTACTGTGAGTCGCTTTGTAAGTGTCGGTCACACAAGTTAAAGCTGCCTCAAGGCAACTTTAACTTCTCTACCCAAATGCAACAAGACATGATGTTTTTGAAAGGTTTGCAAAATCCTCCTCTGTATGGAGGAGCAAGATTATCTGGTCCAACATTTGTTTATGATTATTTATGGATCCAAACCAAGTTAGTTCTTTACTATAAATTCATATGGACTGGCAGATCAAAAAGCCATTAAGAGCTGTTAATCTAACATGGAACAGGCTTTTTAATTTGAGTTTCCTGGCACATGCTGTTCATGGGTGGGTGCTGTTCTTCTCTTAGCCTCAGTGGCAAGAAGACCCTCACATCACACAGGCCTACAGTGCCATTTGTTGAGAAAATCTGTTACAATTCTGGGTTACACCATTTGCTGAATATTTCTTGAGTTAAAGCTGAGAAGAAGAGGGAATGGGTCTTGCACTCTGCACTGAATGCCTTTATGTGGCTGCTCACAGGCTGTCACTGCACCTCATAATCACTGTTTTTGGAGACGGAGATGGGCATCTGGGGTCACACCATTACCCATTCCTTCAAACATTCCTGGCTCCTAGTGTCACAAAAATGAGCTCCCAACATCCTCTGCACTTGTGCGCGCATGAGATTTCATTATTGTGCTAGGAATAGGAGGATTTCCATAGAAGGTTAAAACATTTTCTGTCCTACATGAAACTGGCCTATTCTAGATGTTTTGGAAAAAGGTGCCAGAATCTTATTAAGCAGTTGTGGGGTAGTGCGATATTCAAAACAGTTTCCAATTTACCTGCACTAGGAAGAGAAAGTAGTTTATCATCTGTGATGTATTTATCTCCTTAATTTTTCCAGATATCTTACATAAACTAACAATACACATTCTTTTATTGATGCGTCTAAATGCCTAATAGTCCCTTTACTTTCTTCATATCTTGTAGCAATGAACATGATAGATTGTTGAAAAAGTATTTACCTTTTAGTGGAAATGGTTATCTTTCAGTTTCACTTTAGTTTTTTCTCAGGCAGTGTTACATGCATTGTTTGTGTGCCATAGGATGCTCTGTCCCCTTCTACTCACCTCCTGTCTAACACGAGCAAGTCCTTTTAGTAGACTTTTCATCAAGAAGTCTACCATCTCTTTAGTTGTTTTATCACCAGGTTTCTGTATCCTCTCTAGAAAGACTGGCCCAACTCTCAATGAGCATACGTTACATGACAGATTTACAATGATTTTGCAGATGTAAATGGTACCACCTCACTCATTTCTTAATTGTCCAAAACACATTGCTTGTTTTCTGATAGCTACGGTATAGCATGTGGTGTCTTGGTGTTCCTGTTTACAAAAACACTCACAAATCCTTCTGGTTTGGTTGTTGTTTTTTTAAATTCCTGTTTGGCTAGAGCCTTAGATCACTCGGCGACCTGAACCCCCAGCCCAGCTTCTCCCTGGTGATGGGCCACCGAGGAGGTTGAGCTCTGGTGGGACACCCTGACTGAGCTGACAGGATCACTGCTGCCAGGAGGTGATGCTCCACTTCATCCTCACAATGCTTCTGCATTCCCACCATGCAGCTGCACTTGTTCCCATCCTGCAGCATCAGTGTTTCTTGGAACTCTCACTGAGCTGAACCAACTCCTGAAATGAGAGGAAAATGAACATCAAAAACAGAGGGCATATTCTGATGGATCAGATAGCTGGATCAGCTGCACAGCCAGCCTGAAAAACAATGTCAGAAAGAGGGTGAGAGTCCTGGTTGGCAGCAGCAGCAAAGGAGGAGGAAGGAAAGAGAAGAGGAATGAGATGGCATCTGCCAGCAGCACCAAGCCAACAGAGGGGCCCCAGGGAGAAGAGAGGAAGCTGTTTGTGATGCATCTGTTTCAAAATACGTGTACCCAAAGACAGAAATACTGTTTAAACTACTTGGCTGCTAAAAGCTAAGGGCATGCAGAAGAAAAGTTCACCTTTCCATGCAGCTGCCAGGCAGGCATCCTAGCAGTGCCAAGCCTCCAAAAGTGTTACACCACTGTTGCCAGCAGCCATCTTGCTCTATCGTCTCAGCCCTCTTTGCTGCTCTTCACTGCCCTCTCTTGAGTCACGAACCCGTGGCGGGTTGTGTACATTTGTGGCTGCAGTGGTTTCCCCTCCTTTCCAGAGTGACATATTTCAAACACTTGCTCTAGATAAGGTGTTGGGAGCTTCTCCTTGTCAGCACTTAGCCACACTGAGAACTGCCAGCCTACTTCTGCCCTGCAGTTCCCAGCCATCGAATACAACACCCCGGTCATGTAACTAGTTCCTCCACGAACTTTTTGTCAGGGACTTTTTCAAAGGCTTCCTGAAAGTGCAGGTACTCAGAATCAAGCTGTAGAACAATCCCAGCCATGCTTCTAAGGAGTCCATGGAGCTGTATTGTTTTGTAGTGTTTTATTTTTGCTTTAAATTTTTTCTTTCTCCTGTGAGTTTCCTTTATATTCAGATGCAGAAATGATGCAAAACTTCACAGGAGGGAAAAGGTGCACAGCAGAAAAAGATGAGATAGGGAGTATGATTATGCAGGAATCCTGTGCAACTTGAATTGTAGGAAAGTCATTTTGTCTCCTGCACTGGAATGTCTCCTGCTGATGGGTGCAACCCTTTCCCAGTGACTGTGAAAATCTTGATAAGGAAAGTGATGAGACACTTAGTGCAGCTAGAGCTCTAAGACTTGGGTTTGCCCTCCCACGCATTTTGGGTGGGCAGGCAAACCACAGAATGTCATCTGTGAAGTCAGAAAGCATTGGGTACATTTAATTACTACATTAGCACTTGCTAACTCTTTGAATGCCAAGAACTGGCTGTAGAGGGTTTGGGGTTGTTGTTCAAACTTCGGTTTTACCTCAACATAACTATCAGGGTAGGAGCTCACACATCTGAGAGCTCGAGTCAGCCCATTAATAGGCACTTACTGCAATAAACAGGTCAGGAAATAACTGTGGCAAAGCAAAGAGCTGAGTGGCTTTGGCTTATTCTTATACTTCTCATTGTTTCTTATTCTGTATTTTCTCACTCACAAGGTTTTCTTTTTAGCAGTTTTCTATTTACAACAATCTGACTTGTTCTGAAGAAAAATAAAGTAATGTAAATAAAGGGTCTTTTCAGTTAAACAAGGTATTTCAGCCCTTGGGAGTTAGGCACCACAGAAATCCCCTCTGGGAATCTGTGCTGACCATTTTAACAGGACCTATGTGTTGCTTACTGCACAGTCCATTCATCAGCAACATCCTGATGACTGACCACAAGCCTCATCATGCACCCCATGGCCTAGTCAGTCCCTTTCCCAGATATCCTAAGGAGCAGGCCAAATCCACTGACAACAAGAGCAGCCAGCTGCTGCCACTCCCTTTTCCATGAGTGCACAGCCCTTGCACAGCCGTGGGGTAACACTGCATGGCGTTGGAGCAGAGAGGGATCCCAACATCCCAAGGACACATGAATGGTTCTTGTCAATCCAAATTATCTGACTCACCCCACTACCCAGTTGCTCACCCAGTGAAGCAGCTGTTTCAGATCCTGCTGCACGAGTTCTCTGGGAAAGCCCTGCTGGATCCCAAAGCCCCTTCCCCTGAGAAACACACTCAGTACCTTCAGGACCTTGTCAGAGCCATAAACAACTGGAGGCATTGCACAGCACATCTTTGTCTGACACGCTGGTAAACCTCATGGCCTAATGACCCAAAAAGTTGGGCGCTGTTTCTTCACACAAGAAAGGGAAATTGTAGCTGCATTTGGCAGTTTCCCTGAGAACAAAAACCAAGGCATGCAGCTGTTCTGATGTGATCTGTATAAATATTTGGGTAGGCAAATACCTGAATCAAAAGGAGCTTTCTGACAGATTTAGGATCTTTCAGTTATTTTTTCCATTCTTGGGATATCTGAAATGAGTCAGTCATCGAAAAGTCACTGTTGCTTAATGTTGGGGGATCAGTGACAAAAACCACCCCATTGAGAGCTCCTCTGTTAGTCAGCATTTCCTTCCTGATCCCACAACAGGAACCGAGGTATGTGTGTACCAGGGCTGAGATTTGCCATCCCTGTGCACACTTGTCTCCTGCTCACCAGGGAAGGCAAGAGCCTTCCCGCCACTCCTGCTGTGCTGCAACCCTGCCATCTGCCCCGGGGCCATGGAAATGTCCTGACACTGGGCGTCTTCTCAAAACACGCTCAGGCTTGCAGGATCCATATTGTCTTGCCTAACTCTGCTGCAAATGTTGTTGAATCAGAGGCTAAAGGATTGCAGTGCTTGTTGTTCAAAGCAGGATTAAAATACTACACAAGATTGGGTTTTGTTGTTGAGTTTGGGTTTTTTTTGTTTCACAGCAGATCCCCCTTTACCAAACTATTAACTTTAACTCTGAGAGCATTTGTATTCTCTTTTATTTCCCCTTTAACTTCTGCCATGCATATCCTTGTCGAGCACAAACTCATGCATTGGGACACCACGGCTTTACTCCACAGGGAGTTATTAAAACTGATGTAAACACACTGTTGTTTTCATTTAGCTTATAGGTGAGATACTAAGCAGGTTTTGATCAGTATGAATAAATCTTTTCACTGAACCTGGGGTAGAGTTTTGTACATGGATATCCCTTGCAGGTCTTCACTCAGGCTTCTACACAAACAGTAAGGTAAGTGGGTATAACCACATCCTAAATCAGTCCAGAGAGGTTTGCGCTGATGCAACTGAACTCATGGAGGTTTGGGTGTGCACAAACTCCTTAATTGCTAGCAACTAACCTTCTGCAGAGTTGAGATCCATATTCATATGTATCCTTTTCTAGAGAGACTGAAGGTGGTTGCCCCAGAGAGCACTTTGTGGACACCAGTGTCTGCCCACACAACTTACAAACTCATGTTTTACTGAGTTCAGCTGGCTTGCCAGCTCTTATGAGCTTTGAGCCATAAGAACATGGAGACAGAGATCTACAGGACCAAGGGCTGCAGGCTTTGACCAAGGATAGTGTCTCCCAGGGCAGGGAAAGTGCAAAGGTGAGGGTGCATCATCAGCTGTGGACAGGTTCACCCACCACATGGCGCAGTCAGCTGGGCTAACCGTGTCACCTCTGCACCCCTGTCGTGCCTGACTCACCCACCCCACATCCATATATTATCATCCAGGACATCCTCACAGTAGGAGCTCTTTTCTACACAGTGTCACAGACTAAAAAGAGAAGAGGAAGAGGAACATAAAAATACAGAAAGTCCATGCTTTTTCAACACTGACCTCATAAAAAAAAATTCAAAAAAACTCCCATCCCAAATAGCAGTGAAACTCTTTGATAACTTTCTGTTCCACGCAAGTTCTCAAGCATTGTCAGCCTGGAAAATGGCTTGGTCTTAACCTGGCCCAACCTTCTGGGACACTGTCTGTGACACTATCTGGGAGTGCCAGACTATCTGCAGTGGGGCCACTGGCCCACAGAGACATCAAACATACACCAACACTTTGGAGTAACTGGGTCTAAACCCCAGAGTGTGAGACCTGACAACATCAACAAGGTGTGCTTGCTCCTAGTGATTGGAGTGATATTACCTGGGGCCCCAGATGCCATACATGTCACCTGAGGTTGCTGAAAGAAAAGAGCCAACAATAAAAACAAAAGCTGCAAAACAAACATAGCAGATGTTTTTCCTTGCAAAATGACACTGGAGTGTTCAGGAAAATAAAGTGCCTGCTTATTATCTAATATTTTCACACATTTTATTTTCACTTGTATCATCCTTTCAGGGCATCAAGCTCTTAGAAGGATTTTGGTTAAAACATTCCATGAATGGGATTAATCAAGCTTGTTATTTTTTTGCTAAAGCTTTTCTCTGCTTACTAGAAACTAGTTCCAGGACAGACTTGCTATGTCTTCCTTTTACATTTAACCTTCCTGTCACTCTAGTTTTACCACTGTGGGTCTGAAATTCATTCACGTAGAAGCCAACTGCGGACTGGTGGTTGTGTAATGTCCCTTTATTTTATTATTTAATCTTCTTTTCATCTTGCTCATGTACAATATCTATGGCTGAATACATTCAGCATGGTTATGAAATAGCAGATCACTCTCTCATCTTCCCAAGAAGGGAAAGAGAAAGAAAAGGGGAGATTTCATCTCAATCGCCTGGTATCAGGCTCTGAGTGTTACTCACTGTGCTAATAACTGTATCAGCATGTTTATAAGCTGATATGCTTTTAATTGTTTCACCCACTCTCTCATGCACATGAAGTAAGCACTCTAATGGGTTCTGTACCTTTCATCCTTTTTTTTTATTGTTAATGGTATCTCCAGTAATATAAAATGACGGATGAGTGCAGTCTGAGAAAAGGAGAAAAATCAATACACATCCAGACTCCACATGTGAGAGGCGAGGAGCTGGGGCTGCCGGGCACTGCAATCCCTCTTGGGCCAGACGACAAG
Organism: Aleadryas rufinucha; assembly: GCA_013397815.1. Lineage (NCBI taxonomy): Eukaryota > Metazoa > Chordata > Aves > Passeriformes > Aleadryas > Aleadryas rufinucha. The sequence goes on along the minus strand of VZTH01008962.1, from coordinate 207,371 downwards.
AGCAAGGCAGTGAGCAAGGAAAGGCACACCAGCAAAACAACTCCTGTGGAAACAAGCAGTGCCCTGGGCATCCTGCACACTCTGCCCCACCATTCTACCTCCTGTTTGTAAAGAAGGGGTCTCCAGCCACACTTAATGGACAGACACACATGCAACATGGCTGTGAGCACAGCACTCTTGCCATAGCTGGGGTCACCCACAATTCAGGCAGCACACATGGCGGGAGTTACCCCTGTGAAAACTGGCTGGCTTGTCTTCTTCCCAGGCTCTCCCTGAGGTGAGATCCAAGGGGTCTTGAGGAATGAAAGAAGAAATGGCAAGCCTTTTCCTTGAACTCAGAAACAGATGTGTCCATGTGGGCAGGGGCCATGCCCAGGCTCAGGTGTGGGCAGACTCACGTGTGCTTAAAAAACTATGCCCCAAAAGATGTGATGGTGTTAGAGCGTGTCAAGCAGAACAGTGAAGCAGCTTTCTATAGCTTGTGAGGAACACCTGACGGTCCTCTGCATGGCTAGAGGAGTGTGTCACACACATTCCACAGGAACATGACATCCCCGTGTTCACATTCAGCCATCAGCCAGCAACCATGTTAATAATGCACAGGGGCAGCCACTTGCCATTTCCAATTCTCTAGACATCTCTGTTTTCCCTACAGGGAAACATAGTTTGATCTTTGGCCATCTTGTTTAAAAAAATCAGGATTATATATATATATATGTATATATAATTTTTTTTTTTTTTTAAGGAACAGGAACAAAAAAGTCTAACAGATGCCAACAATTTTTAATGCATTTAGGGAAATACACCCAAAGGTAAGGAGAAGTATTGTTTGTTTTAAAACAAGAGCCCATCCTTCACATCAGGCTGTAGCCTGGAGTGGGTATAGTACTGCCAAGTTATAAGAGCCTGTAATGCAAATGCTGACAGACCTTCAGCACCACCACAGTCACAGTCGCTCTATAAATAGACTTTGCAAATGCTTGGTATGTGAGATGGGTTCAAGTAGCCACTTGACAGACTGGCAATTTGACCAATAATTATTTCCGAAAACAATCACAGATGAGATCTGTTCATCTTTGTACTCAATTCTTGTAGGTGGTTTGTGTGTGTATCCTACCTATCCTCCAGTGCCAGATACAATGCATTAAGGATGCTGTTCTGGCAGGTACAATGCTGCCTCTCAAACAAAGCTGTAATATGACCTACTTTGCTCAGTCTAGTACTATTCAATAATAAGTGGCCTCTATTGGGTTTCTACATGTAGACAACATCAAACACATTTCACTGAAACATTTAGATATTGATTTTACTCAGTCTGGGAACTTCAAAGTGGGTTCTTTCCATGTCATCTTGGAAATGCATCCTCTTGCCCCCATGCTATAGATTCTGTGTTAGTGCACGTGCATGCGGACTCCCTCAGCTGCTAGTCATCCCTCTGCTCTTTGTTCCTAAATTAAGGGCAATTGCTGTGTCCCTTTATCCTCTAATGGCAATAACTACTTTGTATAGTAACACAGCAGCTGTATCTGCTGCCTGGCTTCCTTACAATTACCCAGTCTGATTTTTAACCAGAATGCAAAATAATGCACTGATCCTAAATCGGAGCACTGGGGGTACTGGAGGATTGTTTAAAATTTGTGAGCCTCTTTCTTTAGCTTCAGGGAATGTGTTAAGTTTTTCTCATATATTTGCTCATCCCATCATATATTCTGGGGCTCTGTCTCCAACTAAAAACTTCATGGAGATTTGTTTATGTTCTCCGCCTATTGGGATTGCACTGTGGGTTTCTTTCCTTCCTGTTTTCTTGCTTTTGGGATAAGATCTCAATCACTTAGGTAGAGACCCGTGTGCAAGAGGTATCTTGTTAAGAGCTAACTAGAAAGGGAAAAAGGGCCATCAGATACACTTTCACTAGGGGAGTTAAAGTCTGAGCTTGAGTCAGATTTCCAAGGACAAGGTGCTACTCTTTTTCCTAAAGTCTTTATGGTAATTTCAAGCTTGGGGAAAGTGTTCCCTTCTAGTCCCAGTTTATTATATTGTTTTTCTGCACATAATTACACTGCTGCCACGGTTCCATCCAAAGCCAGTTGCATCCGGAGTCAGCCTCATGCAGAAAGTGGTTGGGGGCCTTTAGTCTTGAAGTATGGGTGTTTAAATAAGCTGTCCTAATAAGCTCTCCTGCAGCAGGAGAGAGCACTGCCATCAGAGGGGATTGATGAAATGGAGCCCTAACTAGTTGTGGTCCATGATCTTGCCATATATTTGGGATTGAAAAAAATCTTTTCCTGCCCAGAGTCAGGAGGTGTTGGTGTCCTCTGCACTCTGCCGGAGCAGCACAGACCAGATTCCTGTCCTCCTTATCTATGAGCCAGTGCAGGTGCCCAAGTGAAACATCCATATGTCTCATCCTCAGATGCATTCTTCAAAGTTGAGTGTGGGGTATTTAATCAGAAAAAAAAAAAAAAAGGCAAGTAAATGGGTTTTTTTAGGCTCTTTTTTGATGGAAAGTCTTTATGTAATCTATTATTATGGTGTGCTGGGTGTGATGTTGTTATTATTATTCTGTCTAGTCTAGCATCATTAGGTCAATGGCAGTTATTTTCTCACAGAAAATTATGAGTTAAGAGCACCACAGCAAATCAAAATCAACAAGCACCTGAAGCAAAGGAGCAGAAACACTCTGCTGCAGGTCAGCTCTCTTCCAAATATGGCTTTTTCAAACTTTTGCTTCTTCATTGGCACAAATGTGTGTTCTTGACCAAGTGCCATTTACTCAGTAATATTTCCTCCTAAAAAATTAGGTTAGAAAAAACACATCACTTATATTCACAGAAATTATTTCCTGTGAATGTCATTTGTTTGAAAGGCTGAACACAGAAGATGATGTCATATCCCAGTAATACTTGAGGAGGTTTGAACCAAAGCAAGACTAATCACATAGGGCACCTCATGAGGAAAACATTTAATCTGGGAAGCACAGACAAGATGGACAGTGGCACCACCACCAGAGCCCTTTGCAGCTCCTGGGGTTCCTGGTGCTTCCCTCAGCTTTCTGCCCAGCCTGCAATACATAGGCTGTCTGGGGCTCTGGGCTTTGCATGGACACTGCTTTGAGTATTTCTGAGGCCTGGTAATGCCAAATGTCACCTGGTCAGTCAGCACTGCAGAGCACTTGACTCCCACCATGACTATGGTGACAGTAGATGGTTAAGCATCAAAAAGTGCCAAAGGCAGAAAGGATGGGGTTGTTGTTTTAAGTCTGAATCCTTATGGTGATGGGGGATGTTAGAGCACTTTCAGCATATATTACCAAAAAAAGTAAGACCAGGAGTAAATCGGGACAATTTGACACTGCCGAAGTCAAAAGCTTCTGCTGTTACATTCCTTTATGCATCAGAAATAGTGATTAACAATTGCATGTTTCTTTCAAAGGAGCACACACAATCCACTGTGGTTTAAAGAAGGTGGAGGAAACCCTGACAGAGAATAAAGATGAGCTACAAAACGCGTAGTAAAGGAATGACTCAGTGGAGATCACTTTTCTGCATCCTTCCTGCTTTCCCTGGAACTAAGCACAGTGCTGTACTTAACTGGGGACCAGATCCTGCTCATTTTTTCAAGGCCTGTCATCTTCAGTTTCGCTCTTTGTATACAGCAATTGGGATTCTGTCCTACATGTTAAAATAAGGATATTGGCTAGCAGAGAGAATCCCTTCCCAAGCTGTGAGATAGTGATGGAGTCTACTTTGTGAATGCTAAAAGAGAGCGTGCGGTGTCTGGAAAACACTACACTGACCTGCGGGGTTTGAAACCTGCCTATAAAGTTCTCATTTAGATGAGATGCTCTCAGAGCGGATAAGCCAAACTGTGCTCTTCCTAAGTGTCTGCTAATAACCTTAATGGAGTGCAAAAGCATAGAGAGGCACCAAAAGGGATTTAAAAGCAGAGAGAGCGGGAACAGCAGTAATGTCACTTTGTAGATAAAATCCCACACCCCGAATAACACAGAGGTGCTGAGGTAGGCAGGAACCTCTGGAGATTGTCTCATCCATATCTTAAAATGAAACACTCCGATCTACACATTCGCATGTATTTAAAATGTGACACAGCACATCACTATCATTTGACCAAAAACCATGGAGGACCAAAGGCATTGTCACAAAAAGAGGAGGTTGGAATCATAGGATGAGATCTGCAAACATGCCTGAGAGTGCTGGCACACCTGAGGCTAAATCTGCTCCAGTCTCAGTGCTGCCTGACTTAGTGGTTCGGATCTATAGGAATCATAGCCACAGGGCAGAAACCCACATTCCCCACTGGCTGTGTGCAGAGGATGAAAAGCCAAGTAGTGAGCTCTTGAAACACTGGGAGGGTGAGCAGGGAGTGAAAGTAGGTGGCCATTAGCTCCCAGAGCAGACTGGGCAAAGCCCCGCAAAGACAGCTATGTTCTTTGCTCCATTTGGAATTCTCACTTGGAGCCAGCTGCCAAAACTTGCCGAGTCATTTCGTATAGGAGGCAAAGAGCTTTCCTGCTTTGTCCCAGCTTTGTCTGCCCATCAGTCCACAGACATAATACTGGTGGGGAAAGCAGCTGTGCTGACAGCCCCATACATTTGATGTAAGCAGGTTGTGAGTGTGGGACACTCACCATGTATGCAGGCTGCCCTCGCTGCCAAGCTATGAACACTTTGGATGAGTCTTACCTTCCTCTTTTGAGGATATTCCAGTTGTAAGGGCCCATACCCTGCTGGGAGAGTTAGGATCCCATGGAATGCAAGCTTTCAACGTGGTTTCTCCAAACGAGGCAGCACAATAGTTAAGCTTGGGCTTTGTGTGTGCTGGGGAAATGCTCTAAACATTCAGGTGAGATAGGAACTTACATGCAGTGTTGCTCTGAGGGTTTTGTCTGCACTGTTTACAGAGACATTAAAGAAGCAGTTTCTTTTGTCAGGGCTGGTGGGAATTTGGTACTGCTCTCCCTCAGGGGTTTGAGAAATCCCACCCAGGAAAACAGAACACACCCAAAGATCCTGCCGAAGCCAGGTGACGATAGTGGAGGGGAAAACATGATCAAGGATCTCCCTGAGGATTTTGAGCACCCAAATTGCTGCCAGAATCTATGGGGATGGCTCAGTAGCAGTCAGGGTGGGGGAAGTGTGGAAGCAGCAAAAAAGTGCATCTGGCTGGGCCAGCCCCTTTCCTTCAAGCGGCACAGCCAAGCTTTGAAAGACAGAGAACAAAAGGCAGACTAGCGAGCAGGGAAAGAAAGTGCTGGAAAGGAATTTGTTGCTACAGGAAGCTCAATGGTTTGTTGTAAAACAGACTGCAGTTCTGTTGTTTCCATGTTATATCCTAGAAAGGGGCAGCTCCAGCACACAGTGGATTCTCTGCTGCAAAACCAGTGGAGGTATGAAAAGAGCGAAAGGCAACTTGACTTTCCCAGCTATAATAAAAAATAATAGCAGAGACCAAGCTTTTTTCCTTTTCTTCTCCTTCCAGAAATTCCCTGGTTTCATCTTTTTGAGTCTTAAACATTGATTTAATTCCAGGCTTGCCTTTAAGGAACAAGAAAACGTGTAGCAGGCCGTCTAGATCCCAAATCTATGGCAACACTTCCAATTTTCATTACCAGAAATAGCAAAAGGAAATGAAAAGCAGGTGCAGGAAGGCTTCTCTAAATGATGCCAGGGCTGTGCTTTAACCTTTACTGGAGGCAAACACACATCTGTGCATGCCAGGCTATTGCCTTACTGCATAGTTCCCTTACATTTACAAAAAACTGACAAAAGCAACCAAACACACTCAAGTTTTTCCAGGCATGTTTGCTGACAGCCCTTGCCACCAAAATATTTCACTGACCTTTGACAAAGACAGTAAATAAGGTTTGCTAGGCTGCAGGGAGGAAAAAAATCAGGGCATTGGGGATCTCAGAATTAAACAAAGGAAAGAGTAACATGAAAACAACTTTGGAGATCAGTAGGAAGAAAAATAGGCATCTCATTTATCTCTTGATCACACCGTGTCCTTGCTTTTTTGCATATATTCACAGTACTTTCTCCAAATTACTTGAGATGACTTTGGTTTGATCCTGCCAGATGCTGAGCAACAAACCACAGCCACACTCAGCAGTTTGCAAAGATCGAGCCGAGATTAGTCCCAGATTATCTCGGTGCAGCCTGCAAAAGCCAGTCATTCTGTTTTTCATTTCTGTGGCAAAACTGAGAGATCCTGGAATTTGTTCTTTCTCCTCCTATATACCATTCAGTGAAGCAAGTATTAATGCCCCGGAGCTAGCTGTACACTGCCAACTCAAGCCTTTAAAATGAACACAAAAATCACAGCCCAGCCTGAACAGGGAAATGTAAGCCTGAACCTGGCCCCAGCAACAGCGGCTGCTGGAAAGGCCCCCCGAGGCAACTCCAGCACTGTAATAACCTACGTAAACAGGGATGGTATTTTTTCTTTTTTTTTTTTTATCCTCTACCTTGCTTCAGTGGAAAGGGGTGGAAAAATAACTCACTTTCGTACACAGTCATTTAGGCCCAGTCATGATTCCTTTAGAGCCTGTGCCAATGGATTTTAGTCATTTTCTGGCAAAGGTTTCCCTTTCAACCACAAATACTGAATAGTTGCTGGGTGAGTCACCACCTTGAGTAATCTAATTCTTTGACCAGTACATGCTTGCTTCCTGTGCTGCAGAATGTCTTTCTTCACTAGGATATTTTGACGTGTGCCTTTTGTTCAGGGATTTTCTTTCCTGCAGTGGCCAGCGTTGCAGGGCTGGGAGTCCAGAGGGGTGCTGAGGAGCTCAGAGCTCAGCTTCCAGGGCAATTCCTGCTGCAGATTCCTGGCTGCCTCCGGGCTGAGAAAGGTGCTGTGGCCTACTGGCCTCCCCCACTTCAAATCCAGCCTGTGCTGTCCTTGGGAGAGCGGCAACCTCAGGGTTAGAAGGTAATTTTTCAGACAGAGGGCCTTTACTCAGCAACTCTGGTCATAGCTGCAGGCATCATAGGTTTCTATGCAGCTTTACCAGCAAATTGTAAAACAGCCAAACCTGCAACATTTGCCTTGTGCCAGTGTCCCAGTCAGCCCCTTGGAACAGAGCAGTCGGTGCCCGAGGGCTGCTCTGACTGACTTTAAAAAGGGAATGCTAATAACAGCTGCATGGGATGGTGTTGGGGTAAACCATACCAGCTGGCATTGGGACAAGCTTTTGCAAGGGTTTTGACCTGTTTTCCCTTTCTCATGTACTAGCTTTATAAGACAAAAGAACTGCTAAAAGAAAAAACACTGCTAAAAAATCACAGGGGTTTAGAAACACTACAGGAGAAAAATATTTCTTTTAGCCTTTAGAAGATGCAATGTTTCAGAACTTAAATGCTTGAGGATTACATTGTGGTGAATGTTCACAAGACACCTTTTGAAGAATATTATTAAAATCTTTTCTAGCCCTTTCTCTCGTGATTGCAGCTTTCTGTTTAATTTCCTATTTATGGGGGCCCGTGCTTTCCTCGGAGCACCTTCTGGCCACTATTTACTGAAAGCTTCTTCTCTTCAGGAGAGAAAAAGAAAAGAGAGGCAGCAAGAGGGGAGGATTAAATTATACTCTGATATTTTCATGACAAGGAAAGCAGACTATAATAAAAGTACTCTAATATAAATTTATGATCCCAGTAGAAAAATCATAGAGTAAGATGTCTTTGTGCATTCATGTACATATAAGCACTGCTGACAAACAGAGCAGATCCAACTGTGGCTACGTCTGATAGCCTGTATGTCTGCTAGAACCATTAGATTCTCTCCTGAATGTGAACATAGAATTACTAGAAGAAAGCAGACCTATTGAGAGACACCCCAGAAGAACCCAGCTGGCTGTGCCAGCACTGTCCACAACATGCCAGTCAATGGAGCCCAGGACAAACCCTATTTTGTACCTTTTCCTAGAGCTGGGGCTAAACATTTCCATGTTTGATGTGAGACCAACATAACATGTTGTTGTCCCTGCTCTCATTGTCCTCCTGTCAGCTGACATTTTTGCATCATTACTGCAGAAGCACACCAAGTTGGACTGGAAAGGACAGGATATCACCTACTCCAATTCTTCTCAATCTTGGGTGCATTAGGAAGAGCATTGCCAGCAGGCCGAGGGAGGTGATCCTGCTCCTCTACTCAGCCCTGGTGAGGCCACATCGGGAGTGCTGTGTCCAGCTCTGGGCTCCTCAACAGAAGAGAGACCTGGAGCTCCTGGAGCAGGCTCAGTGGATGGCAACAAAGATGATCTAGAGACTGGAGCATCTCTCTTACAAGGAAAGGCTGAGGGAGCTGGGCCTGTTCAGCCTCGAGATGAGACAACTAAAAGGGGACCTCACCAATGTCTACCAGTATCTGAAGAGAAGGAGCCAAGAGGATGGAGCCAGGCTTTTCTCAGTGATGCCAAACAACAGGAAAAGAGGCAATGGGCAGAAACTGATGCACAGGAAGTTTCACCTGAACATGAGGAAGAACTTCACACTGGAACAAGAAGGCCACACACTGGAACAGATCGGCCAGAGGGATTCTGGAGTCTCCCTCACTGGAGACATTTAAGAACCATCTGGATGCAATCCTATGCCATGTTCTCTAGGATGACCCTGCCTGAGCAGAGAGGTTAAACCAGATGTCCCACTGTGGTCCCTTCCAACCTTATCCATTCTGTGATTCCTTGAACTGTGGGCCTTTAAATATTTCCTGTGATGGCAAGGTCTTCTTCTGAGGTTAGGAGGTGGCATGGCTGAACACATATGGCTTTTGAGCATAACCTGTCATCACACCTAAGGCAAACCATCACCAAAATGAGCAGTCCTTCACCTCAACATCATCCACATGAGTTGCTCATGTCCTCTTTCCTCCAGGGTGCTGGCATTCATATGAGGTCAGGATTCTTCAGTACAGTAGCTGAACCAGCAGGGAGCAACACACCTTTTCTTCTGGGGTTAGTTTTCCCATGGCTTTCTGCCCTGGCCAGGTGACCGCAGAGTCAGGCCAGCCAAACATAGATGGTGGCAGTGAAGGAAGCTGTGGGACCAAAAAGAGTGAGACTGCAGAGCATTTCTAAGACATTGGCTGTGAGCTTTGGCTTTCATGGCCTCAGGCCAGCCTGTGAAAACCACTGTGCTCCCTGGTCTGAATCAGACAGGTTCATGTTTACAGATAGTTGTCAAAAATTTTTTTTAAATTTACTTAAACTTCCACCCATAAACTATCATCACTTAATAGTTATCTTTGTTTTGCTCCTTAGCTTTCCTTATAACAAGAATAATTTTTGTCCTATATATAAACCTTAAGTAGCCTCAATAATGTGAGCAAAACAAGGTCTAAAAACTAAAATTAAGCCTTGGGACTCCCAGGCACAGGCCCAGGGCAGGAGAAATACCTATTTCCTGCAATTTCTGTGGCCACCACAGCAGACAGGAAGCAATCAGGGGGTGTTGTTCAGATGTTCCCAACAGCAAACTTCTGCCCCTGATGCAGAGCCCTGAGTTACCAACCTGGTTCTCAATGCTTCACGCCACCCAAGAGCTGCATCCCTCCTCACCCTGCCTCCATCATAGCTCTGGTTAATCTCAGGTGTGGGGCTCAACCTCCTCCCTCACAAAGCCAGAAACAATTGTATCACCATAGACATTCTGACAGCAGTGGGATAAAGATGCATTGTTCAGAAAGGCAACTGATCTCATCCTAATGACATGAGGCAGTGTCAAGGCCATCACCATTGCAGTAAGCTGTTTCAATATCTATTTACCACCACTACTAGGAAGGTGCTTCTATTTCAAGGTTGAATTCATTTAACTTCAGCTTACAGATATTGGATCTTGTTATATTTTTATATATGGCATTAAAATATTGCCCTACATCTCATTTCTCTGTGTAAATATCTATAAACACAGATCAAGTCACCTCTCAGACTGCATAAGCCTTATCTTTGGGACTTGCCTTCCAGCACTTGGGTCATCTTTGTAGCTGTTCTTTGAATTTCCTGCAGTATTTCACATCTTCCTTGAAGCATGAAAATGAGAATTGGACAAAGTATAGTAATAGCTGTCATTAATTCAAAATCACTTTCCTTCTTTTACTTAATATTCCTTTATTGTACATCTATGGGTTGCATTGGCCAGTTTTTCTCACCACACCGCATTAAGAGCTTGTGGTGTGGTAATTATTTGCAATGATCCTGTGTCCTTCTGTTCAGTACCACTTTCCAAGAAAGGGCTCTTCATTCTGTGCAAGTTTTTCAATCAGAAGATAATGCGGTATAAAGTCAAATGGCTTTGAGAAGCATAAGCATAGACATCGATGCAGCTCTGTGGGCCAGTAATCCTATCAAAAAAGGGCAAGAGGTTTGTGTGATGAGACATGCCACACCTGAAACCATACTGACTTACATTTGGTATTATTTCAGATGTAACTACAGCTTGGTTTATTGTTTGTAGAGTCCTGAATTCACTCTTCTAATATTTTGACCAGGGTGTCAAATTTCCCTGAATTACGCTGCTTGCCCCCAGCCTACATATCCAGTTTTTTCAAGCTCTGAGCACCTTGACTCACTCCTTTCATCCTCTTGGCTATGCATAATCTGAATAGGCTGATTTAAAATTTTGATCTTTAGCAGATGCTGCTTTGTGCACCTTTTTCTGTACTTCAGAGGTTTCTACTCCCAGTTCTAACTTCATCTGAGCTGGATATAACCTCCTGCTCCACCCCACCTACAACACAAAAATCTCTTTGAAAATGTCTGCCTTTTTGAGATCAAATTCACACACACACCATCTGAAAGCAGCAGTGGAGCCTTAGCTGACCTGCAAATTTATTTCTTAATATGACAAGAACACTTTCTTATTGTCTTTAGCCATTTAGACCCAAGCCATGTGAGTGACTCCTTTAGCTCTCCCCATCACTGGGCATTATTTACAGTTTTTAGCTTCACTGTCCATCCACCCTTTCAGCCTGGAAATCCTTCTGGCAGCACATCTTCTCCATGTGACTGCAGAACCAAGGCTGAGGGATGCCAGTAGGACAGCACAAAACAATGCTCAGTTTGAGGTAATGGTTCCCATATTACAAATCGGTTATGTCAACAAGACACTTGAGTTTTTGGAAAATTCTCCCTTTTGAAGTTCCAAATATGTGTGATAGATGTTGGTACTTTCTTTACAAGGTCAATGAAACCAGGCTGATTTCACTGGTGCAGGCACAGCTGCCAATTTTTAGGTCAGTGATGATCTCATCTTCTTCAAGCAGAATGAGAACCAGTATGCGGAGTCGTCATATGTTCTCCTGATACCCGCACGGCTACTGCAGCACCAAGGTCAATACTAATTTAATCTGCTTTTGTGACTGCAGTGAAGCCACAGCACTTCTGCATTAAAAAATAATTCGTCATTTCTGGAAACTCAGGAAATGTTGCTACTGGCCAAGGGAGCCTAGTCAGTGTGTCCTGAGAGAGAGGGGTGTGTGATAATGCAGTTTTACTGCACATTAGATAGAAAGATTAAGAGCACATAAGATTAGATGCACTTTAATAAATGTTCACTAACACCAACATGTCTTTAATTAATTGCTTGAAAGTGCAGCCTATAACCTTTCAGAGAGGCTGGTTAGGATCTGTAATGGTCTAAAAAGTACTGATGTTCTTAATGCACAGTGCCTTAGATGAAGCTAATGTCACTAGTGCAGATCCCCACCACATATATCAACCTGGGATGCCCGACATCAGTGTCCTTTATTATTGTGATGTTGTCCTTCACTTCTGGAAAAAAGAAAACTGCTGGGAGATCCACCTGCTCCTCTGAGAGCCATATGCACTGCCAGCCCCTTTGGATTGATGACACTCTGCATCTTCTGTCTTGATCAAGACCAGCTGGGAGACCCTTATGGGCTTTTCTGAGATTCCTCTGGCTTTAGACAAGTAGTATTTCTCAGTTTCTCACTCCATCACCTGTATGTCCCCTCTTCCAGTTGGTTCTTGCAGGTTCTTTGTTCAGATGTCTGCTTCAGCACCTGGTGGTGACTTGATACCTCCAGATGTGACGATAACGTTCCAGTTCTCCTGCTTCTGATCATGACAAAATGCCAAACTCTTTCTTTGTTTCTCGTGTTCCCTGGACAACTTATCTCCATTGCCAAAGCTTGCAAAATTTGCCTAGAACTGGCCAGATCAAGGAAACTTCAGAAGAGGGTTCATATTTCTGGCCTTTTGTGAGATGATCAGCTTTTTCTGAAGACCTTTAACTTCTCTCTGTAGATCTTGTAGCTCCCACTTCAAGATGACCACAGGTAAGAAACAAATACGATGTGGTAGAGGTAAAAAGAACTGGTAGTGCTCTTCCTGTCCTGACCACTGCATTTGTAGAAGAAAGCTCTCAAACTACCAGAGAAAAAACTCCTATATGAGATATCTGTGTTCAAACTTTATCTTTTTTCAAGAGTTGTTGGTTCAAATAAACACTTCTACATTTTGAGTACAAGTGCTTCCACTTCTAAAAGATATACAAGAAGTCTTAGCAGTATTTGGCAATGATATAGAGTGAGAAACTGATACTATTAAGGTCCTATTAAAAAAAAAGTTTTGAAAAGGATTAAAAGATAATTATAATGAGGATTAAGAAAAGAAATAGTATTTTTTCCTTTTTTTTTTTTTAATTTCATGCTTAATCTGCCAAACAGAAAAAAAAAAAAAAAAACAAAACCCAAAAAAACCCAGACAAAAGACATTTATACTGTATATAAGCTTAGCTATGAAAAATATGCCTACTTATTTGTATGGTATTTCAGCTTTTGTTCTGTAGCTTTCAGTTTGTTTTTTTTAACTACAAAGAGAAGCTTTCTATTGCTGTTTAGCACATAAATGTACTTTATGTCGTTATGATCCACAAACCAAAGAACTGACAAAGCTGGGTCTTTGACTGTACAATAACTGGAAAGCATTGTGGGCCCTGTTCTGCTCTTACAGCTTAATCAGTGCAGTAATAGGACCTAATTCTGCTCTCATTCAAGCCAACTGGATTTTCACTGTTAACTTTTATGAGAGTAAGGTCAGAAAATATATTGCATGGAATTAAATACCTGACAGGTTGGGTGTTGTTTGCTATTTTTTTTTTTCTTGAAGGGCTAATTCTTCCCACTGAATTGCTGGGAGCTACAATGCAAACGGAGAGTGAGTTGCTTCAATCTTTACGGGCAGTGCCATGATTTGATCTGTATTACAAAGGATCACTGAACGTGAAGAGTGGCTTTGAAAACCAGCCCCAGAGTGGCTGTGAACATACTTTGCCCCACATCCCACCCACTTTCAGTCCATACAGCTGCCTCACAAACAGTTTGCTCTTGGACTGTTTGGATGCACCTGGGAGCATCCTAGCCCACAGAGCAGGCTCAGGCAAGTACAATCCCTGCAGCTGCTGTAGAGAGCACACCTTGAGCCCAGGCAGACACTGTGCTTACAGACTCCCAGTATGTAAAACAGTCGAGTCTGCTCTTGAGGGTGGTGTTGGCATAGTCAATATTGTCTCTAGAGATTTCTGGGGATCTCTGAGTGCTCTCTGTGACCCTGTTCAGTTTCTGTTGCACCGCTGTTTGCCCATAGCATTACCCTGGTGTGGGTGGAAAGAAAAACGTTATCTGCCAGGTACAGCTGTCAAAAAGGGCTAGGCCCTCCCTGCTCTGAGAGGAACATGCCTGCATACTTATAGGAGAGGGCATAAGGAGAAGAGTAGAGCTGGGTTGTGCAGCAATTAAAGGGCTAAAGCTGCAGCTAGCACAGATCAGCAATGCTCTAGGGATGTTAGTGATGCTACCTCGCCTGTGCCAGCTGAAGATCTGGCTTCTGGCATCCTTCTTGTCTGTCAGAAAGGCACAAAATGCATCATAGCTGTGAGCAAAAGAACAACAAAGGTTTTTGTTAGCAGCAAGAGTTAGACAGCAGTATCAGTTTCTTCAGTCGCTGACGGAGTCCCTGCTGCTGGCCTCATCACCTGCCTGTTTCAGGCAATCTCTTCTCTAGGCTGCCTTAGCCATCTGGTAAGATTACAAACAGAACAAAGCAGCAGCAAAGGAGGAGAAGAACTAGGGGCAGAGGGAGCTAGTTCATCCTGCCTCCCCCCTATGCCTCCTTTTCATCCTCTGAATGTGTAAATCCTGGCTGTGGCCAGGCTCCTAACAAATTGTGTGTGCAGAGGTAGCCAAGGCCATTTGATTCAGCTCTATTGGAAATCTGATTTCTCATTGGTTTTACACAAAGGTCTATTAATTAGGGCTGATAGAGCTTAGTAAAAAAATCTGCTTGGCTAGCAAGGGCACTCTCTTACTTGCTCGCGCTTTTCTTAGATCTTGCCAAGATCTCAAAAATAGAGGGAGCTTAATTACAGTCAGTGGATTAATCTCTAAGGGAAAGAAATTGTAATTAGCTCTTTGAAATGTGCCACTTTTTCTTCTGGGCTTTCAGAGTTTGTCATTGTGTCTGTCTGTCCTTCTGCAGGACTAGAAAAAAGGTAATTCTGCATAGCTTTTATGCTCATTTTTCACCCCAAGCCAGAGATGCAAATGGCAGCCTGACTTCATAAACATTTCCAGCTGATTATGAAGATAGTGTTGTTTCTTCAGTTTTTCTCATAAGTCCTGCTTGCTGCTTCCCATGGAGCAATTCTCTGAAGCAGTGGTCACTTTGGGTCCTGCAGCTAAGGCTGCAAAGGGTTTTTGGTGTCTCTTTGGGCTCATTCTCCCCTTCACGAGAGGAGTAATGAAAGCCTGGGGTTTGACTGTGCCATTTCAAGCTGTTCATGTGATGGCATGAGTTGTAACCGCCCGTCAGTGATCGATGGGAAGGCAATAAACCCAGTGCCTCATAGTCTATCATTTATGTTCACATTCAAGTAGGTTTGAAGGTGAACAGGGGTGTTGGGGAGAAAATCTAAAGCCAGAACAAGGCATTGCAAGAGATTTCAGTGAATTCCCATTTCTCACGCATGGGTATTAGGCACAGGTTTAAAAATCACCTTGATAAATGAGAATGTGTCCAGCAAAGACACACCAAGCACTCTGATTTATAACAGTCATTGCATGCAGTCATGTTCCTGATACACGGTGCCTTTGCTGTTGACTTTGCATATATGTAAGCTGATTTTCCAGACATGTACATTGGGGTTCATCACACTTTGGCAGGCGAGACCAAGCCCTTTATGTGTACACACTGGCAGTGTATCAAGGAGAAGAATAAAAAGAGAAAATTAAATACTGTCCTATGGGGGAGCAAGCATGGAAGGATTCTTCAAGATGTATATCCCTTAATCCTTCTGCCTAGTATTTCATCATTCCTCAACAGTGCAGTAAAGCTATCCCTTCATTAAAACTCTCAGTCCTAGGGAAGGTGACCCAAACTCTCCTTCCATCCCTTTGAATCTTGCTCTGACAGCCGGTGACTAGTTAATTATTAATATGAAATATTTGGTGGTACATACAGCAGCTGAACCCAGTTTAATGTATGCTCAGGGCGACTCTCTGAAGCTGAAATCAGCCATTCTGATGCTTTGGATTTTTCTACTGAAGTTTTGCCTTTTGCTTCCTCTTTTACTTCCCTGTCTTTCTTTCTTGTGCCTTTGTGCATTCATGCTGAGTGTCTTCTTTCATCTCAGCGATGAACTTACAGGTCTGCATTTCGATTCTATTCCTCTATGTACTGATCAGGCTCAATGGAAAAAATAAGAAACAGGACACAAGCCCTGGCTTCATCCAATCCCCAGAAACACTATTTCTTTCTTCCATCTGAAATGGTCAGCCAGTCCAGTGATCCTCACTTTGAAACACTACTCATCTCTGCGTACCCCTGGAGTCTGAGCTGTGCTATTAGCCTCAACTTAAGTGAAATCACATCACCCAGAGTTAAACATGTGCTACATGGGTAAATACAGGCTTTAGAAGAATTACCTTCTGTCTCAGGGCATGCTTTTTGGATGCAAATCTCCTCTTTAGAATGATTTGCTCACTATGAGATTCTGATTTGCTACCTGCGTGCTTTGTCCACACACACATAAATTGCAGAGGTCATAACTACCTGCCCACTCTGGGTGCGGCCGCTGTTACAGAATCTGTTGCTTTATCATTCGAAATAGAGAGATATCATCTCTTTGACTCCCATGAAAGCTCTTCAGCACTGATTTTTCAAAATAATTTTCTTTCATTGGGTCAGGTCACATTTGGCTGCACCACTTCTGTCCTTTTGTTNATTTTTATGCACTTCCTTGCATTTTGCCCTTTTGAGAGTCATGAGCCATCATAATACACAAAGGCTGGGCCAACACAGTCCAGAATCCAAGTTTAGCCCTGGAGAAAAACCCTCTCCTGACTGGCAGGAGCAAACTCCAAATCATCCCAATATTATTTCCCTCTTAACATGAGAATCAGCTCAGTTAAAGCCTCTTTGAAAACCTGGCCATCAGACCATTCAGGAAAATAGAAACCAGCACAGCTACTTCCAAATAATGCTAATATCAAGTATAGCAAAGACACTGGAGCTTGGCAAAGCCTGACTGTCTGTTCTTTCTTACTTACTGTACCAGCAGTACTCATTTTATGATCACCAGAATACACACAGTAGTTATATGCTCATTATATTACACCCATCCCTCTCTAGGGAAAACGTGAGCATGTATTTAACCAATATTCTATTGCCTGCTGTAATTCCAGTTCATGTTAGGGACTTAGCAAGCAGCACACGGCAGAAGCAACAAGCCCCATTCCTTTTTCCTCCTCTGCTCATCCAGCAGCCGCATTAAATTATGCACGTTGTTTTTCCTGAAGAATCTGTTTAAGCAGCATCATAAACCAGCAGTATTTGCATCGCTGAGACAACCTTTGTTCTACTTAGCACAAAGTAATACTCAGTATCTGTGCGCAAAAGCAGAAGGGGAGGTGATTTGGAAAGTATTTTGGGAGAGTTTAGAAAGCAGGATTGAGATTTTATTATTATTATTATTGGAAATGTGAACATTTTCTATCACATTAACTGACTTTACAGCAATTTATTTTGCTGCTACCATAAAGGGAGGTAATGAACCATGAAGTTTCTTCAGGAAATTGTCAGCATCTGCCTGCAAATAATTTTCAAACACGTGAGCCATGAAGGAAGAACACAGTGATTCAAAGCAAATTGCTGGTCCTCATCCTAAAGGAAAACCAGTCAGTGTCATTGGTGTTGGACACATTCAGGAGAAGGATCTGGTTTAAAGATATGTCACTGGTATGTAACAATGGAAAATTTAGATGCATGTTAGTCATCTCACAGATAAGATTATCTCCTTTGAAAGCATATGTTTCTGCAGCTGGATAATCATAGTGAAAGGATAATCAATAAAATGAGAAGAAATTCAACAACCTGCTTTTTATTCTCTTAGGGATCTCACTTTTAAAAACAATTACCTCTCTGTTATCTGTGACACCTCCATTGTTCCTCACAGTAGGTGCCTAACACTAAATCAAAACCGAAACCCATATCTAATCAAAGATAATAGGAAATTTAAAATATTTCCTTATCAGTTCCAAACACATATGGCATCAGGTAGTAGTTATCTCGGATTAGGAAGCTTTCTGGGTGTGATTCACAGATAGAATTTACCTCATATCTCTCTTGCTTTGGTGACAAACAAGATACTGAAGAATAAATAAATAATCCTCAGGTTGTGATATGCTGGAAATCTATGGGAAATGGATTCTCCATGCCTATAGTCTTATGTGGTCATTTATGGTGCAAGGGGAATATAAAATGCAACCAGCTACATGTGAAGCACTTTATTCACACCATTAGTGGGTGTCATTGACTGTGCAAGGTACCTGGCAGTGAAAAGTCAAGCTCATGCATGTTTTAATCTTTAAAAGTTTCTCTTTCTTTCAGTGATAGAAAAGTTGCACATTTTCTCTATTCAAGCTTTCATTCTATACAGTTAGGACATCTATCATTCCCTCTCTTGGGTCTTTTCTTCCTTGATGTAATAAGAAAAAAGGGGGTTTCATTTTTTTTTCTTTACTGATACATTATTATTAAAAATATCTCAGACTTTGTTATGACTTCACACAAAATTGCTCATTGCTATTTCTCTGACTAGGAAAAAGCCAGTGTTTTGTCTTCATAGCAGGTTCACTGGCTGGAGAAATGTCTCACTAAGCTCATCACAAGCAGAGTTAGAATTCATTGATTTACTCATTTTGCCCTGTGCTCATCACTTTAACAGCTGAGCATTTCATAACTTTTGAATGGATTTGTCTCTGAAATAGATTGGTGAGGTAAAGAAATTTTATTTACTTCAATTTTAGTGGTGAAGAACTGAGGCAATGAGAGACTAAGTGACTTGTCACAGGTCGCAAAGGAATCCAATAATGTATCCAGGAACAAAGACCAGACCTCTTTAATATCAGTCCAGTGCCCTAGTCACAAGAACATCTTTCTTCTCCTTTCTCCCTTAATAACCTCTAACTCATTTCTTCCAGGGATTCTTGCAGCAGTCTGTGTCTCTGTTCACAGCTTGCTTGCTTTTACTGTAACCCCATCAAACTCTCCATCCTTATGGTGCTTTCAAAAACATTTTATATTTATTTCTGATATCAATACAAACAAACGATCACAGTATTCTCGAAGTAGCATTATAGCAAAGTCAGTATGAAACAGATGGAACAAATTAAATGAGGTGATGAAATGCCTCTCTAACAATAATGCGAAGACAATATATTGCTAACAATACACAGTCTGCTGCTTCTCCACTGTGTGTGTAAAAAAGCTTCGTTAACAGAAATCACAGCTAGTTATCAATCAGTATTATGGTTAATGTTTGCTTTTACTTGGTTTTCAGCTGGGAGAAGGACATGTAGCAATTCCTCCCAGAGTACATGTCAGCAGCCTAAAAATGTCAGAAATACCTGGTTTCAGTTATGCACAGTAACAATATTTCCTTGGCTGGGAAGAAGACGAGAAGGAGAGCCTGCAGCACCTAGAAAAAGAGGAGAAACACAGCATTTTGGATACATCCTTACAGGTACCTATCCCATTTTCCAGTCTTGCTGCAAAAAGCCTAATGGTGGATGGGGAAACGGATGGTGTTCATCAAGGTCTCTGGAGTCAGCAACAATCCGTGTTACAGTCATGTAACTCCTGGTGAAGTCAGTGGGACTGGGTATCCAGTGGGCTGCAAAGCCATTTCTCCAGTGCATGGCTCATACAAACCATTCCTGTTTCAGAAGTGACCTAACAGCTGATTTACGCTGGTATCAGTGAGTAAGCATGCAAAAAGCCATGAAAAATCTGAAGGAAGGATTTATCTAATTGAAGGTGGAATTTCTCCCTTTTCAATTTTCAACACGGTTATAGCTCAGGAAAAGGGTCTATTCTGTATCCGAGCTGGGATTCTTGAGAATGCCCACATTCTAACTCCCCAAAATCCTTACTGTGTTTGCATTCAATCTGAACTTAGGCTGCTGCGGCTCACAGATTCTCCATGTCCTTCTAGTATGAATCTTGGGCTCTTTCTATGAAACACTGTAAATCTTCTCATCCACCCAGCTCTGACTGTACCACACGGCTGTGGAGGCTGCTGGCAGGGGACGGTCTGTCACACAAGGCACAAAGACAATGGCCATTCTCCTCATCATCATCATTAGTGTAGCTCTAAACAGGCTCAGAAATCCACCCAAGTATTTCCCTTGCTTTACTTTTCATCTCACCACGATTTTCAGGGTGAACCTCAGGGTTCTTCAGCAACTTAGGCCTCAAGTAGCAACCAAAATTTTCTTGAAGGAAGGTCCAGACTCAGCTGGGATATTTAGAATTAAATGGTTCCCACTTCCTTTGTTTAGCACACGTTCAAAGCTCCACTAAGTTTCACATCAGCTGTGGGTAACTGTTCTAGATCACACCTCCAACTTGTGTCTTAGGGGGAAATATTTCAGTGCTTGTCCCCGAAAAAAGTAGTAGTTTCATTCAGCTCCCTCAGTCCCACTCAGGTATTTCCAGTGGAACAAGGAGTAGAATAAGAAAATCTCCCAGATTTACAGAAATGGTGTACAGGTCAACTCTGTCACCTACTTTCATCCAGGCAGGAGGAGTCAGCTCAGTGAGTGGGACTGAAAGACAAAGGGCTGGAACTACTGAAACTTCAGTATGTGCCAGAGGCAACCTGGTTTTCTCCAGCCTTTTTCAAGGTCTGACTCTACAGAAAACTGGTCCAGAATTAGCAGTGGCAGCCCCAGTGTGGATGAGCATCTGCAACCACAGCCACATTCTGTGGCAGGGGAGGGTGCTTTGCACATCACTGCTGAAGGAACAGCCCCTGGTATGGCACTACTTGTGGATGCTATGTCAAAATCCATCAGCGAAAACCTCGGCCTTTCACTTCAGAAAACACATTTCTGGAGAATATGAATATTCTTGTTTGTTAATCAGAGATGGATGGGTTTTCCAGCTACCCTGGTAACATCTGTAACAGTCAGTTTTCAGGAAGTGCCATTGGTTTTTAGCAGAAAAGTCCAGAAACCTTAAAAAACCCCAAACCCCCACATAATTAGAAACACTTGTATTGGGAGTGATGGCTCTCTCTTGTTATGCTATAAAACAGAGAAACTCGTCTTTACATGAATTTCCAGTAACCTCTGTTTTTCTTACTCTTTTATACATGCTGTCCTCATAATATTTTTATAGGATGCGACAAAGAAACTATTTCAATAAAGCTTTTCTTTCTTCATGTACTGAGGAACTATAACTTTTCATTTAGCCTTTTAAGATATGACACATCCTTTGACACTTTCTGACTCCCGGTACAAGGCAAAGGCAACTTCTGAGCTTGTGTTTTGGTTTTCTTTCTCTTTTTGATCTGTTTAGCTGAGCTCTTGTCAGTTGAGAAAGAATTTTTAACCCATACATTTCTGGATGTTGAAAAAAAAATTGCTTTTCATTAACACCAGGACTGCTGCACTTAAAGGCTGCAGCAGAGCTCTCTTTTCCACCACACAGGACTGGACTCTTCTATCCTTTAGTGCTTCCTTGATTTGTTTATAATGTCCCACTTATTAAAGTTTTCCAATCATAAGCTCCCTTTAATAATTTTCTTATTTATTACTCTTCATGAACATGACTATTGGCCTTCATCAATAACATAATCCCATCTACCCTACAGATATCACTAACTCCACAGATAAAGATAAGCTTACAGGTCTTTCCCTTCCTTCGTCTTTACTCACTTTTCCATCTACTTCTGAGCAAAATTCACAAATACTCAAGTTGTCATTAATTTTTTTTAATTTTATTTTCTTCACTAATATTTACATTGGCTATTTGAGATCTTTAAGACTGAAATACTGAAACTATATTGTCATACTTTTGTATATGAATATGCTCCTACAAAGGCTAATAAAGAATAGGCTAATTTGCACATTCAGATAAGAAAAATTTAAAACATCAAATATACTTGAGTGAATAGACAATAACACGCATAACACTTTTAACAAATGAATCTGGGCTTGATAGGTTCATCTTTCCTTCAGCTTAACATCAAGACAACATTCTGCCCAGTCACACCCATATTCATCTGCAGAATTTAGCCCTAAGCCAGTTCAGACATAATTATTATCATTTCCTCCTACTTCCTTTTAAAATACTGCAGGCATAGTTTGCTTTGAAAAGAGCTGAACAACTTTTTCCCATGAAATACATAAAATAATCCTCTACTTTGAGCACTTGCTTCTTTTCGCTCTCTACTTTACACAGCACATGTGGTTCTCATGACAAGAGAAAGGAAGAGATTATTTTCCTTTCCTTTTTAATTAATCCGTTTTGTACCGAAGCTGTAAAAAGAATGCAAAGATTACTTAGTCAAAACTTTTTCTCTCGTGACCTTCTCAGTGATGAGCAAAAATGGAAATTGCTTGGAATTAGAGTCTGGCTAAGGTAGAGAACTAGCTGTGCATCTTTACAGGTTTGCCTCATTGCTAGTTGACATCAGACATACAAATTAAGTTTGCGGTCCCATCCTGGGCCTCATTTGTTCAAATCACAAGCTCCAAGAGGGCAGTGCTGTAAATCACCCCCACAGGCAGCCAAGAGAGGTGAGCGGGTGCAAGTGCTGTGTTTCAGCCCTGGTCCTTGGGTCAGGTAGTCTCTGTGTTTCCTACCAGCTCCTCATTCAGTTCCACTCTCACTTCCTCCCTCACCTCCTGGCCCACCTCACGTCCAAAAATGCCCACTCCTCAAAAAAAGTCAGTTTTAATAGATGAGATTGACACAGAGCCTAGAAGAAACCACTTGCAATGGTTAAAACGAGGAATTTATAAGCAGCTGACAGGAGGAAAGTATCTGACAACCTTAAGTTAAAGTTGCTCTTCTGGCTAATATAATTGTTAATGATAAGAATATTAAAAAAATCAAATGCCTCACTGAAACATCACATTGCACTTCTTCATCACTCTGAACTGAGGCAAACAAACCTTTATAAAAAATTTTAGAGCCTTAAAGGATCTTTCAAGGCAGGAGCTGCTGTAGCAGAAGAGTGTGGTTCTGTGAACTTCAGAGACATTGCCTCCAGGACAGCACTGGGGGAGCTTTCACATAGACATGTTAGAAATTCTGACCAAACCAGCTCAACACAAGCAAACTGTACATACACAGTAATTCAGAGGGAGGAGAAGGAGCAAACAGCCAAAGATAATAAGATAAGCAATACATAATTATTCAAATAGACTAAACATAAATAAAGCTGCATGTGTGTCTCTGTAAGCCCTCCGGGCCATTACGGAATTAAGGACACAATTAACAAGGATTAAAACATTTTCAAGAAGCTGAATTTATTATTTACACTTGTTCTCACTGTAGTGGGGGATTCTGAAATTTATTGAAATGATGATTGTGCTATTATGAAGATAAACATTTCTGAAGAAGAGGTACTGAAGCAAGTTAAGAAAACCTAAGCTGATGAAGTTAAAAGAATTCAGGACTGTTCAGAAGCTAAACTTCAGAACAGAGAGACTGGCAAGAGCATGCAATGTGGAAAAACAAGAGTGTTTTCCAAGACTAAAGAATTTCTCTCTTCCAAAATATGAGACAAAAAGGAACGTAGGCAGGGTCAACCCCAGCACTGAGGATGCTCACTATGTGTAACCACAGACATTGTTAGTTTGAGGTGCAGAATAAGGCCAGCTGAGCTGCAGCTCTCTCCCTCAAACCTGCAAAAGAGTCCCATTGAATTAAGGAAGCAGAAAGTGTCAGCAGGTTTTAAAAATCCTTTGACAGAGCTCCACATAGCAGAGCAGTGGGTCAAATGACAAACTGTGGATTAGTACACTGCATTATGAACAGATTAAGCAACAGGAAACAAATAATCGTGGTACAGTCCTGTGTGACAATAGCAAATGCTAAACCCCTGGTGTCTTAAAGGTTACCCCTCACATCTCCCTTTTCCATTGTTTATTTGCTCATTGTGAGGTTTTATAAAGAGATTGCCTGAAGAAAAAGGGTAACATTTGCTTTCTGCTGGATTCTCCTTGCCTCCACCACCCCTGGGATGACACTGCTAGGCTGAATAGCTATGCCAAGGTTCATGCTACCACATTATACATTCCAATTTCTTACTATTGGGGCAATATTTCACACCTTCCTGGCTGTGATTTTTCTTCTGCTGCGTCATCCTGCCACATTAGAACCTGGTCTGGAAAGTGTAGCAGGAGAAACACAGAACACCATGGATCTAGTGCTGTTCCTCAAATGATTTTTCAAAATGATTTAGTGAGGAATGACAAAGTGTCACAGAAGTTTATGCATGCTGCTAAGACTGAAGAGCAGCATAAATTACGGAAGATGGCGAGTGATTTCAGTAGATCACATGTATACACCCCAGGCATGTAAAATGTAGTCTGAGGAATACAAAACAACATGCTCCTAGGTGCAATAACAGTTTCTTGACATGAAATGGCATTCTCTCCCCATCGTGGTTTCAGAAAAATTCAGTATAGGTTGCAGAAGGCATTCCTCCCACCTCTCCCAGGGTGCATGTAATGACACTTAACCAAATAAAATAGCATGAGCCATGCTAGGTAAACAGACCAACACACTGCAGGCAGTTTCAGACCTCTCTATTTGGCAGGCTGTTTCTTCTGTGTGGAGATCATTGCTGAACAAGGGCTCCGACTTGAGTTTTGTTCTGTTGTTTGCCATAGCTGAAGCAGCATCTGAAGAGATCCTGGGAAAGCTGGTGGAAACAGAAGCATGGCTGACTTTAGGTATGGAGAAGGCATGAAGGGAAATGGACATTAGCCAGCAAAACACACATATGCCCACCCTCACTGCTCACGCAGGCAGCTTGCTCCCAGCCCTTGCTGCACTCCCAACTTGCCCAGTGTCTCTGCCTCACACACAAGGGGCACACAAGGTTCAAGAGTTCCCCATTCTAAGCCTGCAATAAGCCAGCAGACTCATTACTTTTTCTTCACTGTCTGAGCCCACTACCTGACCCCCATGCCCCTGCCCCTCCTCCCTTCTCCATCACATCAACCTGCCTCTCTTCTTGGACTCAGCACTGCCCCTTGCTTCTAGCACAGAGGTGCTTCCAGCTGTGCCCTTGGTCAGATGCTGGGGAGCCTCCACGCTGGGGAACATCAAGCAGACAGATCACACTCTTGTGGGGTGCCAGGCTGAGGCAGGGGTGCCTCTTTGCTGGACTCTCGAGGCAGTGGATTCACATCAATGTGGGGTGCTCTGCCCTGTCCCCAGCCTCCCATTCCCACTCCTCCCTTTGCACGTGTCCTGGTCTTATCTATCTCCTGGGTCAGCTGGTTCAGAAAGTTAAACTGGCAGAAAACTAATTCTGCAAAGAAATATGCAGCCACCTGACGTCCCAAACTGGAGTATTGCAATACCAGTGCCTGCCTGAGGGGCAAGTAGCAGGTGAGGGATGGGAAAACACAGCCAGAGGTGAGGATGCCATGACAGCAGTGCCATGAGAGCTGTTTGGAGCTGTCTCAGAAGAACATCCTTAGGCACCAGTCAGCTGGCCACCTCAAAACTGAGGCCTGTCTTCCCCTGTGCAGCAATGACAGCCTCATGTTGCAAAGGCAAAACTTTGGGATGAAAACCTGCAGAGTTTGGGCACCTCTTTGTTTAGGAGGCACCCCACTGTTCAGGAGCCCAGGGTCACACCTTTAGGCTTGAGCACTTAGGCCCCATGGGGAGTAGTTAAGCCTTTTTTGATCTCCTTTACCTTCTGATATTGCTGTTAAGGTCCACGTGCTGGATTTAAATAACCATTTTGCAACGTACATAGAAGAAAATCACATGCAATGGAGAGAGTGCAGAGAGGATTATCACTCCTGCTGTAGTGGGGCCAGGAACATGCTGCCATGATGCTCAAGGTCATGCAAGGCCATCAAAGGATGATTTGAAAGCGTCGCTTGCATTCTTGCCCAGGAGAGAAGAAAATCTGGACTAAGCTGGGAAGGAGAGGGAGTCTCACAGGCACTGCATGTTTTCACAGAGCAGCCCAAGCGGAACTCTTGCTATTTCATGAGGAAATACTGAAAGGGCAGAAAGAAACGGGCACCACTGCTGCCCTCTGTAAACCTTCTCTATGCCCTGTTCCTCTGCCTGCCACTGCCCTCTCCTTGGAAGGAGGCAGCGTGGCCAGGCAGCACCCTCTGACAGCTGGCAGACCTCTCACATACAGAGGTGAGACACAGAGAGGAACCTGTCCAAACCTCCTAGAAGGATAGAAAGGGGGAGCCACTGCCCAGTGCCAGCAAAAGAAATCTCTCCAAAGCAATCGTTTCGCAAGTGGGGGTTGGGAAAGAATTAACTGCTTCAGTTAGGCAGGGCTCAAGGGGAAGGGAGTGGTAGCTTGGGTATTTTTCATCTAGACAATTAGGTCTGATCCTCGGGGCAGTGGGTGTTAGGCCAAGGCTGGAAAACTTTCCCTAAACTAGCAAAGCACAAAGCTTTCACGCAGTATGTGCTCAGCCCCGAGAACTTCCTGGTAACTCTCGGGTTATTGAGGCAGATTGTTGATTAGAATCCAAGAGAGGATTAGAAACTCTTTTAAGCATAAATAGTATTTGCAACTGTGTGAGTTAAGCAAACGGATACAAGGGAAATCAAACCTCACGCTTCAGGGCATAAACTGCTCTCTTGTGAGTCAGGATCAACCTTTTTTTTTCCTCTACGCATCGCATCTCATAATTAGCTAGGTGCTTGCTGTGGTTTTGATTTGCTCTGAAGCATCGGTTACTGGCCGCTGCCAGGGGCGGGATGCTGGACTAGATAGACCCGTGATGTGTTTCTGTAGGGCAATCCTTTTGTTCCCATATTGGCAAAGCTTTGTGGGAAAGCTTTAGTGATTCATGTCTTCAGCAGCTCCTGGTCTTGCCGAACATTGTCCTCTCATTTCCATAGGCCCTAAAGTCCCTCTGAATTGCTACAGAAATAAAAAGGCAAAGTTGCAGGAAGGGTTATTTATCTACATGGTGCAGACAGCATTTATTTAGTAAATACAAAGATGCTTTTACGACCTGTATGGGCAATTTTTTGCTAGCAAGAAATTAATTATTTTCCGTATTCCATTTCAGCTGCAAAGCCAAACAACCTCCAGAATCTTTTGCATGTTAAAAAAATATATATTTCTCTGTGTGTGTGTGTATACAGATACATTTATGCATGTATATATATAAATATAAGTTGGTCCAATAAAGGGGTTTGAATTACTAGCATTTCCTTACAAATTAAAGGCAGGCAAGGACCAGTAATGCAGGTGACAGAGCATGCACTAACAAAGTCTGCCTCTCCATGCTGCCTCTTTGATGTACCTCATCTTTGCCCCGAAGGAATTTCATTATCCTATGGTGAGCTGGTAATGAAATCTGTACTCAGAATCAAGCCTTCATAGAAAACGATATCTTGACTCTTTGTTCTGTACAGACTAGCTGTGTGTGGTAGGAATATGTTTCTATTTGTGTGTGATCTGAGTGTACTTTGAATACTGATCTCCAGATAAAAAGGATAGAGATCTAATTTGACAAAATACTAAATTACTCTATCTTGCCTTATCTAACAAAATTATGATGCTTATTATTGTGATGAATATTTGGAGCAATACTTGTAGTGTTCAGCATGTGTGAGAAAAATCTCTCTGTAGAGAAATGACTGGAGTGTCAAAGACCCTGATTTATAAAGAGTGCAGAGGGCTCTTAAGTACTATTTTTAGAACAATGCCGCAACAGATTTACACGCAGGGAAAAAACCTTCCTCTACAGTCACTTAGGAGCAAAGTAGCATTTCACTGCATAATAATGAGGAATTAATTGCTCTTTGTCATCACTTTTTATGCAAATTGCCATAGAACACTTGCCCAATGTGCATTTTACCTTTTAACAAAGAAAGTAGTCATGACAAAATAGACCAAATTTCATAAGCTAAAGACAAAAGTAGTCTGTACCATATACAAATTGAAGCTAGCAAGTCTATTCCTTTGAGGAGCTCTATCAACTCCCTATGAAAGTCCATTGAAAAAAAAAGAAACAAGGAAAAGGTTTCTTGGCCTACACGTCTAATTAAATTAAATTAAGTTCAATTATTAGACAAGTCAAATTTCTTCGCATGGAATTTGCTCATCACTCTTTACAGCCTTTGTTTATTTTTTTCTTTTTGCTTAGCATAATCACCAAATATCAGCAATATTTTGTTTCCTTACTGCTTACAAGATTTTACTGTATCTTTACTGGATTTCAAAACTCATGGGTTGCCAGTTGTTAAAAAATCTTTTTCTGACTTATTTTAAAAAAAAAACACCAAAAAAAACAAACAAAAAAACCAAACAAAAAAAATTATCAGCCTTTTGTTTCATGTATGTTTTCACAACATATACATTTAGATTAAACTGACAATTCTTCAGAGAAAACCAGAACAGAAACAGCTAGAAAATAGCATTTCCTTTCACTGCAAGAAAGAGAAATACATAATAATTCATCATTCTTCGACATGAAGCTTTAATTTTTTAGTCATTCTGCAACTGACACTTAAAATTTAATGTAAAAATTAACTAGATGGCAGACTGGGTCAAAATGTAGACATCCTAATGGATTGCCTTGTGTCAAAGCATTTTGTCTAGCAACATTGCAACGTGTTTTCTTTTTCCTAAGAAACATAGGAAGGATATCAGTGTGCCAGGAGTTTCTGTCTTGCATGTGCAATGAATTAATTCAGTGAACCAGCGGGTCTTTTCAATCTCTAGTTTCTACCAACTTCAAACATAATAGCGAGTTCCAACAGAGTCTCTTTTCTATTCATAAGCTATTCACTGCAAACCTTTGTAGTTCACAACTTCAAGTTAACATAGCAAAGAGCAGTTTTAAATCACTCCCATAATCAGGGGTCACAATTATTTGCTGCAGCTACCAAAAAAACCCAAAAAACATCATGCACTGCAAGCCAATGCACTCTGCTTTCACCTCTAAGACAGAAAAATAACAGAGACTTGACTTCTGCCTTAAGTGTTAACACTTCAGCAACACTATCTATTAATCAAAAAACAGTTGAATGCAGCTTATAAATCCCTCTGCATGGAAAGAGCCATCTTCATCCTTACAGAAATATATTTCCTGTCCTGGTCCTTGCTTAAGGTGCCTTCCTGAAAAAAGCAAAATAAATGAATGTAAGAAGTAAATGAATCAAACAGATAATGAAGTATGTCAGTGGAAACCCACAGTTTCACTGGGGTCCCAAGTCTTTAGTCAGTATTAGAGCTAAAAGCATAATGAACTACCGCTGCAAAAACTAAAGCCTTCAGTGTAACACTGAAGCACTCCAACCCCCCGCATACCCTCTCAGAACTGCAGTGAGTCAGGGATTTAGCCTTTAATAACAAGTCCAAAATGCTCCCAATAGCTTCTCTAAGGCTCTCAGAGGCAGGGGGAGTCACCATGCCAGTAGGGCCAGTGTGTGCCCACTGAGTGCCAGTACACCTGCATCCTCCATGTTCCCCCCCCAGGCAGTCCCACCTGTCCTTCTCCAGTCTCTGTTCAGCCAGAAGCCATCCCCAACCTCCACAAGCCTTCTTATGCTCCAGTCATGTTTCAGCTTCCTGAAACACACATTATTAAACTACACAACGACCAGACTTGCCTTTTAAATTTTACATTCCCAAGTGTCACTGTGCGTCACTTCCCACCCCTCCCTCTGAAGGCACACTGGACACCTTGGACATCCCCCACAACACAGTAATGCCTACTGCTGCTGGGCTCTGACAAAGCTGGTGGCTTTGCATTCCGCTTCATCCTCCCCTCCATCTCCACTGCCCACCCCCAGTGCTCCAGGCTTCTCTCCCAGTCACACCAGCACTGCATTGTCTCCATGGCTCCATCTGCTACATCCTGCATGACTCATCACCAGAAATACCTCTCCAGTGTGAGGCTTAAGCAGCAGCGTGCTCAGTATTCCTCCTCCTGCACAAGCAAAGGGAGTACACAGCCACCATGACAGCAGCCCAGACAGCACAGAGAGAGACAGTGCCAGAGACATGAGAGGCAGCCAGGCATCCAGTCAGACATCCTACCAGAACTGCCAGTTTTGAAGAAACTCCTTCTGACTTCCATAAGACAACAGCCAGATGTCCTCTGCTGTGGCTGCACAGTCCATCCAGGAAAGAAAGAAAAAGCCCCTGTTACAGTACGCACTGAAAGCAGAATCATGGGGGCTAGAAGGTCACAACTATTACCAACTCAGTACCTCTGTGAGTAATAATTACCTCTAGGCTTTCACTCTTAATAAGTGTATTTAAGTCTAGTCAGCCATTGGCCCATGTGTATAAACTCTCATTGATGTTGAAGACTATGTGGAATACAAGAGTCCTTATAAAGAGCAATTTCCCTCCATAGAATAGTGCTTTTCTTCTTACCTATCCTCTGTTCCTTCCCAAAATCATGACTTTGAATTAAATCTTGCCAAGTAACTGGTGTCCTGTGACATGTCAGAACTGTGACCTAGACTGCTAAGAAATATCTCTCAGCTCTTGAATGGAAAAACGTCTCCAGCCTGACATTTAATATGTAGAATACAAACACCAGTCTGTCATATCTAGATTAACCTCTGCGTGCCCTCTTTGTTTTCCAGTCCCAGATGATTTCCCTCCCTTGGCACTATTCAAGAGAAAGAAACGTTTTTCTAATCCTCTTGTGCATCCCTTGATTTGCAGAAGGACAGCCTGGTCAAAGCAGATGTTTTGCCTCCTCTCACAGTTTGCTGCAGATATTTTCACTTTTCTGGATAACAGGGTTAGGAATGAGGCCTACAGCCATGAGCTATGCCATAACTGATATGGTGAAGGGATTTCCATGAGACAGTGGTGAAGGAATTACCATGGACATGATGGTCTGCTGATAGGGGGATAACTTATCAGGAGGACAGATGACCCTTATCAATTGGCCAAGTGGAAGAGGGAGTGGTACCAAGGTGTCACAGTTCTGCACTGGCCTTGCACTAGACCCAGTCTTTGTACTCTCTCTCTGCGTAACTGTCCGTTTACACACAAAGTGGCTGCCCCCCTCCCCCAGTTATGACAGCAGTAACAGAATATTTGACTACCTCCACTTCTCCCCCAAAGTGGAAACTGGCATTTGAAATCCCTCACATTGCAGACAAGTCAATGGGCTTTCTTTGCTCTTTTCCCCAAAGCCAGGGATGCATTTTTGGTAAGATTTTGTGTCTCTGACTGCATCAGAGCATACCCGAGAACATTCATACATAGTGCTGCATGCTAGTATTTTGCAGGTCTAGTGAACTTATCACCAGCAATCTAGGAAGAATCTATACCACATTGCTCCAATAAGCAGCACTATTTGTAAAACTGTGTTTGTGAAAGTTCCTATCGAACCCAACCAGACTCACAGTGCTGAATTGGCACACTGCACTGTTTGTGAATCTGTGATTGTGAAGGAGACCAGACTTACAGCGTACCCAAGCTATTTGTGCATCTGGAATCTTAATGAATGCAACTGGACTTACAGTGTCAAATTGGTTCTAATCAGAAATTAAGCTCCAATCTCAGGGCTAGCTGGAAAGCAAGGGGGCTTAATTTCTGCCAAATTTCTATACTCTTAATACAATAACTATAAAGACCAAGTGTTCTTGAAAATATGGATTAAAAGGCTTTTGAACAAGCTGAGCTAAAACAAGGTTTTGTCCACAATTCCCCTCAAACAATTTGACTGTGCTGATTCTTAGTGATAGGAGAACGCATGAACTGAGATTTAAATATGTCATTACAGATGTCCTTGCTTTTAGAAGCAGACTCTGGGATCATCCTGACCTGCAAAATCATGGAATTTGGCAGAGTTGACCTTTAGAACTCTCATAAAAAAAGTTTTATATTATATTTTAAAATACTATTCTAAATGCAAATTCTAAAACGTAACTCACAACTTGTAAATAATAATGAGCACACTAAGTAAAAAAAAGCTGAAAGCAGTAATAGAGCTGAGGAAATTCTCAGAAGATGGCACTGATTTGAAACAAAATGAGGAAGGACAAAGCCTTAACCTGTCTGGCCATCTCCAGGAATTGCTGTGAGCTGTATTTGCACTGCTTTTCACAGCACTGAACTTTGAAGCACCAGCAGGCTGCTAGGACTGTGTTTGCTTTGGGGCTGACAAATTCTGACCTCCTGGAAAATCATTTGAAAGAATAACTTTTAGCTCATTCATCCTACCTGTCTAGCATAGGTGTTGCAATTACTTTTGCCAAATTAAACTATGTCACACCTAAGTCGGGTGATCCCAGCAAGCAGGTGATGTGAACAGTTTACTTCTCTTTTCTTTTTTTTGAAAAAGATAAAAACCAGAGAATCCACTTAATGACCACAGAACACTTTTTGGACATAATGCGTAAGCCTTAATGATTCCTGGCCCTCTGTTTCTTGACATACAACAAGTTCCTTATATTCCCTTTTTATTCTGTTATCTGCATCAATTTTTTTAAAGGTCAGTGCCTGCCACGTTTTCGTACCTTGCTTCCTGACACAACCATTTCAGTCCCAGCAACAACACTTCATTAATACTTCAATATACTTCCAATATTATATCTCACCAGACCCTCAAAACACCATGCCAGGGATCTGAAGCTCTGTGCATGACAAATGTTCCTTTGTGGAGCTTTTGATGTGATGTCAAGCCACGCTCCAGAGACACTACATTGTGGATCTTTGATACCGCGCACCATGACAATGTCTCCTTCGTAGCTGTCACCGCCACTGACTCAGGGCGTGCTGTTAGTACTGTCAGTGCTCCAGGAAACGTAATGTACCTGGGGTGTGTTAGGCTCTGCTTGCGAAAAGACATATGGTGCCTGTAGAATAATCAGTAATCAACTGTGAATTTCTTAATCACTGCGAAGAAAATGATGCAATGTCATTAATTCTACCTGCACAACCCAGGAGAATATGTGCATAACTACCAATAATGACTTAGAACTCTGCACAGGACCAGGGCTTACCCAGGAAAATTGACATTTTTCAACCCAAATGCTGCAGGGCAAAACGTACTTCAGAAGGAAATGACAACTTCCTGAATTAAAACCTGCAAAATTTGTCCTTATTTTTCCCTTTTCACTCCTTCATTACCATTGTAAAGATCAAATTGCATAAGATCCACTAATGTGTTGCTCATTCATAGTCTTTGAGTCAGCGTGGTTGAAGCCAAGACTGCAGTACTTGTCTTCCCGTAGCACTTTAAATTAGCAATTGCCTCTCACTAGGAAAAAGCCATTTGTTTTTATAAATACGTGACTGAAATACCTTGCAATACACAGAGCTTTCCAACAAGTGGCACTATTAAGACTATTCAAGTTACAAGATTGATATGCAAATGAGATCTCAGAAAGGGATGTTGGGACATGTTTTACAATATTGGATTCACTTTAAAATCTTTTAAATTTACATATGAAATATGATTGAAATATATATTCATAATTCAGCTACTCTGGAAAGTTTTGTGTTATCCAAAAAGGAACCACTGAAAAGTAGGTCAAGTGCCATAAGCTCAACCAGGCAGTCTTCTCCAAACAGATGAAGTCATGGCAGTGTGGAGAAACCACTTAATTAATATGTTAGTAAAGGTAACATGCAACCAGGAAATTTGTCCATAGCGCTGAGCCAATGCATGTTGTTGAATGTGTGAATGCAGCCTTTTCTTGAGGATGCATTGCAGCATTCATGGCAAGTCATCCTCTAA
This sequence comes from Aleadryas rufinucha, assembly GCA_013397815.1. Lineage (NCBI taxonomy): Eukaryota > Metazoa > Chordata > Aves > Passeriformes > Aleadryas > Aleadryas rufinucha. The sequence goes on along the minus strand of VZTH01008962.1, from coordinate 174,104 downwards.
CTATTCTTGGGTCAACTTCTAAATTGTACCTCTTTACATTCATTCTTACCTTATTCTGTTGTCTTTGCTTGACAAATTGGGGATTGTTTTGAGAGATCATACATGATGCCTCTTCAAATAACTCATATTTGTCTGGAATATATTTTTGGCTTCACTGCAAGAAAAGTGGTCCAGAAATAGTTACGTATACAAAAATTTAGGCATGAAGATAGTTGATGGCAATGGAAACAGGATGAGACTAGATTTGTTGCTGGAATATAAGCAGTTTGGGAATGAATTGGGAAGCCAAGGCATTAAAATGTAAAATACGTGATACAAAAATAGCATTTTTAAACAGTAGGCTTCATTTGGTTAGTATAATATTCCTTCTGTATTTGGAAATCAACTCTGTCAGTTTTCCCCAGTTTTCTAGTGTAATATAGAGGTACAACAACCATAACAAAATCATGATCTGAGTGACATACAGGAATATGAACTCTGTCTTGCATTATGAGTCGATCACAACATTGTTAAAAGCATTTGGGTACCAAAAGCTGCATAGAGCTACTCGGTGAGTTTTCAAAAAGCCTCTGTGCAGAGTCCCTTCTTAGCTCTACCTTCTTTCACTCTGTGCTGATATCTCTGTCCTGCACAAGCATGACCTCATTCACACTGAAGCCACTGCAAATTTTATCACAGCATAAATTGAATAACAAAATCTAAAATGGACATTTTCACATTACTCTTCCTTTTTGTCAAATAGTAGCATTCATTTTAAAACATCAGCCAGTAAGATAAATGGCAATTATTGTGCTATGGGCAGAGTGCACACAGCATGCTTTGTTGAGTTCTCAGTTTGGACGGCTTTGACTACCTGGAGCCGAATCTCCGGGAGCGTGCTGTAAACAACAGAATACGTGCACTTTGAACGCAGTGGCATAACGGGCACGTAGCGTGCTAACTAAAGCATTACAAATGCTGCATGGCTTATTTTTATCTCTCTGTCCTTCTCATTATAGTATTTTTATCTCTCATGCCAATACAAGATTATTTTTGTGTCTCAGGGAAAAACAAGGCAACACGAAGACTCAGCCCTACCAGCGTATAAACATGATGAGTCTCCTTACACCCTCTGGGACTTTTTGCATGCTTAACACCATATATGTCTGCAGAACCAGAACCTAAATGGCACTGGTGAGCAAGGCTTTATATGAACATTACTTGGAAAGGGAAAGTGAAGTTTATGAGTCAAAATCTCCAGTGGGATGCTATTCTGCAGCCACATGTAGCTAGGAAAAGTAGGGGCAAAATGCTATAAGGAACTAAAGGCTTTCCCCTTTACAAAAGTGGACAATAGTGCAAAATGCAAACTAGGGAGGATCACGTTTTTGAAAAGTGACTATATACTTGCCCTGACATACAAAGAGTCGAACGTAGGTTGACAACATAGTTTTCTGTAGTTTAACAGACTTTGAAAATGCAGGTAGCCTGATGAAGCTGTTGCAATTTCAGGAGAAGAAATCATTGAGAAAACTTCATTGAAATGGCTCCTCTCTAAAACATACAGAAAATACAGTATATTGTCTGGCTGTGGTGAAAGGGGGAAACAGAGGATGAAAATGTACAATGAAAACTGACAAACGCAGAAAAAATAACAAACATGCACATGTTAATTACTGAACGTGCTTTTGTTGGCAGTAGGTCACCATCATTCTTTATTGACATTTACTGCAACTGCAATTTCTTTTTCAAGACCACTGACCCAGGAAAATGTAACCCTCTAGTTATCCAACGCCCTTTAATTAGAGATGTCTCCAGAGATAATCTCACTCACGGCCCCTATTGTGAATCATTTATTCTCCAACTTTCCTTTTTAGAAGCTGTCTTTCATCTTTATGTTTTTCTGTCCGAGCTCGGCTGAGTAACTCGGGCTTGCGGAATGCGGCTTATTCATTTACCGGTTCTCCCAACTGCATTTCATGTCCACTGACATTTGGGGTCTCGCTCAGAAGCACTGGCTGCCGGCACCAGGATAATTTGCAGGAATCACAGCTTTCCACTCGGCAAAAGGAACCATGGCGCCAAGCCTCGGGGTGGGAAAAGGGCTCGGAATCGGGCGCTTTATGCACACACACACACTCCCACACCCACCCCCACACCCGGGAGGAGGAGAAGAACAATCAGCGCTCCCGCGTTGGGAACACTTGTCGAGGTTTTGTTTTTATTTTCAGTCCCGGGAGCGCTCATCTCCCCGCGCGATGTTCGGCACGGCTGACTCATGACTGTTGGGCGCTTGCGGTCGGCACTATAAGTAGGATGAGGTGTCTCCGGGGGGCGGAGCGCGCAAAATAACGCAGGCATCAACACCGAGGCGGCCTCGCCGGCAGCCAGGGGTGACCGGGGTGGGTGTTCTTTGCCCTGCCCTGCCCGGCACACCCTGCCCATCGCACCCTGCCCAGTGCCTCCCCACCGCCACAGCCGTCGCGGCGGGGC
>VZTH01008962.1:123156-170724 GCA_013397815.1 Aleadryas rufinucha | reverse complement strand
GCCGCCCCGCACGGCCGGGAGCCCCGGGCAGCCCCTCCGCCAAGCGCCGGCCCGGCGCCTTGCCCGGCCCCGCCGCCACGGCCACCTGCAGCCTCCCGGGGCAAGCGGGCAGCGCGTCCCGCCGTGCCCCTCTGTCTCCCCGGTGCCGTCGGTTCGGGGAGGGATGCGAACTCCGCTAACAGTTTCTGGGATCATTAAGGCGCAGCGTGCGGGCAAAGCAGCGCGCCGCGGAGACGCTGGCTGTCATGAAAGAGGCTAAGTGTGAAACCGTGCCTCTCCTTTTGTGGAGCGGGCTATTTTGGTCATGCAGCGGGTGTCTTGCTTAAATCGCTTCAGTTGCTGTGAGATCATTGTGCCCTTGTTATTGAAGCCCCGGAGGCTCCGGAGTAACCCCCGGGTTTCAGTCTTTAATAATAAACGTGAAGCAGGGACGATATCTGATTAGAAATACTCCTTAAGATGTTGGGAAGATTGGGAAATTACAGCGCTCCCGTTTGCTCTAGTTGAAGCCGTGTCAGTGTTTTCGTGATGAAAGCCCGTTTTCAGAGACTTTGGAACTGTCGCTAAACTTGTGCATATTTTAATTTTTTCTTCTGAGGCTCGAGCTGAAAACAAGTTGGGGTTTTTTTGAGCTGGGAATTGTCTGAGATTCTGCTGTAGCTGGTGGAATACTCTGCAGTTTGGGGAGGGTGGTGATGCTTGGGTAAATTGACTTTTTCAGGTATGTAAATACTGAAATTTGAGATAATTGCTGGGATGAGATGGGTAGAATAAAACGATAGGGTGGTGTGTTAGGCTTTTGCTGCAACAGCCCCATAGACAACAGCTTTAAACCACTGTTCTAGGAGCTTTACATCTGACAAGTAGAAATAAAATTCCACCTCACATGTGGGCTTGCTCTTTTAAAAGCCTTGTTGCCTTTTGTGTCCACCCGCCTGCCCCCCGTCACTGGGATCTGGGCAGCTGTGCAGCAAAATGGATCGGCGTTGTACTTCCCTGCGGTGTACTGAACCTGTGCTTTCAGCATCGCTTTTCACATTTGACCCTCCAGCTTCAAAGGCTGTTCTGAAGGTGCTCTGCAAGGAATGGAAGGAAGCCGTGACTAATTGGAAAAGTAGAGAACTGAAAAATCAAGATCATAGGTCTAGTTTTTTGTTAGTTTTCTCTGTAACGCTGGGCGAACCACTCAAACAGATGTATGCCAGTACACAGCTGCCGAGTGGGCAAGTAAGGTCCCTAGTGATTTTGGAGATAGGATGGTTCTCAAGATACCTAAATATCTTTTGCAGAAATGCTCCACAGAAGCAGAGTGTGCATTTCTGGACAATGCTGGGCAGCTCTGCTGTGAGACTTAAACAGCTAACATTTTTTTTAACTTTTACCATTGTGGAGCGTAGACGGGGAAGATGCATGCAGCAAATACATGACTAATGCACATGCTGACATATCCTGAGTTGTTAATCAACAGGAATTGTTTATGCTCAGGTATCTCACACTGGGAAACAGTGCTAGGACAGGTACTCCTAGTCTTTCTGACCCAGAGGCACATCTGGAACATCTGTTGGTGGTAATGTGCATGCTGGCAGATTGCTCTGGTGATGTAGCTGGGATCCCTTCCTCTCTTTTCCTCTTGGCTTTCAGTCATTCATTTTGCAGCAAGAAAACATTGGCTGTTTGCTCTTCTGTGCTGGGCAGGAAGGAAAGTTAGGCATAAAATCTGAGTTTATGAGGAGATTTTGGTAAATCTTTGACATTGTAGAAGTCTTCAGATACTTATTGAAATAATAAAATCTCCATAGTATAGCAATCTTACATATCCCTTTCTGCAAGTGCATGATAAAAGACAAAGAGAGCTGAAAATAAAACCCTATATAGATGATGTGTAGTGTGGAATATGTGACAGAAGTTGCTTGCCTTTGCTTATTTTAAAACTTTCATTACTCGACTTTTCAGTCTGAAGTGCCATTTTTTCTTAATGACGCTGCAGTATGATTGCCAGTTAGTTATTTTCTTTCAGGTTTTCTCTAAAGGAGTGATTTTTTTTATTATTATTTTTTAGGAACACAAATAGATGTTTTGTCATTGTGTGCCTGTGACATTCTTTTTGGGTAGGGCTTCACATATGCACAGATAAAGAGGTGACCTCTCAGACCATAGCAAAGAGAGGTTTATGGCACTAAGCTGAAAAATGAGATGTGTAACATTAATATATGCAAAGTAATCTTTTCAGTAGTAATGACATTTTTATGTAATAAACAGTTGGTAAAACTGAATAGCATTTATTGTGTGACGTGAACAGAGTCTCTTGTGGTTTTAATTTAGGTGGTATGAACATGGTTTATATATTCAAGTCAAAATGTATATGCCTTTTTACTCAAAGGAATACTTTCTCAATGGCTTCTTAGTTTACACTAAGAACATACCTGTAGTATTGAGTAGGTCTGACTTAGATTTGAAGGCATGCATGCTTCTGTCTTTCACCTCTGGGTCTGAATTTCCAGCTCAGCTCATTTTGGGTGGGATGGTTGTATGTAAGTGTTTTCTGAGTTGAGCTGTTAGGACACTGATCATTCCATTGATGGGTTGAAGAAAATTCAGATTTAAACTTCATGCTTTCTCTAAATCCGAGTTACACCTGCTGCTTTCAGTGTTCCTGCAGACTATAGATGCTGTAAGAGAATGTGTAAAGAGTGTTGTTCTGATACTGCAGTTCTTTATTGATATTAGAGTAGGTGCCCAAATTATTTTGTTGTAGTAGATGAATGGGCAGTAGAGTTCTACTCTCAGTAACTCCCGCAGGATTTCCGGAATAGTGCTCAAAGTACTCATTCAGATTGTTACAAAAAACAGTCATCATTCCTTTAAATTCAGCCAAAAGATACTAACCTTGGCAGCTGTCTGAATATTACACATTTATTTGAAGCTTGCATCAAGAAGATGTAAAATGTATGAATATAGCCAGCTGAGTTGCAATGTGCTCATCTTGCTTTTCAGATAGGCAGAAACATCTTTGTAGTGGATTGAAAAGAGCACTGCAGACTATGCCACTCTTAGACTATGAATTACAATTTTAAAGCAGACAAGCAGAGGAATGTACACAAATGCCTCTATGACCAGTGATGGACTTGCAGCTTCTGAGTTACTAGAACTAATGATCAAAGAGCAACCACACGTTCAGAACATGCAAATAAAAAGGAACGAGGGAATAAGTTCAGGAAAACCCTTATGCTAAAAGTTTACATGTGCGGCAGAACTTTGATCTGTCAAAAATTGAGCTCAGAAGACTCCTCTGCTCGATTGTATTGATCTTCATGCAGAAGGAGCCACAGCAACAATCTGAAGAACACCACCTGTGCTGCACTGGCATCTCAGCAGATCAATAGATGTGTCCCTGTTTAGCTTGAAAAAGACTGTCTGTAAAAGCTCCTAGTACAGTGGGGGCTGAACTGCAGCTCCTGTGTGGGTGAGGGGGCTGCCCCTCTGTGTATAATCCCTCGGCCCTCCCTCACTTCTATGTCTGCTGCCCCTTTACTGTTCACACCTGCTGGTACAAACCTGCCCTCAGAGCCAGGTGGGACATTTCAGATTCAGTGCCTCAAAGGAAACGGAGAAGGAGGAGGTGGTGCGGGTGATGGTTGCAGGGGCAAGAGCCACAGGGACCTGAGCTATGCCTTTTTCTTCTTTTTAGTTTGAAAGGTGACCTAAAATGGTCAGATCGTCCCAGATTTTTTCCTAAGACCTATCATTTGTATACAACTGTCTCTGCTATCTCAACTGAACAAGATGTTTGAAAAGCTATTACGAACAAAAAACATGGGAGTTTCCAATTTATCCCTACTAGAAGCTGAAATAGAAGCCTGAAGCTTTTTTTTTTTTCCCCTGAGTGTTGAAAACAATCAGCTGGGCTGTGATGGGTAGATGGGGTTTGGTGCACAGATTCAAAAGGAGTCTCCCCACTAAGAAAAACAGGAACTGTTTGCTGCCTGTCACCATACAGGGCTTCTGGGTTGTGGAGCAGCAATTTTGTTTTCTGAAAAGAGGAAAAGCAGCTTAAATAAACAAAATGACCCTTGAGACTTAATCACAGCTACTTATTATAGCTGACATTCACTGAGGGCTTTTTTTTCTTTTTTTTTTTTTCTTCTTTCTTTAGTGATCGCTTTAAAATTTAAACCTGAACTAGGAAAACAGGAACCGTAGGTGTGGAGGTGCTCCTTCACCCCGATTTGCATGCAGGCTGTTTTTTATTTAGCGGGTAGGTGTGTTCGGTGTGTGTGAGAGCAATTGAACATGTCAGCAGTTTCCTACGAGCCGCTCTTGCTGACTCACGTGTCTGGTGCAGCTTGGAGCTACCCTGGCTATAGACTATCCACAATAGGAGGCGCGGGCAGAGAGACCGGCAGTGCCGAGCCGCTGTTCAAAGGTTATTTTCGGTTCTCCGGTCACTGCTTTGCTGCGGTTTTCTCCCCCAGCAACATCAAAACACAGTCATTTTGCCAGGCTGCCATTCCTTTAGGTGCGGAGGGTAAAGTGGAAGTTCATTGTGCCACTGCAGAGGTTACGCTCCAAGTGCATTCTGATGGAACTGATGTTCAGCAGGCTAAACCTCTGGGGTTTACTTTTTTTTGTTAGTGTTGGTTTTTTTTGTTTACTTTGGGTTTGTTTGGTTGGGGTTTTTTGTGACTGGGATGTTACCAAAAAATCCCCCTGAGCATCGTTCCAAATTTGGGTATGGCAACTCTAGCCTATGAATTGTGTTTTCCCTTTCCAAATGCAAGCTGTGCTGTGGAGTCTCCTACTCTCCACCCCTTTTTATGGCAGAAATCTTCTTTTAAGCCAGCAAGGAATTCTGATTAAACTTTAAAAAAACCTGGTTTTAGCTATCTTTAATTTTCATAATTTTGCTATTTCTTAATCTGGTTTTTACCTCCTGTGTGGCAATATCACTGGCTGCTAGCATGAAAGGATTCCTTCATCTGCTCACACTCTTGTACAACTGCTTCTTTATTTACAGACCCTATTCTGATTACTCATAAGGATCCTAAAATGATAGCTGCTGCTGACTGATGATTTTTAACTGATCTTCTTGTTGTGGTTTGGTTTTTTTTTTTCTTCCCTCCTTTCTTCTTTCTTTCTTAGCTGATCACAAAAGCCTTTGCAGAAGTGGAGTGAATTAGCCATCTGCAGTTCTGGATTTACTGTCAAGCAGTTTAGATTCATAGTTGTCTTTTGTGTATTTTTCTTCTTCTTGTGGAATAGGGTGAAAAATAAGCGGTCTTTGAAAGTGTGATAAATAAAAATCAGCTGCTATAGAGCAGGGTTTAATAATAAGGTGAGTTCTTGTCACTTGTTTTGTTTTTAGTCAACTACTTTGACCAGTAATGAATAGAAAACCACACTGAGAGCTTTATAACACATGAAGAAAATGGGTGTTCTTGGTTTCCGCCAATACAAATGACTCATCAGTATCAGTAGGGTTTCTACTTCTAATAATAAAACTGTGGAAGACCTTTAAAACGTGTGGTTTTGGCCCCTACTCTTAGTGAAAGGTTGGAAAATATTACTTTGAGGTTTTTTTTTAAACTTATGGAAGATTTAATGATTTGCTGTGCAACTGTGAAAGATCTTGTACCCTCCAAAGAAAAGCTACTCATACCAGTGCTTGCAGTATGAAAGTCTTCCCCTCTCCTGTCTCCTTCTCAGTGTTTTGCATTTCACCGTAGAGTATTGCCGATCCTTAGCCTTGATGTCAGAGATGCGCATCTGGAAAATATGATGTATTTATATCGACTGGGGGAAGACTTGGCACACTACCTCATTGTGCTGAGCTGCTGTTCTCTACCTCTTTAGCAATCTGGTAAAGAGAGAGACAGTAAGACTGCTGAGTGACCTGTATTGCTGTTTCAGCTGGGGGTCAGAGGATATGGAGAGGGAAGTTAACAGAAAATAGGAGTTGAAACATAAATGACAACGGTAGGATGTGTCTGTCAGTACCTGGAAGGAAGCGCACATCTTCCAGTACTGAAAGTGATACTGAAAAAAGTGCAAATCAGAAAGTGATCTTTTAAATTATTTTATTTCTCTCTCTCTCTTAAAAAGTAATAGTTTTCAAATCCTTTTAGCTGTTTACCTTTTTGTAAAGATTCTGTGCTGTGTTCAGTGCAGTGAAGCAACCTCTAGCACATCCTGCTTTTTGTTTGCAAGCGTGCCTTGTAGAATGCAAGGTTTTGTTTCCATGTAAGCAGAGCACGGCCTTCATGGTGTTAGAGTATATCAAATTTTAGTTCTTTCATTCAAGGTGTTGTACTTTTAATGGTAGTCCAGTCAGTGTCTCCTGAGCTGCTGCATTAATATTTAGTGTTGCCATTTGTTTTCAAGTTGTCTGTGTTGTTACAAGGTTTAAAGACTATACATGAGGCAGAGCTAGTATTTTCTTCCCTGTTAGAGTGAAAATTCCCACATTTATGAAGCCTTCATGATTACTTTCTCTGTTGTTGCAATATTTATACTAGTAAGTTATTCCTTACAAGGATGTGATGGTTCTTTGTTTCTTCTTATTCTGTTCTAAAAGCAGAGTGTGCTTTTTATAAAATCTGTTCAGGGGCAGATCCTCAGAAAATCTAGACTTATCCCTGCTCCCTCATTGTCAGCAGGCATCTTTCACCACTAAATATTTAAATATATTTATGTAGTTGGTTTGGCTTGTGCTGAAATACCTTGGATGCATTTGTCAGTTTCTTGTGTCACCAGACTGTGATGGAGAATCTTTGTCTTGTAGCCTCTTACTGGGAGAAGTGCACTAAAAATAGAGGCACAGAAACCTGTGGAAATAAAACTTTGCAACATGTGGAAATCCAGTTGTTTGTTATATGGCAACAATAAGACAGGTTTTATTATTTTCAGATGGATATGGCATAAAAGGCCAAATTCCATCTTAAAGGATTTATTTAGGGACAGTTCTTATTGAAGTTCACAGAAGAATAGCTGGTAAAGACTGCAAAATAAAGTGTCAGTGGTCATTCAGAGTTGAAGGTTCAGCACTCTGATTTTGGCTTGTCTTTAGAAAGTCATGCCAACAAAAGTGTTGTGAAGGTTGGATCGTGGCAAATGAATAATGCGTCTAAACCTCATTGATGTTTTGAGCTCTGCTGACTCTGAAATGGGATTTGTGTCCAGAATCACTGAGGGCTGCACCTGTGAAGGGCAGCTGACAGTGTTGCTGCTGAATTTTGGACTGTGATTCTACTCAGCATCTCCTCCTTGCCTTTGCTTGCCCTGGCACCTGTCTCATCCCACAGTGGGCCAGCCCTGAGAATTAAATTGGCAGGAAATTTGTCAGTCTATGTGTAGGGTTAGTTCTGTGCATGTTAAGTTTGCTGTGGAGTCTGTCAAGAACCTGGATAATGCATCAAATTAAGCTTGTTAAAAGACTTAGAGCTGGCCATGGGACATCTGGTCCCCAAAGTGCACTGTCCATCACTGCATCATGCCACATCTCCTGGAGGTTGTTCTTGTCTCGCTCTGGCAATGTGGTGGCTGTGCAGAAAACCAGCAGCAGCCTGTGCCTAGCCTAACCTGTAGCTTGGCAGTAGGAACTTGCGTCCCAGGGCATGAGAGGTTTGGGATATTTGTTTCCAGCTTGTATCTGCAACAGACAATTGAAAAAAAAAAAAAGTTAGAGGAAAGGAGAACTCAATCAAATGAGTCTTCGATGTTAACAAAATGCAGAAGTACTATCTCCTGCAAATATTCAAATAACTGAAAGAGAGTTGGATATTGGAAAGAAATTCTTTACTGTGAGGATGGTGAGACACTGCAACAGGTTGCTCAGAGAAGTTGTGGATGCCCCAAACCTGGAAGTATTCAAGGCCAAACTGGATGGAACTTAGAGCAACCTGGTCCACTGGAAGGCATCCCTGCCCATGACGGGGTTTGGAACTAGATGATCCTGGAGGTCCTTCCAACCCAAACTATTCTGTGATTCTATAACTATTCTAATTCCTACCTGATTCTGGCTTGTGGCCTCATGCAAGCTGTCACAAATCATGTCAGTCATGTCACCGATCTCCCAGATGTGATGAACTCTTGAGAATTTTAAATCTGTTGCATATGAGGAGATGAGCAGACCTGGTGACTGTGGAGAAGTTTTTGAACCATGTGGCTGCAATCCTAAACCCTTGGGTCTTCTCACAACCTTTTATCACTCTGGGGATGATGGCAAGCAATGTTGAGTAACAGGTTCAGCAGATGACCTCAGTGACTAGAATTTACTCAGGTGAAGGAGGGAGTCTAACTTCATCCTTCAAAACAAGAGGGTGAAATTAAGAGCTGGTAGTGCCTTGTGCCACTGGGTGAGAGTAGGAGGTCCTGCTTGGCCATGTGCTTGTTGTGCTTTGCTGAGCTGATTCAGCTTTTCGACCTAGTACACATCAATTTACCCTGGCTAATTTTCATAGGCAGTTTGATGAGTAAGAGCACAGGTCCAAAGAGCAGCAGAGCTAATGTGGGAAAGACAGGGGGAGCCGTGGGTGTGCGGGTAGCTGGGGGCAAACCCAGATCTCCTAGATTTGCTGTTCATAGCTTCACCCCACTGGGCTGCTGGAGCTGGATGGATGTTGTTTGGGAGGGGGACGGCACTGCTGCCCCTTTCTTGTGTTCTTTGAGCAGCACCTGGGGTGATTTTCTGCAAAGCTGCATGCCAGTTGTGCATTAGGCAAACTTTTCACCAGAACCTAGCAAAGATGAAAATGTCAGGAACCTTTAGGTTAGGTCCTTCTTCTGGAAAACCTAAATTCTGCTTCAAGTCAGCTTCAGGTATCTGCTGTGCCTGAGGTACTTCTGTATGTGGAACCAGTACCCTGCCAAGTGCTTGTGACTCAACTCAGCAATTTAACTTCATTTCCAATCCCTTAATTTGTTCCTGTAACTTATTAAATGTGTACCAAAGGGAAGTGTGGAGCTAGTTTTTACAGAAATCCAAATTAAGTGATGGTGTGAAATAATCATGAGGCATGTCAGTAAGCTAACCCCAATGTAAAACTCATGGTAAATTATGAAATGTATGCATAGTTTGTCATAGCTGGAAAATCATGGGAAATGCAAATTTAAACACTGCAAGGAAATTTTTTTGTCTTTTTCCCCTTCTTGGTCCTCTTCATTTGTCTTATTATTAGACTAAAAGTAGAGTCAGTGATTCATTCAGTAATCTCTTTCTTGGACAGTTAGTCATCTGCCAATTTGTGTTAACTTTCCACTTTGTTCAGAAAGTGAGTAATGCTTAATGCACCAACCAGCAAATTCCAAGCTTATAAAGCTGTGAGTATCATTCAAATAATCTCCAAACTTTCTCTAAAAATTTTTTACCATTTTGTAAGATCAAAGTAAGGTCTGCCATGTGGTGTTGTACAGCCACAGTCCAGTTGTTTTGTCTAGCCCCAGTTACTAAAGCCAAACACAAGATTACAAATGCAATGCACTGATTCTGTTGTACAGCAACCCACGTTATTTAGTCAGTGTAATGCTTCTTGTTTTTCTTCGCAAATCCTACTTTCAAGGGGTAAATACTGCCTCCATAGTTCTCCTTCCCTCCCCAGATTGCCGTGGCTTGTTAATTTCTATTGTTTCCTACCTCAACAAATTGTGATGCTATCAAGGCTAATTTAGTGAAAATAGCTTGCAAGCAAAGTAGTAATTGGTATTAGCTGCCTACTACAAATATTTCTGGTGCTTTTCGTGATTAGTTTTGGTAGAGAAAAAAATTATTGTGCTCTTGAAGCGTTATCTATATAGAACTTAAAGCTATCATGTCTTTCTATAGAAGTGGGGTAGATATTTTGATCTCAAAGTGATGCCAGTTATTTCTGAAGATGAACACAGTACTTGATTGAATCACTTGAGAATTTAACTACTTTTTTCTTTCTTATGGAAACTGTGGAGTAGCATAAAGAGCAACAAGGTCAGTAATGTCACAGGTGAACTTTATAGGACCAAAGTCTTTACAGTCTGCTCTAAAATAACATGAAATGGCTGACTACTGCACTCAGCAGCAAAGGAATTCAAAGTGCCGATGACACTTGAGTGCTCTGGAGAGGGTGTACATGTGCAGGGGGGTAGGGCAAGGTGGCAGTGGTAAACATGAATGCCAGAAGTGGTTTGCTTGGCCCCACACTTTTCCTTGTTCCTTCCCCAAGTGCCTGTTGTCCTCCCCCACAACTTGGCAGTCCGTTTCTTTCAGTGAAGTTGTCCTCTCTGTGACTGTCCTTTGCTGCAGGTGGTTTCAGGGTTTTCCTGGTGCCACAGTTCTGTAAACAAGCAATGCAAAAGCTGGTAGAGAGTAAAGAATAGCCTTTGGTCATAGGCTCTGTAGTCCGCAGCCTGATGGGGCCGTAGCAGAGTTCTGTTGTGCTCAGCTGTTGTCAGAATAAGACAAACATGATTTGATCTTGAGGAAAAGGTAGAAGAATTTCCATTTTCCCGGACTGGTTTCCTAGAATCCAGTTCCATTCCATGTAAATACTGAAAATATCTTGGTAGCCATGTTCAAGTGTGAAGAATTAGGGCTTCTGGAAGGTTTTCCCTTCCAGTCTTAACTTTGCACATCAGCAAGTTTGGATTGTTTGGTTAAGCTTTGGACAAACAGTCATACTGGGGATGCTTATTTGAACGCCAGCCTTTGGGATTTGCCTGTCCTGGTTACCTGCACATTTCCCAGCATCAGCAGTGTTAGTTACTGCACTCCCCGCCACACGCAGGATGTCTATGCCCACACTAGCATTGCTTGCAGATTTCTGATTTAAACCTTCAGAGCATTGTGAAGAAGCTTGTCTCCTTGCTAGTTTTGGGGTGGGGGTGGGCAGGCAGAGAAGAGCAAAGGCTGAGGTCGGTGGTGCAGCTCTCAGTTGAGTTTGGTGCATGCTGTACATGCGTGACTCAAGCAATGCCTGATTCACCGCCTGAAGGTGGTTTGGGATTTGCTTGGTGGTTTTTTGTTTGTTTCATTAAAGTAGTAATCCGCCCAGAAGTGAGAATTAGTGCCCTTTTGTTGGACTATGACTAAACCAGAACTGTGAGGAATGTCTTTGCTCCCAGCCTTTTGCTCCAGATGTCCAGCAGTGGATGCTGGGCAACAGACCTGGAGCACAGAGCTGATGCTGGAGGAGACGGGTATCTGGCTTTCATGGGACTGTGCACGGTTTGGGGGATCACTTAATTGTCAGATTTGGTACTTCAGGTTGCAGATCACCTGGATGGGGCAGAGGAGGCTGCAGGATTTACAGCTGTACTTGGTAACACCTGGCACAGCTGCTTTCTTTGGCTAGTCAGAGATGGTGGGGTGAAGGAGAGATGACCAGGTGCCTGAGACCTTGTGTGTGTTGAAACCCAGATAAGGGCAGTGTTGACTGTTGCAAAGCTGAAATTGTATTCAGGGCATTTTCTTCTGAGGAAATACATATATATTTATTTGGTATTGTCCCCTGCCCACCTTGCATTTGTTACTTAACTGTAAAGTTTAGGCTATTCCTAGGAAGATGGGCACCAAGTGCTGTCATCTCGCACAGAGAGGTGCCCAAGGAGGTGCAGCCAGGCAAGGGATCTCCCGGGTATTTATGGAGGGGTGTCTCATGCCCCAACTTGCTCTGCAGGTGTGCTGTGCAGTCAGTTAGAGAAACCGCGAGTTGAAGGGTTCTCTGGGGTGAAACAGTTTACAAATAGCTTTTCAGTGTTTGTTTTTATTTTTAACTCCCTCCCCACCCATGGGTCCCTCCCCCAGTGTATTGGTGAAAATGAAATGGCTCAAAGAGGGAAGATCATTGTAGCAGAATAGGCAAAGAGTTTCCAGAGGACCCGTGAACAACGAGTTGCTTTCCCTGCATCTTTTTTCTGCTCCTTTCTTCTTTGGGGTTTACAGGGGTAAAACTTCTTTCTCTGTGGCTGCTGGGTTTTTCAGGGGAGCAGGGGTATCACGTGATTTCTTTTTTTTTTTTTTCCTTAAAGACTGACCACTGATGAAAAGATACCTGTAGCAGTGTATTTGAAGCTGGTGGAGGCAGAGTGCCCTTCTGGCACCTGCAAGGAGAGCCCCCAAACCAGGTTGTGCTGCCCTGGCACCAGTTCCCAGTGTCCCCAGTAGCATGGTCCCCTTGGCCAGGCATCTTCTGCAGGCATCTTCTCTCAGGCACTTGGTGTATGTCCTTTTTGCCCTAATTTTAGCTTATCGCGGGGAAGTGATCTCAACCATATAGCCCCATCGGAGCATGAGAGGAAATTTAGACATTTCTCTATTATATTTTCCTAACCAATGTTCAATTGCTTACGGAAAATTATGGTCAAAAGTGTAAAATTTCTTTACTGGGTGTTTAATCTCAAAACCACAGCTCCCTGTACCCAGGACACAATAGTGGTAATGCCATGCTTACAGCCTTTTTCCAGCACAGTGTAGGTGTGGGTAGGTGTGCGTGTGGGGGAGAAAGGGAAAGAGCACGAATGCGATGGAGGGGGTCTCTTTTGCTCCTTGGGCTGCTTTTCTGGTTTGTTTTTTAAATTAAAAAATGACAAAGTAATTCCGGCTTGCCCACAGACGGAGGTTCATCATTGCAGAGAGACCCGATGCCCATGCTCCATGTATGTATTTTCACACATGTGCTGCTGGCTGCGTGCATACTTTGCGGCTGGCACAGCATAGCTGGAAAGTATGTGGGAGCATGTCTGCTTCCTCTGAGGCTGCTACAGGTGGTCGGGAGGGTAGGGGGTGGAGGAGGAGATGCTGGAGGCAGGCGAGGTACGACACCCATTTCCTTTGGCTTGTGTTGTGTGCTCGAAGCCGCTGCCTCGCCGGCAGCCAAGCGGCTGCATGTCGCGCCCGCGGTACTTCGTCTTTGCGCTTACCGGAGGTTTATGACTAAGGTTGTGGTTTAATATGCCCTTTTTAGGTATGTGAAATGTTTAAAATTATCTAGTGTTGTATTTCTCCTTTTTTCTTTTTTTTTTTCCTCCATGGCATTTTCTGCTTTTAAGAGTTTCCATAATTTTTAGAGGGCAAGAAGCATAACTTCATTTTTAAAAGAGAAAATAAAGTTTTCCCTGATGACTCATCAGCTAAGAGTATGCATTTTTGCCTTTAAAGATTGCTTTTTGAGACTAAATAATTTCATGGCTTGTAAGTTTTAAATACCTAATACAAACTGTTGGAGAGCCTTAAAACGAAATAAAAAGAAAGCTTAAATACCTGGAGTTTGTGAGGAAACACTCTCTCTGTAGATGAGATGCCTTTCTTCTGCAGCCGTACCCCAAGAAGCTTGGTGTTAACATTTGCAAGTACAGATTTGTTTCCTTTTAATTTTGAAGTCTTACTTGAGGGCTTGTAATTTTCCTGAACTGTTCAGGTGCCTCTTAATGCCTGAATATTCGTTGAATGTATTGCACGTGGCTCATATTCCCTTGCATTTCAGATGAAATGCTATAGCCCAGCAGGTTACACTGGATAAAATTGCACGTGCTAGGTTGGGAAGGAGGTGGAAATGGAAGGGAGCAGACCTACACATGCACACCTTGCTTGATGTAACACTCTTCTTTCTTAGCAGGTTGTGCTGCTTTAGTGCCTGTGATTGCTTTTTTTTTCTTCTTTTTTTTTTTTTTTTAAGTTGATATCCTGTACTGCCATGGAGCAGGATATTGTTTACGCACTCCTCTTTTTTTCTGAAGAAAAGTGTGTTTTTCCCATGGAGGTACCTGGAATATTTGGCATCAGCTCAGTTGACAGGAGCTCCAAATGCTCTGCTCCGGGGGAGCTTGAGCAAGTTGAATTGTCAGATGTAGCTATTAGATATCAGAGGTGCAGAACAGTCTTTTTGATGTTTGTGCCACCTCCTACCTCCTTGTCAGTTGAGATGGCTACTGAAGGACCCAACAGTAGTTCTCTGTGTGTTTGACACTTTAGAAAATGTTGATACACAGCCCTTGCGGAAGCCTTAAGGTTTGATACATGTTTTGAAAGGGAGTAACTGCAGGGAAATCTAATGTTCCACAAAGATGTAGTAAGATCCATGAATCATTAGCAAAGTCACACAGAATTAAATTGATTTAATTTGGGAAAAGGTGCTGAAAGTCTCAGGGCAGTGTGGCTTTAGCTTATCTCCTGCAGAAAGACTGCTGATTTGACATCTTTTGTGTATTATTTGCTTTGGACTTGAGGTTGCCATTCTTTGTAACCCAACCTGCAATCCACTTGCCAAAATCCATATATAGATTAGGTGTCCCAAATGTCCATCCTTGAGCACTGCAGGAGCTCCAGGAGCAGCTCAAGTAGAAGGTTCCAGTCCTCTGCCAGAGGATTTGCTGCTCAGTGCTACCTTGCTGATGGTCCTGGAAGCTCAGCAACGCCTGTGGAATTTACCCAACTCAGCGCTGCAGGGTGATGGATGGTCCCTGCACCAGTGGAACACTCACACCTCTTGGGTAATACAGTCAGTGGGAATGGCCCCTGAATTGCTCGTGAGGCAAAGACCATGATTTAAGGGCTGTTTGTAAAAAGGAACAAGACAAGGGAGGTTGGCTTGAAATAGTCATACATGTTATGTGCAGCTGCCAGGCTGGAGTCATTGGATTAGAAAATGGGAGAGAAAAAGGTGCAAAGCCAAGAAGCATCTGAGAAAAAAATCAGGAATTATACAAAGAGTAAAAATGAGAAGACAGTCGAAGTCCAGTACTCTGTCACACTGGGAAGTGAAACACATAATTGTTTCAAATGTGTCAAAGTAGATAATGGAGGAATTAAAACCACATACCTGTTCTAATGTGCTGCTTCCTAAGTAACCTCACTTCAAAATTAGCCAAAAAAAGAGCTGCTTGCTTACAGGAAACCATGTTTTTGACTAGAAGGTACAGTAAAAAGACAGGGTGGGGCATAAATGTACTTTATGGTATAAAACTCAGAGTCAAGGGTATGCTGCACAGCACTGCGAGTGAATCCATGGTACTTTTCTTTCTTTTTCAAAATGAGTTCAGAAGGTATTGTGCTCTCAAGAATACCACACCAAGGCTTGAGCAGCTGAAAAAGGCACTTAGCAGTTGCAGGGAGCTTTAAAACATTTGACTCCCTGAAATAACATAAGCATAAGTTCAGCATGTAGAACTTGCATGCTGACCAGAGGCACGGCAAATACAGTTCTGATTTATTTTATTTTTTAGCAGTCCTGCTGGTAGACGTAAATGAAGCAGATTGAGATCTCACTGTGGTTGCAAGCTGTGGCAGAAAAATTAGCACCACACTTTCCAATGGAAGCAGAACAAAAATGTAAAGTCTGCCAATTAAACTGGAAACAGCTCTTAATTTCACCTCTCCTCCTCCTCCCCCAAAGGATGAATGGCTTACTCTTCTGGATGGAACTTTGTGTAATGACTCATAGTTTTATATGGATTAGTGTGAATATGTAGGTGAGGGAGATGCTGGTATCTGAGAAACTATATATAGTGTCTGGAAGAAGTGTCCTGGAATGCAGAATAAATGAACATTTGATCTGTTTCTCATGCTGAATTAATGGAAACATAAATGCGGAATATCTTCCTCCCTTTACTCCCTCTCCTCCCAGATGCGCTCATCAGATACAAAGGAGGCTTACGGTGAACAGAGAACATGCCTGTTATGATAACGGAATTAGTCACTAAAATAAGGGTATTCCCCTTGCCCAGTCTGAAATATATATGGACAAGGCACTAGCAGCCAGAATTGTGGCACTGCAGACATCAGCAATGAGCATGCTAAGTTTTGAGGTGCCCTTTGTGAGATGGTTATTATTCTGATAGGTTTCCAGCAAGGAAAGAAAAGCCCTTCCACCTCTTTGCACTGCACTTCTTTGGTCGAAGGACACTGCTCTGTGCCTTATGCGGCAGCTGGAGGGAAGAGCATCACACACATTGCTCTTCTGCTGGCACTGTGGCACACCTTGTGTTAGACTGTGTCATTGTCATTCTTGCTGCTGTAAAGCAATAGATAGGGCAGCTGCATTCCTGTTTGGCTAAGCCAAAATCTCATGGCTCTGGAGTCATCTATAGCTGGTAACTTGTGCTGAAAGTGTGGATTCACATGGGGCTTCTCCAGAGAACTGCCAAGTTTTCATCTGCAGGCTCCTGGCTTACCCTCTCCTCTCTGCAGCCATTTACTATACATCCACTTGCATCAGAATAGCTGTTAATGGCAGGTCTGAGGAAGTGCCACGCCTCGAATACTGCATTTAGTTTTGGGACCCTCACAACAAGAAGGACTTGTTTGAGGTGCCGAAATGTGTTCACAGAAGGGCAACAAAGCTGGTCTGAAACACATCTTAGGAGCAGCTGAGGTTGTTCAGCCTGGAGACTCAGGAGGGACCTTATTGCTCTCTACACCTACTTGAAAGGAGATTGTAGAGAGGTGGGGGTCAGTCTCTTCTCCCAAG
The DNA here is from genome assembly GCA_013397815.1 of Aleadryas rufinucha. NCBI lineage: Eukaryota > Metazoa > Chordata > Aves > Passeriformes > Aleadryas > Aleadryas rufinucha. The sequence goes on along the minus strand of VZTH01008962.1, from coordinate 154,294 downwards.
TAACAAGCAGTAGGATAAGAGGAAATGGCCTCAAATTGCATCAGAGAAGGTGTAGATTGGATATTAGGAAAAATTTCTTCGTGGAAAGGCTTGTCAAGTATTGGAACTGCCCAGGGCAGTGGTGGGCTCTGTCCCTTGAGGTATTTAAAAGACATGTGTAATGTGGCATTTGGGGACATGATTATTTAGTGTTGGACTTGTTCGGTGCTGGGTTAGTGTTTGGACTTGATGAGCTTCGAGGTCTTTTCCAACCTAAGCAATTCTGTGATCTAGTAAAACCCCTGTCAATGAAACGTTCAGGTTAGAGAAAAAAAAAAGACAACTTTCTTCAAAGACATTTCAAACTCAGTCATTTATCTGTGTTTCTCATAAGTGGTAAAAATAAGGGGTCAGTGAATTGCAGTAGAGGAAGTCAAGGAGACAGAGGAAGATGTCAGAGGACAAGTGCTGAGCTGGAGCTGCTGCAGGTACACACAGTAGGATCTCCATCCTCCAGTTTTGTTTACTCGTCTTAGTCTGCAGCAATGTCATTTGGTCCTCAGCAAAAATGACCTTCCACAGAGACTCTCCACTGATGGCAAAAGTGAGAGAGAAAACTGTTCTTATACAGTTATATGACAGTCATACCTTAAAATTGGACCTTATGTAATGAACTGTTCTTGTTGAGCAGTTTACCAAAAATCTGATGTAGTTGGGTCATCATTTTTAGATTATTCACCACAGCTTACTTTATAATTTAATTGTAAGGACCGCGTTTTTACATCTCAAACGTGGAGACGCATATTGTGCTAGTGTAGGTAAGGACCGTGTTTTTACATCTCAAACTTGCAGACACATATTGTGCTAGTGTAGCATTGTTACTAGGTAAGAAGATTGAAAATCCTGAGGTCAGTTCTGAGCTCCTGGCCTCTGCTTTCCTCTGGCAGTGTGTTGCTCCTCTTCTCTGGGAGGACCCTGGCTGTGGAGTCTCCTCAGTTCTCTGCAGCAGAAAACTTCATTTTTCCTTTCAAACAAGGTGCCATGCAAGACTTACTGTCAGGGTGCCACAATACCCTGGGAACATTTCTTAGAGAAGGGGAAATGCATTTACATTAAAAACACACCAGCACCACCACCAAAAAGAAGCAGCTGCTTCTCATATAAATGTGGGGGGGAATCCCACAGTGTCTTCAGAGAAGTAGACTTATTTGGTCATGTGCAGTATCTCAGACCTCCCACCATCACATGTCAAGGAGGTCTGACTTCCATTTTAAAACTAGTACCTGGCATGGAATAGAGTTATACTGAAGTCTTATTGCCTAGAAACCCAAACATGGACACATCCAGAATTCATGTCGTTTGGTGTAATTTCTTGAAAAGAGTTTAAAACTCCAGTGTTTATTTTGGATCCCCAATGCAAGGCACAGGAGGGTATTTTATGATTAATGAGCTTTTCTGCATATGTTGTTTTGTGCCTCTTGGCATTTAGCAGTCTCAATGACCTAGCTTTTTACTTCACTTCTGTCTTGTGGGCATTCTCATCAGTAGTCTCTCCTGAGATTCAAGCATCTACCCTCAACCAGCCCGTCTCTCCTTGGCTGCGAGGATGCACTCCACCACTCATGTAGCTTTTCTGTCCCATTCCTGCCATCCCTGCTTTTGTTCTCTGCTTCGATACAAAACAATTCCTGTAACACATAAAGCCATCATCGTCACCTTGAAAACAGGATCTGGTTAAGGTGGGGAGCAGCTTTATACTGGAATTTTTGGCCTAACTGAGAAGAGGTTAACTTGGGTACCAGGAGTCTGGCCACAATACTTGCTGCTCAGGGGGAGTCAGGTTTGCACCCCAGGCTGGCCCCCAGGCACAGCAGGCTGGTGGTCCCAGTCACTACAGCTGCTGTGGTGGCAGTGCAGACCTGTCCCACACTGAAACACTGACCACAGGAAGAACCACCCTTCACCTGCCTTTCTCTGCCCTCAAAAAGGGGGAAATACCACATAAAAGCACATGGTTGCTGGTACTCACATGAGAAAGGAGGTGTTTCTCTATGGATCTGTGTGAATTTTATGGATAGGGAGGGGTTTGGCTTAGACATGGGACCGATCCTCCATCTAAGACAGCGTGAGGAACTTCTGACACTAAAGATAAGCAATTTATCCTTTCAGATGGGAGCTTTCTCAACTGGTGGCTGACTGTATATGGCACATCAATCACTCTGCCTCCCCTGGGGTTTGCCCCTGCAGCTGCAGACCATGTGCTTGTGTATGTTGCATTCACCAAGAAGGTGGGGGTAGTATCTAACCAGCTGTAAATCAGTGAATCACTGTAGGGGAAATTATTTCCCTTGGGCAGAGGAATGTTGTGCTGGAACAGAGGCTGAGTTTAGCAAGCCATCCAGTGGTTCAGGGAACACATGCCACTACTCTGTGGTGGCTCACCTGGGCTGGAGAAGCGACTCCTAGTTGTTAGGCCCCACTGAATAAGTCCCAGGTACTTCACAGCCACTCAGAAACCATCCATGTCGTTTCCTCTGCTACTTTGACCAAAGTGTGGAGGAGCTGGGCAGGAAATGTGAAGACAGAGGGCTGGAGCATGAGCCAGTGTCTCTGTAGAGAGCAAGAGCAGGGAGATAGTGGACTTAAAAATAAGGGTGTGCTGCAGGTCAGGCAATAGGTCTCCAGGGACTGGAGCATGAGAAGAGCATGCTTTTGCATCTCTGTCAGTAGGACTCAGACTTCCTTTCCTGCTTCCCTCCTAACTCGGAGAGTAGTCAAAAAAGAAGTCATGTAATCAACCTGTCAGAAGCCCTGCTTGTTGCTTCTGCCCAGCTGAAGAGGCAACCATAAGTTTTCTTCCTTTTTTCTTGGCTGTTGATGCATGAGTGAGTTCAGTCTATAGCAGTTTGTTTTGCTCATACACAGCTAGTCTATCTACATAGTAAATATTTTTTGTCTTTCTCCAAACCCTGGGCACAACACACCTGTTTTTTACAGTGATAGATGTGTGTTGATTTAACTAATTGTCTTAAATGGAGGAAGTCAGCAAGTAGATGGAGGATTTTTATTTCTTTGAAGCCATTCAGGAAAAGCAGCTGGATTTCTATTCTGCATATGTCCTTATTCCATCCCATGCTTGACTAGTTTGGGAAGTGCTGTGATGAGCGCCTTCAATGGTGAGCTCTGTCACCTGAGTGAGTGGCTGGATGATCATCGCAGAGGCTGCAGAAGGAAGTGTGCCTGAACATCTGGGTCAGACAAAGTGGCTCAGCTTCATTTTTATGGAGGAAGCCTTAGAGGTTTGAATGAGCTTTTTCTCCATCCTGGTGAGTAACCCAAAAGACTGAGACCTTCCAGGATAGAAGCTCTTGGAAAAAGTTGCTGACAGCCCTGTGCTTTGGGGCAAAGGCATCCTCTCCAGAGCTTGGTTTCCAGCATGGTGAAGGGAACAGAAGAGACAAGATGGGGTAGTTTTTCCTGTGATTGACTAGTGTTAGTCTTTTTTGCACCTTGCCCTGAAGCTTCTGTAGCTTTACTTCCTGAAGCTGATAGTGAGGTAGATCATGACATGAGTGTGATCTCAGAAGGCATTTTCTTGTGTACAGTATGAACTATTATAATGACAGTATTTCCTCTGAATGATGCATTTGGGAGTCTTGTAAAAAAATGTAAACAAAAAGTACTACTCTGCGGGGAACACTTAGCTTCTACAGAAATGAAAATGAGCAAAACTAAATGCAGTGTATTACATCCAGCAGACCACTATCCAGTATGCAGTGAAATAGATAAAGGGCTTGCTCTTGGTGAGAGACACCGCATTGATCTGTGCTGATTTAGGATCCCATCTCCTCCAAACGGAATAGAGGAGCTGTAGTGAACATGAACACAAAAGCAGTCATTCCCTGTATGGGACAGCAAAGACCATGCTTACAAGCTGTGATCCAAATAATGAAACAGTTTTCACTGTGGGTTTTTGGTGATTATTTCCTTTGCCTGGGAAGGGTGTTGTTTGAAAATCGACAGCTCATAAATACGTAGTGAGACCCTGGTGCTCCGGGCAGTATTATACTGCTCTGAAAAATGTGTGGCAAAGCTGTTCCAATATGTTTTCTCTTGATCCTGCATACAAGGAATATCATAGAGGTAGAATGGTACATCAGTACTTGTTAGTGAAATGTGGAAGGTAATGTTGATTTAAAGAAATCACCCCTTGGGTGTAAATGCTTTTGGTAGGTCAAGGGGATGGCATAGTATGGAACAGGTCACAGCGTGGAAGCAAAGTGTGAATGTGACCATTAGCAATTGAGTTCAGCAAGGAAGGTGTCCTGTTTTGTTCATACCTCATGGATTGTACTTTTCATTTCTTACAAAACCCCAGACGTACCACTTTTAGAGTGTTGGACCTTGCTTAGTAACACCATCTTTCTCAGAAAATCTATACATAATAGCATTGTTTTAGAGGGCACAAATCCTTGCTTGGGCTACAAACATGTTTTGGATGGGACGTATTTGTGCATGGCGTTTTATATAGCAATTGTCCTCTCTGCTTTTGTGGGTAAATTTTTTAGCACTAAAATATTGAGCTGCAACACTGTGCTTCATTGTTAGACTCCCTGACCTTTGCCTCTAGTTGGAAAGGGGGCAGGACATCTTTGTTTCCTAAAAACTGCCTGAAGTCACAGAAGAAAGCAGTATCCCTTCTGCTAGCAACATATGAAATGACCTCTTGGTGGAAACAGAAATAACTGCAGCCACATGAAAGCCATGCAGAGGCTTGGCTGTGGGAAGTCAGTGGTGATAGGAAGCAAATTAACAACAGGGAACTGGATGGTAATATTGATTGTCAGATATGTAAGCTCATAGGTTGCAATAGTTCTGCTTATCAGGATCTGCAACCCTTCTCTTCCCAGAGCAAGGGTGAGCCATGGAGCAGTTCTATCCTCACTGCTTCAGCAGAAAGACCCAGTTGTGAGCAAAAGAAAGGTGATCTTATAGGGAAGGGATATCAAAATTGTTGCCTCTTCCCAACTCTTGGATTGTGTAAGAGAACAAAAAGCAATCCAGAATGGTGAAGACAAAACATCTCAGCCTCTCTTGCCAGTTGGAGAACTGCTAATAATGTTTATAGTCCTGGAACAAAAGACAACAAAACAAGTTACTTAAGAAAAGAATCCATCACTCTGACAAAAATAGAGCTTTCAGCTAGTTTTTTGTCTGAGCCTGTGTTTCTTCAGCCAATCAATCCTGTTACTGAATAAAACTCTGGAAATAAACTTAACAAGATTAATGTCTGTAACTATTTGTAAAACCTATGTGTTACACAGTCTCCTTAAATGAGATTATGTCATGGTTATAATACTTACTCATATTTTGTCCCCAATCTGGTCTAAAATTGAATAGTTTTCATTAATTTTTCTTGCTTGTTTAATTTCATGTTTAAACCAATAAGTTACAAATCTGCATGACTGCCCACTTATTGTTACACTTGGAATAATTGCACTGAGTCACTGTGCATGGACTCGGATTGCCATAGGGTGTTAATATTTGATACTTAAGCAAGCATGTTTATCTGAGAGCTGGCTCATCAGTCTGTGGAATGCAATGTTTACTACATGAAGTTCAGCCTAGAATTATTGCAGTTAGGAGTTGTAGCCTGTGATCATTAATAATGCCTAGAATTAGTATTGGTATTTTCAGGGTTGTTAGGGAAATTATCTGCTAAGTGTGGGAAAATAAAGGCAGGGAAAATTAGTGTTAGGCTTTGAGAAAAAGGGGTTTATATGCATTTAATATGGTCTTCCTAAAAGGTTCTTTTTCTTGCCTGTGGTTTTTTGTTGTTTTTTTTTAATCCATGTAAGTATCTGGTTTTTGTCTATGCTCTGTCTTGAATGTCTTGTTTACCCAGACGAGAATTTGGGATTATGCAAGCTAATAATCAACTCCCTTCCTAAATTAATTTTTTTTTTCATGTCCAAGTTTATTTCCAAGCCTTAGTCCAAATGTTTAGTTTCAAAACTGATGTAGAGGTTTTTTTCCCTAGTGAAATTTTCCTCTGTGGCAGAATAAAACCCAGAGGAAACCGGTATTTGAAATGCCATTTCACCTTCATTTATTTTGCTAATGTGTTTTCAGATAATTGAAATGCTGAGAAATTTAGTGGCAGCATCACCTGCTGGAGTGTGTTTTACAAAAGAAAAACAAATCATGAAGGGGGTTTAGGGTTTGTTTGCACCTTCTGCTGAGGGGCTGTTCTCCAGTACTGAAGGAAGCAAGTGATGTTCTGCCAGCTCTTGGCAGGCAGGTAAGAACAGGGAACCCTTCTCCAAGCAGATTCCCTGCACCAGCAGGTAAGCAGCTGCTCGGCTGCTCTGTGGGGTGTGGGCTGGGTAAAGCCTGCAGAGCTCCTCTTCCTTGAGCAGGGTGGATGATTGCATGTAGGACTTTGTCAGAACCGATACTTAGGTTTTAGCAGAAAAGCACAATTTTTTTAAAACTGCGGTGGGTCCATAGTTCTTGCTTTCGGGATAACTAGCAACGTGTCAACAGCAGGCTGGATGTCATTCTTCGTGGTAGAAGCATCTGTTCAGATCCTCAGACAGAGACAGAGCAAACTGTGGATTGGAAATCAGATGAGTTTGTCAGTCAGAATAACTGTGTTGTGGAGCTCCAGGTGAGGAGTCAGACAGCACTTCATTCTTTGTAAAAATAGAGGAAAGATTTATATGATGTACCACTCTTTCACATTAGTTGTATTTAATGCCATTTAGGACAGTGGCTCCTGACCAAGGTGATTTTGTTAGCTGATTTCCTCTTACTGCAGTTACTTGGAATATCCAAAGGAATTACTGTTATGCAGAGACCGCTTCTGTCAGCTTAATACTTTGTGTTTCAGTTGGTATTTTTATGTCCGTGTATAATAATTATAAATAATGTTTATTTTAGTTTTTCAGCATGTGTATTACAGTAAGAACACACAAGGGAATGGACTGGAGACATCATAGTTAAAACGATTCTTTCATTTATATACCACTGTTTGATCTCTGTTGATCTTTTGCTATCTATACAAAGAATGCTTTAGTAAACAATATCGATTTCATAGAGAATGTAGAGGAATATGTATTATGTGTACAAGAGAAGTTTACATATTTTTTCCAACTGCATTACACTTTTTTTTTAGATTTTAAGTATTTTATATTATTCTTAACAGCAATAACACATGGAGCATACTGAGATATTTTACACATATCATTTGTTCTTGGGAACCAGTATAACATACGTGGGTGTCAACTGCATATCACTGTGGTTTTTAACCAATTTATGATAGTTTTGTTCTGATGCAAAGCTTAAGTATGCTGGAACCAGGATTGCCGCCCACTTTAAATGTTGTTGTTAGCGGATAGCATTTATTTCAGTGACTTTAAAATCTTAACATTATGAAGTGGTTTTAAGAGGCTTTTGTCTTTTTAAAGCAACTTTTATATTCCATCTGGGTAATATCTACCAGCGCTGGTACTGGAGATCATTCCGTAACGTGTAATGCGGGTGTGGAGTTCCACCACGTTAATTCCACTGCGGTCTTGGACCTCCTAGAAAAGTAGAGTCATCCCCTTTAACTGTCCAAGCAGGGTACAGCTGACTGAACAACAGCATTCTCTCAAAGCTCTTGTTGATCATAGAATTCTCATTGATCATCTGGATGGAGTCCAGGAAGCCCATCACTTCGAGGAACACATGTGTCAGACCATATGACCTTACATAATAACCACACGCGTGAGAAACCCAAAGGGTGGGTAATCCGTGGGATGTCCATTGTGATGCTGGCAATGGGCTGGCAACTGCTTGTGCTGGAGAAGTTTGCAACTGACTACCTTGTGGTTTCTTCAGCTTTCATTTGTCCTCCTGCTTTTCTGGTATAGCAGTTAGACTGGGAGAATGGGAAATACAGCTCGTGCAGTTCACACAAATGTTTCTGGAGGAAGCTCGTGGATTGTTCCTGTTGCCTCCAGTCAATTCTTTGGCTGAAATTAACTTGAAGATTAGAGGAGAGGATACAGCCACAAACGTGCACACACAGGCTTGCAGAACAATGAACATACCCAGAGAAATTGCCCAGAGTAAATTTTTTGTGTGTCACGTAAACAAACAGATCTTAAACATTCAGTGCCTGCTTGTTAGGTTTGTTTGTTAGGTTACCCTGTGTTGCCTAAGAGCTTAAGTTAAAACGCTTACCAGTGGTGTGCTTGATCTTCAGGGATCTACTGATAGAAACAGGCTGAACCTATTCACCCCTTCTTCTGTTTCTATATGTGTAAAATGGAGACTACCTGCCTTCCCTGGGGCTTAGAGAGGATTATTTACTCCTTACGGCCGGCTTTGGAGAGGAGAAGCACTAAGCAGGGTGCTGTGACGTATGACTGCTCTGATGGAAATGGGGACAGAAAGGCACCAGGGTGCTCCTGGAGAGGGAGGAGCATCAGTTGGTGAGGACAAGGTCAGGAGAGTCCCTGCGTGGGCGCTTGGGGGTGAAGGGAAGGCCACTAGTGGCCACAGGGAGACTGGAGCTGCTTCAGGCTGGCTGGCCCTGCTCTTTAAAGCAAGCAGAGTGAGACAGGCAGAGGCAAAATACCCACAGTGTTTTGGTACTTACAAGCACAAACCTGTTGGATTTAATCAGCTTATGCAAAATGAACTGTACCTGGGACCTGCACGTGCTGGGCTTGCTGGGTGAGCTCAGGTTCTGGCATGGGTGTGTGCAGGTCCCTGCACCTTCCCTGGGCTGAGGGTTGCTGCCTCCAGGCTCCATTACCCTGCCCCAGGCATCCCCCAGAAAGCCTACAAGGAAAGGAAAGCCTCATCACTTGTCATGATCCAGCACAAATTTGGTGTTTACCTGGAAAACCATGCTTGGGTTCTGCTTGACTAAGTCAAAACCTGGTTCATGACAAGTTAACCTTATGTAGCAGAATTGGGAGAGCATATGTTCACCTGGCTCTTCCCAGTCAACTGAGCGTGTTTCTTTCCTTGTGAGCTCTGTGCCATTCCTGTTAGTCCCTGTTGCCTCTGTGTTCACAGAATCAATTAGGTTGGAAAAGACCTCTGAGACTGAGTCCAGCCTGTGACCAAACACCACCAAGTCAACCCTGCCATGGTACTAAGTGCTGTGTCCAAGTCTTTCCTTAAATACCTTCAGGGATGATGACTTCACCACCTCCCTGGGCAGCCCATTCCAATATCTGATTGTCCTTTCTGTGAAGAATTTCTTCATAATGACTAACCCAGAGGCCCCCTGGCACAGCTTAAGACTATGTCCTCTAATCCTGTCACCTGCCTGGGAGGAGAGACTGACCCACACCCGGCTACAATCTCCTTTCAGGCCATTGTGGGGAGTGGTAAGGTCATCCCTCAGCCTCCTTTTTTCCAAGCTCCCTCAGCCTCTCCTCATAGGACTTGCGCTCTGGGCTCTTCAACAGTTTTGTTGCCCTTCTCTGGACCTGCTTCTGCATCTCTATGTCTGACTTGTTGTGAGGGGCCCAGAACTGGACACAGCACTCAAGGTGTGGCCNACACGCGTGAGAAACCCAAAGGGTGGGTAATCCGTGGGATGTCCATTGTGATGCTGGCAATGGGCTGGCAACTGCTTGTGCTGGAGAAGTTTGCAACTGACTACCTTGTGGTTTCTTCAGCTTTCATTTGTCCTCCTGCTTTTCTGGTATAGCAGTTAGACTGGGAGAATGGGAAATACAGCTCGTGCAGTTCACACAAATGTTTCTGGAGGAAGCTCGTGGATTGTTCCTGTTGCCTCCAGTCAATTCTTTGGCTGAAATTAACTTGAAGATTAGAGGAGAGGATACAGCCACAAACGTGCACACACAGGCTTGCAGAACAATGAACATACCCAGAGAAATTGCCCAGAGTAAATTTTTTGTGTGTCACGTAAACAAACAGATCTTAAACATTCAGTGCCTGCTTGTTAGGTTTGTTTGTTAGGTTACCCTGTGTTGCCTAAGAGCTTAAGTTAAAACGCTTACCAGTGGTGTGCTTGATCTTCAGGGATCTACTGATAGAAACAGGCTGAACCTATTCACCCCTTCTTCTGTTTCTATATGTGTAAAATGGAGACTACCTGCCTTCCCTGGGGCTTAGAGAGGATTATTTACTCCTTACGGCCGGCTTTGGAGAGGAGAAGCACTAAGCAGGGTGCTGTGACGTATGACTGCTCTGATGGAAATGGGGACAGAAAGGCACCAGGGTGCTCCTGGAGAGGGAGGAGCATCAGTTGGTGAGGACAAGGTCAGGAGAGTCCCTGCGTGGGCGCTTGGGGGTGAAGGGAAGGCCACTAGTGGCCACAGGGAGACTGGAGCTGCTTCAGGCTGGCTGGCCCTGCTCTTTAAAGCAAGCAGAGTGAGACAGGCAGAGGCAAAATACCCACAGTGTTTTGGTACTTACAAGCACAAACCTGTTGGATTTAATCAGCTTATGCAAAATGAACTGTACCTGGGACCTGCACGTGCTGGGCTTGCTGGGTGAGCTCAGGTTCTGGCATGGGTGTGTGCAGGTCCCTGCACCTTCCCTGGGCTGAGGGTTGCTGCCTCCAGGCTCCATTACCCTGCCCCAGGCATCCCCCAGAAAGCCTACAAGGAAAGGAAAGCCTCATCACTTGTCATGATCCAGCACAAATTTGGTGTTTACCTGGAAAACCATGCTTGGGTTCTGCTTGACTAAGTCAAAACCTGGTTCATGACAAGTTAACCTTATGTAGCAGAATTGGGAGAGCATATGTTCACCTGGCTCTTCCCAGTCAACTGAGCGTGTTTCTTTCCTTGTGAGCTCTGTGCCATTCCTGTTAGTCCCTGTTGCCTCTGTGTTCACAGAATCAATTAGGTTGGAAAAGACCTCTGAGACTGAGTCCAGCCTGTGACCAAACACCACCAAGTCAACCCTGCCATGGTACTAAGTGCTGTGTCCAAGTCTTTCCTTAAATACCTTCAGGGATGATGACTTCACCACCTCCCTGGGCAGCCCATTCCAATATCTGATTGTCCTTTCTGTGAAGAATTTCTTCATAATGACTAACCCAGAGGCCCCCTGGCACAGCTTAAGACTATGTCCTCTAATCCTGTCACCTGCCTGGGAGGAGAGACTGACCCACACCCGGCTACAATCTCCTTTCAGGCCATTGTGGGGAGTGGTAAGGTCATCCCTCAGCCTCCTTTTTTCCAAGCTCCCTCAGCCTCTCCTCATAGGACTTGCGCTCTGGGCTCTTCAACAGTTTTGTTGCCCTTCTCTGGACCTGCTTCTGCATCTCTATGTCTGACTTGTTGTGAGGGGCCCAGAACTGGACACAGCACTCAAGGTGTGGCCTCACTGGTGCCGAGCACAGGGGAACTCTGTTGAAGGGATGCAGCCCCATGCTGCTTGCTCTCCCCATCAGTAGCTTCCCCATCATCTGCTGAAGGGTCCTGGTTGCCTTTACCCCCCTGCCATGACTGGTTCTCCTTCCTGCCAGTTCCCTTCAGCATCCTTGAGGATTTAACTCCATGTAGTTGGGCTGGATAATCCCTAATAGATAAAGCAATGTCTGAAACTGGGGTGCAGTGAGCTCCCACACTGTGAAGAACAAAGGGATGCCCAAGTGCATCCCTGCCTTCCAGAGGACTTCAGATCTATATGCTAAAAATCAGCTGTCTTCTCACATTAGCTCAATTTTTGTGTTGTTGTTTTTTTTTTATGCTCCTCATCCCTCCCAAGTAGACAAAAGGCTGTAATATTAGAAGAAAATTTTATAAATCCAGAGAGAACACACTTCTCCTTGTACAAATTAATGGTCTGTAATAACTACTGTGTAGGAATTTATTTTCTACAGGTAACAACTTCATGGTCTTGATATGGTAAAGTAATAGAATTGTGCATTTTGTGTGTAACCCCTGCAGTATTTCAGGGCTGTGATAGAAACAGCCTTTATCATTCAAGAATAACAATCGCATTCCAACATTTTTAGGTTTCAACATCAAACACAAGAGCAACAAAAGAAAAAATCTGAAATTCATTAGCCATTTTCATCTGAATTTGCCAGGCCCCACGCTGTAAGTATGGTGGTACTTCAAAGACCATGACAATTCATTTAAAAAAAAAATAATAATGTCATCCTCTTGAAATATTAGCATAGGAGGAAAACAAAGGAAAAGTCTCTCTTGGCATCTGCATCTGCAATGGGTGGATGATTCCTTTGTCATCTTGAAGTTCTACCTAAACTTGCGACAGAAAACCCTGGCACTTCATTATCATTAGGCTTCTTCCTGTCTTTTTTTGAAGCAGTTGGCAGGCTCCTTACTTTCCCCATGTAACATGTACAGGGAACCTCCAGCTCACAGAATTCCTGGGAGAATGCACACGGAGTTGCATAAGGGCAGAGAGGAGCTGTGGGGTGTGATTCTGTTATAAATGGGCTCACTTAGGCCTGGGGGCTTGTTGCAGCAAGAAGTAGGGCTTGGAGGGCAGGTGGTGTTGGTTCCTGATGTAGAGGATCGGCACTGTGATTCTGTACAAGCGATGCCCTTAGAGTGCTTACTACGTCCTCCTCTGCCTCGGCTGAAAGAAAGGGTAGAGCATGTAGAGAACTGGTGGTTTGCCTGGCTACATGCAAGGCTCACACTCATTGAAGTAAAAGTTGGTTTCTAGAGCCTGCATAAAATCCACCCATGTGCCTGGCTCCCTCTTCTGTGCCTTGGACGAACTAAACTTGTGGACACGGAGTTAGGTCTGAATTCTGGCTAAGCATTTGTATGCTTAAAGCTGCTGGCAGCCTGAGAGGATGGTCCTGGTCTGTGGAGGGAGGGAAACTGCATTGTGAAATCCTGTTTTGAGGGAAACCATTGGGAGCGTGACCTCAGGAGGTGCCAGAAGAGACACCAGTGCTGATACCTACTTGGGTCAAGACAAGACCTAGAGGGCGAAGTTGGCTTCCCGGGGCAGCAAGAGTGGGCATGGATCAGGTGCTGTGATTCTTCCGGTTGCACAGGTTGTGCTTCTCCTGGTTTCACCCAGAGCTATTTCTTCGGAGGAATAGGACTTACCAAAGCGATAAGTACCAACTGGGCTGGCAGCAAGCAGATGCTGTTGACACGTGAGCAGGGCTGCAGGGCTGTTACCTCCTCTTCTGGTGGTGAGGGTGATGCACTTGCACCCCATCCCTCCCTGCTTACGTTATCAGCACTGCAGTGCTGCAGCCAGCTCTTCTCAGTGTGGCATTACAAGTCTCCTCTGTTTTTATGGCCACATTTGCAATACCTTGTTGCTTATTATGCAAAGTATCTGCTTTTCATCGCTACATCTTTTTGTGTGAATGTTGTGTTGATCTTCAGTATGTATTTAATATTTCTTGAATGTTACATGTTAATTGCTTCCAATTTTCTATTGCTTCAGCTTTTGGCCACTTCAGCGTAAATTATTGTTATAGCTGCCCTTTTGTGAAACGTGTGATGCCTGTTCCTATTTTTCTTGTCAGTTTCATTTAAATACTTGGCATTTTAAATAAACCTTCTTGCCTTATATACTTTGTTTGGAACAACAGATTTCCACTGAATCAAATATGGAAATTTATTTAGTTAATAGGGAGACTGTGTTGCATTACTGATTGTAAAACAGACTGTTGTAGCCTACAGCATTAAACTGAGAATGGTGCATTTTTTGAAAATTGAAGTTTGTATCTTGATTCCTTTTTATATAAGTATATCGGGTTCTCAAAAAATTTTATTACTGCTCTTCATGCAGAATTTCACCACTGCAAATGACATGTGCTATTCCCCTAGATCTTAGCCTTTGTATAGGGAAAAGGGTATAGAATCGTCTTCATATTGTCTTCATGTTGTATGAAAAAGTTCTCCTTCAAAAGGCTAATGAGGGAAACGGGACCTCAGCAAGAAAAATGCGTCAAGGTAATGTGTCCCTGACTCTGAAGTTTGTGTGGCGCTTTCTTCAGTGGGAGGGGGAGCTGCTGGAGTCCTTCTGAAACACTGCTGAGTGTCCTTGTCCCAAAGACAACTCCTGGAGGATGTAGGGGACAGAGGACAGTGCAGAGTTTGGAAGTTGCAAGGGACTGTGAGAAGGGAGTGACCAGCAAAGAAAGCTGCATAGATGGTGATGAGTTTTATCTCACCCCTCTTACAAAAGCTTGAATTCCTCTCAGATCTGTTGGTAAGAGAGTGACAGCTCTTCTGAGTATGTCCTTTCCCTCTGGGCAGTGAAGGATGGGAAACTTCTTCCTAGGATGTGTGGGAGCTAGACCAGATGAAACGAAGGGTGACAGGAATGGTCCCTGCTGCAGTGTTGCAGTATTTTGTTTAATAAGACAACTGTGCTAGGACTGAGAGGTGCTGGTATTTCCCCACAGTCTCAGACCACTTCTTTCCTGGCTGGCTGGCTGTGCAAATCCAGGTCCTGCTGTTTACCCTGTCCAGAAAGTATTTGATGTAAAGGGGATGTGCACACAAAGACTGGTGCGAGGAAATGCAAGATCTCCCAAAGATAGCACGGAACTGTTTCTTAATGGGGTTGTGGTACAGTATGTCATAATGGACCTTCAGAAAAGTACGAAAAGTATTTGCCTCAGTGTCTTAATACCCTCTCCAGAGCAGGGAGTGGTCTCCTGCCCGTGCATAGCTGTTCTGGGCTGGAGCCTTGGGCTCCACTGTGGTGAGTAGCCCCTCTACATCCTGCACCTCATCACTTCCACCCTTGAGATTTTGTATTTAATAACAAGGCCACTCACAGGCTAGGATTTGATACTGTCTTTTGTAAATTAGTGTTTTGAAAGGAAACCAGTGGACTTTGCTGGATGCCCATGAGTTGGTCCAGGTGCTTGTTTCTAATGCAGACAGTAGCTCATTCACGGGCATAACCCAAAGAGGATGTAGTTGGTTGTATCTTTTTTTCTTTTAACTGAAAAAAGTATTTTTGTAGGTTATTTTAAAATGGAGTGAAGTTAAAAAAATCAAGCAGGTGCCATGCCTGAAACATGTAGTGCTTTTACAGTTTCACGGCATATCTCTGTTTTCTTCCTCTATATTATTGTTCCTCACAAAAGCAAGTGAACTGAACACACCAAGCAAATGACTGATCATAATAACCTTTAAGGTGCTGGATTATTCCTCAGGTTTATGCTGCTTTGGGACGCCTGTTGGTTGCATGCCGACTGCAAAAGAGTTTGTTTATCTTAATAGCTGCAAAACAAAGAAGTGCAGAACCAAAAGAATGAGTTACTGTTGAGATGTTATAACCCAGAAATGAAAAATAAATATGCTAAAAATGCCTTCCTTTTCTTCATAAAATAAATGAAAACAGTGTTAAACAAGTATCCAGTTATTTTTAGACATTTCTAGAAAGCTTAGAATGCAAGGACATGAGTGTGACAGCTACCAGCCCACTGCAAGACCTCTTGGAAACATTTGATTAAGAGACCGTTTTCTTTTCAGATTATAGGAGATTATTTAAAACCAATTTCAGCTTGTTTTTAAAATCAGTTACTTTCATCCACTAACCTCTAAACACTGCCTATTTCTGCTTTGTCTGCTCTGCGTGCACTGAGGCTGGGAGAAGGCGAGAGGGGCACTGAAGCTGTGGGTATGTGCCCTGTGCTGCCGTGGCACTATGCACCAGATGGTCCCACTCTGCAGCTCACTTGCTGCTTATTCCCTTCAGTTTCCCAAGTCTTACTAATTTTTTCTTCTATAAATCATGAGTTTCCTTTCCTAGCAATTAATCATTTTGCTTTTTTTTTGGTTCTATATTTAATCCTTCCCATTCATCAACTCTCTCACGCGTTAATCTTCCAATATTGGAAGAGATGCATGCATTTCTGTGCCAGTTCAGATCCCTGTCCGTATACCCCAATTTCCTCTCTTTGTTTGGGTGACTAGGAACAAGATGCTCCAGAGGAAGGAGCAGTACTCCTGCCCCACCTCGAATGGCAAATACAACATCCTGACAGCCTGCAGTATCTTCATCCCTTAGTTATTGGGTCAAGACTGGACAGACATGAGATGTTTGTGTTGTTTTCCAATGTCTTGCTGAGATGGGAAACTCACGTCCATTCTCTTTTTTAATTCAGATGGACTCTTGGCCTGCCTGGTATAAAGGGAAATTAATTACTTTTGGGTAAATTGCATGTTGTATAGAGTATTTTTTTACACATACTGAATTTTTATTTGGGTGAAATTATTTTCTTCTTGAGTTACAAGAAATACAATCTCCTGTTTTATCATCCCAGTTTATTTTCTAAAACATGTATTTTAAGCAAACCGAATGGAGTATGCTCTCCAGAACTGGAGCACACCCTCCTGCTTCTCAGCAGCACTAGGGCAAAGGTTTTGCTGTCTCCCCATTTTTTGGGTCACCCATTGCCAGAGTGCCCCTGTTCAGAGCCCAGGTATGGGCTGACCAGGCCCTGGTCCTGTGCTGTCCTGCCACCACAGGAGGGCAACCCAAGCCATCGCTGGTGGCACCACAAACTGCTGCTTAAATTGGAGAGGTGTTTGTCAAATGACTTAAAGGCCACCACTGTGTGGATGCATTTCCCGTTTGTTTTTTGGTGGGGTTTTTTTGGGATTTTTGACAAAACAAAGAGATAGAGATATCTATCAGCTGGATGGCCTTCTTGAATGTAGGTAGGACAAGGGGTAATGGCTTTAAACTGAAAGAGGATGGGTTTAAATTAGATATTGGGAAGAAATTCTTCACTGTGAGCTTGTTGATGCACTGGAACATGTTGCCCAAAGAAGTTGTGGATGCCCCATCCCTGGAAATGTTCAAGGCCAGGTTGGATAGGGCTTTGAGCCACCTGGTCTAGTGGAAGGTGTCCATGGCAGGGGACTTGGAACTAGGTGATCTTTAAGGTCTCTTCCAACCCAAACCATTCCATGATCTCTGAATAAGAGCTCTTTTGTTCCAAGATGCACACGCAGCACATATATAGACTGCTTTATTTTATTTATATCTATGAATTCTACAGAAAACTTTATAAAAGTCACATCATGTCTCTTATGTGATTCTCCCAACCAGACCCTGGCTTAAAAACACTTCATGAGAAGGATGAGGGGGTGTGCTGAGATGTTGACACCTGCAGCATGAGTTGGAAAGACCTGAGGCTCCTGTGTCCAATGGAGTCAGGCTTCCTATGTAACAAACCTGGCCTGTAGAGCCTACTAGAGGGTGTGACAAGGGGGTTTATAGCTCTGGAGTTGAATGCACGCATGCAATGCCTTATTTTTGGCAACGTGTGCAGCCAGCATCTCTTATCATTCCATGACTTACTCAGACACGTGAATAACTTCCCACTTCTCGACTGCAGGTTGATAGTGGTGCCCTTTGTGGACTTGTGTGAACTCCTTTAGAGTACATAGTGTTGCTCTGCCTTTAGTGTGTGTACATAACTGCTCAGATAAAATAAATTCATTGTACCTCACTGCAGCTGTCAGGTAAAGGAAGTTGTGCATTTTTCCCTTGAGTTTTGGGATAATTTTTCTCCAGCCTTTCCTTTGAAAGTCCTAGTAGCATGCTACTTTTTAGATCTCTCTTTCTTTACAGAGGAAAAACCACTTTCTGATTTTTTGTGTTCAGAATTATGCAAAGGAGTTGCTGAACATAAACATGCAACTGTAAATGCCATAGAAATGTACTCTACAAAGATTCCACTGTTAACCACACCAAAGAAAACAAAAATGCAAGGTTATTCAAATCGATGTCACATGCAGGAAGTGACATTTAAATTCTTACTCATTTAAAATTAAGCCATCTTACCATTTTCCTCTTCTGAAGTGTTGAAGATTTTCCATTAGTTAAAGGGTTGTCTTGCAGGCCTTCAAGAATAAATTTTTCCATTATTTTTTTTAAAGGCTTGAGCTGTACGGCTTTTTTGAAATGATAGCATGCATGTGAGTGTGAGAACTGTGTACATTTAATTGGCTATTTGAGAAGCTGTGCTAGAAGACTGACCTCAGAAGCATTAGGAAATGGCAGTTCCACTGCTTATATTTACACTTCATAAAAAGTATTGTTTAATTCTTGGAAGAAGGGGGTGTTTCAGTCTTGCTCAGTTTTTGTCTTTGTTCTGGTTTGCTTTGCTTTTGTTGGTGTTTTTCCTTGTCCACTTCAGTGCTGGAATATAGTATTGAAACAACTTTGTGGTTTATGGCTTTTACTCTGAGGTTTTTCATTTTTTCATTGTTTCGAGCCTTCTGTAAACAGTTTTCCTTGAATCCAAACAAAAAGCAAGGGCTGCGACCTGGAGCCAGTTCTGGTTGTGAAATTATCAGGGTCAAAGTCGCATACATCTAGTCCCAGGGGCAGTGGGCTTGGGCTTGGGCTTGCCCAAGTGTTGACCTTCCCCACTGCTCCCAGCTGAGCTCCTGCCTGGGTGTTATCCTGGGCCGTCGGTCCCCCCTACCATTCAAGTTGTCTAAACAAGCGTGTTCTCCTTACTTTTTGAAGGAGTGTTGCTGGAGGAAGCATCTGTCCTTCCTCTTTGTTGGAATTGCTGATCCTTTTGCCCACTGGTTGTGCTGTGACTTGAGTGCAACTGTTGATGCTCCTCTGAAGCATGAAAGGATAATGCATTTGTTTCGTTTCTCAGGTATCTGCCTGAAGTATTTGATACTGTTGAAGTATCAAGATGTTATCTCAATCACTTTTGTACTTGAGCATTTCTCCGTTGCTAAGATTGAAAACAAAACCACCAAATTTGAAGTATAACATTTAATGTACTTTTAGCTGGTAAAAACATCACAAATGCTAACTGATGTAATTTTTATAGTTAGTGTTGAATCTTGTTTATTAGATTGTGTGTGTTCCTTTTATCTACTACTTATCCACAACATCGAGGAAAAACACGTCTTCATTTCCTGTGTATTATTCTGTCACCCAGAAGTGTTTCCTATTGGAAGATGTAAAAATACAGTCTATCAAGGAAAAAATAAATTAAAAGATTCTCTGTTAAGAGAAAGAAAAAAAGCAGCTAAAATCCTGTTAAATAATTAAGATGCTTTGGGCTTTATCGGGATTGACAGTGTTCTTGCCGTAATATACATATGCAAAAACTGTAAGAAGTTTAATATTTTATAGCAAGGATAACTCCAAACCCTAAATCTACTGACTTGTTTCTATGGTAACAAATACTGAAATATGTCTAGCCAACACTGTAGGTTCCCCCTATTTAATTTCTGTCTATGGGTTCTAGGAATTCATTAAGGCTGTAGAATCCTTTTAAAATTGGTACACTCTGTTGTAAAATTCCCTAGGATTAATGTTGAACACAACTCTAAATTTTAACATAAACATTTCTTTGAAAGAGATTTCTTAGCAAGTGAGGGATTAGAGTTTTATTCTAAGAATGTATGTACATTGATCTGGTATTTTTGTTCTTCATTGGCAAGTTGAATTTTTTTTTTCCTGTGCATGACTATACTGAAAAAATGGAGTTTCAGTCTATGGATTCTGATGAAAATATTGAAGGTTGCTTAACTGGAGCAGTCTGGCTGGAAGACAACTGTGGCATGAAGTCAGTAGCTGCAGGCTTTAGTTTAGTGGTCAGAACTTCTTGGCCAGAGCTACTTTTAAGGGATCCCATCCTACTCTTAAGATTAAAATGATGATTTACGGGGAGCGTCAATCTTTATTTCAATTAGTTGCACTTAACTTTTTGTGTATTACAGAGCATTTTCTAAGTGTCTGTTTGACATCTTCTCATTGTTTTTCTTTTGAGGGCAGCCCAGCAGTGTTGGGAAGTAATCTGAAGTGTTGGCTGTGAGATTCCATTTCCCCAGTGGTAACTGAAACCACAAGCACCTAGTCCCAGCTGTAAGAGGAAAATTTTGAAACTTTGAAGTGAAACGTCAGGTTGATGCAATATTTTGCATCTGGCTGACTAGCCAGAGTTAGATGCAGCTGGAAGCATAAAGACTTCCTCCCTCAGCCTGCGGGGACTCTGGTTTCTGCTGGCATGTAGTAAAGATAATGAGGCAGGAGAAAAAAAATTTCAGAAACTGAGTTTGCACTTAACAGCTGTGTTTCAGGAGCCCGTGGTTATGGACTAAATGCATGTTTTCTCACAGGGCTAGTAGCATCCAACCTTTTTTCCCTCAAAGAGACTTATAGCAGGGGACTCGGAAATCAGACCCAGCAACCTTAACTGATGCCTCGTAGGGCAAGGAGGTGCAGCTGACAGTGGCTGAAGTACTCAATAAAAGCAGGAGGTGGTGTTCAGAAAAAGTGCGATTCATTCATTCATATCCATCTGGAGCAATAAGGAAGAAAGTGGGCTATTTATTGGGCAAAGGATTATCTCCACAGTCCTCTGTGAAAAGGAGTGATTTCAGTGTGAGCCTGAGGCAGTGATTCCCTCCTAGTGCTGGAGGAGCTGACAATTCTACTTACACCTCAGGCAGAGCCAGGCTGAAAGAAGGGGCCACAGTATATGCACAAGGGAACATGAACAGAAAACAACAGATATCGATGCTATTTAACTGTATTGTGAGAAAAATACCGTCACCTCGCAAGCCCTAGGTAAATATCCGAAACCTCTTTTTGTTACTTTAAACAATATGTAGAAAAAGAATTGAGGCAGTGTTGAGTGAAGAAGTTGCTTTGGGTTGAATATGGGAGGCTTGAGAGACATTCCTGTGGGATCATTCAGGGTACACTGTGGCAGGCACAGTCCCACCACCGGAGACTTCCACTGCTGGGACCGAAGCCCCTTTGCAGCAGGCAGCTCCAGTGACCTGAGCAGTGCTCTGCATGCCTCCCTACACACACCACACTCACACAGTCCAACGAGGGTTCCTTACCAGCCCAGCATCGGGGTTCCCCAGACATCTGGATCTTTAAAGCAATTTATTAATGGTGCAGTAACACAGAAACAGGAGCCCCACAGAAACAAAGGAAACCCTGGGCTTTCCTACACTTCCAGTTTATGTGTGAGATAGTTTAGAGTCTTCCTGCTGATTCACTGGCTCCTGCTGTGTCTCTGAGTCCAGTCACCTGGCTGGCACCACTGGTCCCTGTGCCTTCAGTTGAGCAAGGGGCTGACGGCACCAGTTTGTGGCCTCTTGCCTGGCGCTCCTGCTACCCAGGGCACAACCTGCAGCTTTCAGACTGAGCTACCTGCAGTGAATGTACTCCTTAGCAATCCCAGCTGTCATCTTGCGTCACTCTAGTGTGTATTTATCTGACCCTGGCCTGAGATACTCTTTTTTCCACCACGCATGTCCTGTGGTGTTCTTTGAACTAGCATGGGCTGTGGAAATAGGAGCTGCAGAGTCACAAACAAAAAATGTTATCAGTCTCCCTGTGTCATCAGTGAGTTGTATCACTGCGCTGTCTGAAAGCTCTCGAGAGTGTGTGCTTTTGTGATACCCAAAGTCCCTGGGGTTTCTCATACTGGGAAGCGTTATGGCTGTTGCGGGAGTTTTGCCTTCATGCACCCCTACACCATGCAGTCAAGAACAGTGATGTCCACTCATCAGTATTTTGAACTCTCCAGGCTTTATCCCAAGTCTGTGGAAAGACTTTTGATCTCTTCAATGGGCTTCACCCAAGGGGCCAATGTAAGCGATAGATGCATATTCCTGTTACACTGAAATGATGCTTTTCTGCAGGGCTGCTTTTTTTTTTTCTTCTTCCTCTTTTCCTTTTGTTTTAATGATGAGGTTTCCCTTTTATTGAAATAGGAAAGAAAACAACCTCCAATCTTGTAATGACAAGGTGAAACTTGTCTTTTCAGGATGTGAAGTCTCCATATGTATTTGTAGAATATCCAGTGCAATGAGGGTTGTGGCTGAGGTGAAAGCCTTTTTTATTTGTTTTTTTTTATACCCAAACACAAATTCAGAAGAAAATTTTCTAAAGGAAACTGATGCAAGACTTGCTAGAAACAAATGAAAAAAATTTGCTCTTTGATTTCTTGGGTTAAGTGAGGTGCTTGGCAAAACCATGGATATGCTCCAGCCCCAACTTTTTTGTGTATGTAACAAAATCATTCTGTTTTGAGGCTTTTTCACATCATAGTGATGGACTTGTCAAGTTTTTTTTCAGGAAAAGAGAGTAGGATTATACATGTGCATGAAGGCTGTGAATACTCCCTTTCCATTAGGCTTGTAATCTTCCACAGGCAGAACAAGCCTGCCCACTATAGCAAGGCCATTTGGTAGCTGTCAGGAAGCTTTCATGATGGACAAATGTGTCCACACCAGTTTTTCCACCTTACTTTAAAACATCTGGTATATATCAGGGTTCTACTCACCCTTTCTGACTCTTGGAGCTGTGAAATGAAAAAGCAACTTGTATTCTTCTGTGATCAACTTTCACGTTTTCATATGGTCTCTGTGCAATCAGACACATCAAAATATGCTTTGACTTGCTCCTACAGTTTGAAAAATACTGTACTGATGAACTGTGTAGTAAAATCTTGCAGAGAGTGAGCATGAGTTGAGGGGAAGCACACGTGTGGTAAGATGCCAGTGGTTGTATGGACTGCTCAGCACAAAGCAGAGGCAGAGTTCAAGCCACGATTTCCACTATTAACCTTCATGGTGTTCATGCTGAACAGGTAGTCAGTGTTCTTTTGCAGACCTAATGCTAGTATTTCCTCTAACATAATAAGCATGCCTAGGAAGATGCATACCAGATGATTAGAAAAAATAATAGGCAGCATGAGTACATGCAGAGAATACCTGCTTTGTTATAGGAGCATGTGCTTCCTGCAGGAGTTACAGCCCCGTGGGAGAGGAGAAACAAGGATTTGTAGAACTGTATGCCTTTTAAATGTCTGTGAGTGCTTAGTGCTTTCCTGAAAGTGTGGGTAGTTGGATTTTTTCTGATAGGTTATTTGGAGGCCTACAGTATGGAACAGAAGGTGGATCGTAAAACTCCATAAGGCCTTTTATGTGATATTCACAACAATAATTTTACCAAGAGTGTCTCCCTGCCCCATTTCCCAGATGATTAAAAATTCAGTTTCTTACTTTTGCGTGCTCTGGAGGCGAAATTTTGAGAGGTCAGGGGTGACTCTGTTGCAGCTTCTTTTCTGTCCTCAATTCCCTAGCCGTATGGTGAAGTGTTTTTCACTGTAGTTGGTTCTGCCATAGTGGTTAAAGACAGAAAATGTTTAGTTTAACCCTGAGGCAGCTCAAACTTTGTGCTGGATTAATTAAAAAATAGTTCTGTGCCTTCTGCAGCAACAGTGTTTGGAGGGGAATAGAGAAAGGAGTGCTGTGCACTGGGGACAGGAGGGCTCATCATGCCAGCCAGGATCCCTGCTGTCTGCCGGAGATCCTGGCACTTAAGGACAGCATGCATTTTCTCCCAGGTCTGCCACAGCTCCTGGACCTGGATTTTGCTTGCAATGGTCTGTTTGGAAGGGAGCTGTTCCACTATCCCAGTGTGGTTTTTTTTCTTTTTAAAGTTGTTTCAACAATCCCCTCTTCCATCCTGGGGGGGAAAAAGGTGGCCCTTTGGAAGAGGGGCTAGGTAACCAAGTTCTGTGCTTACCCTCCGTATTATGTGCTTTGTGCAAGTTAAAAGGCTTGTTCTGCCTTTCATCTTGTGTGCTGTTTTCTGCAGAGATTTCCTAACTTCTCCCATGACGTTTTTGCCTGGTTCTTCAGAAGACTGTATGGACTGAAAGAGACTATTGTTTCCACAAGAGTGCAGGCATGTGCACATCGGCTAATCTGGTTGGTACAGGATTTTAGGAGTGGGTGTTGAACTGAGGAACAGGGTTGGGATGTGTGCGCCTAAGAATTCTTGTGAACAGCGTGTTCTCCTGTTCTGTAAATATCACATTTCACTTTCTAGGTTTACCATTCATGTTTCTCCCAAAGTTGAACTCCCGTACCATGAGATGTAAACAAGGAAATGGCATACGGGAAGGTTGCAAAAGTTTTGGGTAGCAGAGATTGGAAAGCTGACCTGGTTTTCAGTCCTGCGCCTGGATAAGTGTCAGCTACTTGATTGTGTGGAGACTCATAACATTTGTTTTTCATAAACATCATATGTTTAAAATCGATACTTCGTTATCTTTCTAGTGTTTTCCTTCCCCAGGTTTGGTTTTTCAGTTTTGAAGTACAAGATAGGCAAACAAATACTTTTTAGCCCAATGTTTAGGAGGAGGCAGACTTTGGCAGTCGAGGTGCATTTGCCACTCTTGAGAAACTGCAATCTGAACCTTGCATTTGAAGCAAACTGTTTCTGCAAAGCACTTTGGATACAAGACATCAGGCAATATTTGTTGGGGTTTTTTTCCATTTGGATGATATCACCAGGGAGCAAGGAAACCCCCAGCTGCTGCTTTTGTTTACAACAAGCATCTTGTCAGATGAAACCTTGCCACATACTTGTTTCCCCTTTTGGGAACATTACCTAAAAGATGATGGTGCTGGGATAACTCCAGCTTCCTGGTGGTGACCCAGATCTCTGCTGGCGATGAGATCTCTATCTCCGCTGGGCACGGAGCGAGAGCAGCAGTTGTGTTTTCGACTGCTGATCCACGGGCATGTTCCCATACAGTGTTTCCAGCCTCGTCAGCAACCTTGCAGCGCCTTGGCTATTGCTGCTGACATGCCCTTGTCTGGCGGCAAAAGGCGGGATTTTATTGCACAGTCTGGTTTCATGTAGGTCTCGTAAGAGGGTGCGAGGCAACTTTAGGGTGTTTTTAAGTACTACTTATAGAGTATGAGACAGCATAAAAATTCTCATAGGTTTGTTTGGGTTTTTTGCAGCAACAACATTGTAGAACTGACAATTTGCTGCATCTCGGCTTTGATACAGTTTCCTTGCTTGGTCAAGAATAGCTGCTGCTTGTAAAACAGCTCCTTGGAACTAGAGGATGCAAGCTGGGAAGACTGACACTTGTTGGTAGTTTAAGAATTTATGAGGATTTATTCTGTGATTTGTTGATGGGATTTGGCTGGCTGAAATGCTTTTTGACAGATGCACAGGAATTCCCAGGTGTTGATAAAAGCACTTGGCAATAGTCAATCGAAGAGGATAGAGAAGAGAAATAGTGAAGTGAGGACTCGAGGGGTTGTCTGGTGTCTTTTCATCTATGGGATGTCATATTTAACAAAGAGCTTACAGCTTCACTCATAGTCTTGTGTGGTTTTAGTACCACTAGACCAACCTGCTGTGTTGGCTAACCTTGAAGGGTTTTTCCAATGCTTCTATTGGATGCAACATGGGTCAGCTTCCTTGCTTCACAGCCACCTCACTGTTTGCCCAAGTGGTGTTTCTGAAACTGCATGTCTTTTTCAGCAGCTCATGGTCACAGTATGGAGCACTGAAAAGAGTCTGTGAAGCTATCTTTTGCTGTCCAAGACTCCTTTTGTGTTAAAGTCCTTGCTGCCATAGCCAGGAATGTTCGAGACATGTTTCTGCTGACAGTTTTCTGCTCTGCACTCCTGAGGATTGGATGTAGGGCAGTTTGGAGGGTTCCTCACAGTGGAACTCCCTATTTACAGACAGTGAATTCATTAGAGCCCTGAATTATTTACCTTAAAGAATTCAAGTCCTGAATTATTTACCTTTAAGGTCTGTCTTCCTGTGTTGTGCATTTGGTTGAGTGTAGACCTGTGCTCTGTTACATGCTATGAATGTCTAAGGTAGCATAATATCCAAGGCAGTTTCAGCTATTTACTGTTAATTTTATTTTCATACACAAATACATTGCAACATTACAGCTGATCTTTAAGGTCCCTTCCGACCCAAAGCATTCTATGATTCTCTAAGTTCAGAGTGGCACTCTGATATAAAATGGATTTGTGCAGATCTTGTAAATGCATGGACAGTTTTTGAGTATGTCATCACACTCTTCTCTTTCTGCAAGTTGCCTGCCTACTGCCAGCTGTAGCTGCAAGCCCTGGGCAAACTCTCTATTCAGCATCTTGTTTTTTCCTTGCTGTCCCCTGTTTGGCCCAAATTTTTATTTATGGCATGGTACTCAAATCCTACTGAAGAAGTTTGTCATTTCCTCACAATCTTACTCTGTTTACTAGTGTCAGGCTTCAGGATTTGACAAATGATTTGAGAAGCGCCACTCCTCTTTACAGGAAGAGACTTAAAACAAGAGAACAAAGGATCCTGAGGATCTTACAGCCTTGCTGCTGAGATGTCTCCATACTGCATAGTATTTAGTGTACTGGAAATACAGTTCCCTTCTGCTGTGACTGTTCATTACTTTTAGCTGAGAGAAGCCAGGGTTTCAGGTTGGTTAGGAATTCACTGTTAATGGCCACTTGAGGGATACTGAGTTTAAATGACTGGTGTAGTGCTTCATTGGAGCTGCGTGGCAGCTCTCCAAGGCACAGCTCGTCTGCCTGGACACTGAGAGGTGGCAGGGAGTGTCAGGGTGGCTGCCATCCTTGCTGCCAGCAGCTATTAGAGTTGTCATGCACTCTTATCCTGAAGCCCTGATGCTCAGCTCAGGTACCTCCCATGTGCCAAGAGTGAAGGCAGCCGCAGCAGGCAGCACTTACCTGCCACATTTCCCTCCCTTTTGAGGGATGAGTGCTTGAACTCATCCATGTTCTCTCTTGCAACATACCTGTGGTACACCAAAGACTTTTGCAGGAAGCAAACAAATAGCAGTGTCCACTAGCATCATAGAATCTTGAATGTGATTCTTTGGCATGCTGCAGCTGCACAGCCACCCATGCAGCCCTCCCTGCCTAACCCCAATTCTTGATCTTTCCCCATCCTACCTCCAATTTTCTGTCCCCATTAAGTGAAATTTCTTTGACATGTTTTTCCCCTGCTGTCCCCTGGCCCAAATCTTGGCTGCTCTGTTTTGAGCATAGATGACTCCAGGCTGCAGTAGAGAGGTCACCTGGATCAGGAGACCCTCCTTGCCTGGGAGGTGGCCCTGCCATGGTTGGCAGTAGATGCCAGAGGCAAAGGTCACCTCTCTTCTCCTCCACCCTGGACTAGACTGTGTTCTTTGCTTTGTGTGGCATTGGGCTAAACCCAGGTTTAAACTCTATTCCAGAGATTGCCAGAATTTGGTTTTTCCAGCCACTTTTTGGGGAATGTCTCAATCAGACCACTGTGACCAAAATCTTGCGACAAAACTTTGTCAGTCATCCATGTCAGCAATGGACAGAGTATGCCAAATGCCTGAGCCCTGAAACGCAGGAAGGGTATCGCAGCCATATCCCCCACCCTGTGCTGTGTGTCTGGGTTTAATTGTGTATGCCCTTGTGAAAGTAGGCAAGGGATCATGTGCACATGGTTGAGTTGCATCTCTTTAAGTGAAGGGGTTTGTTTTGTTTGCTTTCAGAGAAAGCAATGAAATACTGACACTAATGGCATTTCCAGTACTGAAAATCCAGTTTCCTTTACTTATGGTGTGTCTTCTGGCCATTCAGGGAGGTTGGGGGTGGAGCGTTGAGGTTGTGTCTTCAGTTGGGTTTCCATCATATGGGCTTTTTTCTTCCTTATTTAAATGTAAAAATGTCTTCTATGAAGTGTATTGGCAGGAGAATTTGACACTAAAGCTTAAAGCTACTAATATGGGAAGTGAGGAGTAAACACAGACACTAAAAGATCCTTTTGAGAATTTTAAGTGGAGTCACTACTTAAATAATGTTGTAGGTACAGAGTACGGGGAAACTTTATGATTAAGTAATCTATTGTCAGTGCAATTTTGCAATCACTGCTGTGGTTATTAGTGGCATGTATTTGCTGTTGATACTGAAAGAAATTTAATTAGCTTTCTCTGCCTCCATATTTCTGCTTTTGGTGGAACTGTCTGCTTGGCATTGTTCCCGGTGCTGCCAGGCAGGATGCCCTGGGAAAAGAGCAGAGGATTTGGGCATAGCAGAGCTGTGTTCTCCTGTGTAGCTCTACAAGTGGTGGGCTGTGGTATCTCATCTGCCTCTCCAAACTGGTATCTGTTGCTTCTATTTGATCAATGAGTGATTTTGGGGAAAGGACTTTTTCTTGTTTAATGTTTTTATGAGATGAGGCAGAAAACAAAAGACCTGAATATCTACTGTGAAACTGCTGTAATGCAAATAATAGATAATTGTTTGCAGTTAATCAATTTTCCCTTTTGTGTTGTTTTTCACACAGAGCAATGAGGCAAGACAGAAGGTTTTAAAACCAGAAAAATGTGATTGCATAAACATCGTTGTTGGCAGGAGGACTCGGTGGATTCAGGTAATAATGTGACACCACTTTTTATTCTGCTTTAAAAACTGGCTGAGTTTTAGGCTGCCAGTGGCCCTTTGTCAGGGGCTGAGGAGTAGAGGAAGGTGACAAGGTATAACAAGACCCAGTAGCTGGCTGCTAATTCATTCAGACCAGATGAGAGGGTGTGGGTGTTCCCACAGCACTGGTGGTTGCTGAATAGGGGAGTGATGCTGGGGCTGCAGTAGCTTCCTTCTTTATGTCAGGCTGTTGAATCTGAGACTGGGTTTTTTTGTTTTGTTGGGGTTTTTTTAATAGGTTTGTTTTTAACCCTAGGAGATTCTCTCCTTCAGCCTCCTACAGCTGCATCAATGTAGGCGGGGAAGCTCCGTGCCTGTTTCATGGAAGAAGTTCAAATGATTATCTGTCCCTTCAGACTGCAGAACTCTGAATCTATGAATATTTCCCTTGAATTCCCCCTTTAAAAGGATTTCTGGATCAGAGCAGATCATTATCTGCTGAAAGACCCAGACCTAGACCTTTACTACTCTAGAGAACTACTGCTGGTTGTTTTCTGTGTGTGAATGAAGACAATTTCTCAATGCATGTTTGTAGGAAACCTGATGTGTGATGTTTAAGCATACTACTGTTTGCAACATATTATCTTAAAATAATGGACTTTAACATATTTAGATCCTGTTTTGTAGGAAAAGTAAATTGCTAGCTAAAATGCATCTCTTATGGTTTTAATCATTTTATTTATTTCCCTCACTGGAAGGGAGTGCAAAATGAAGGCAGGGGGAGTTTACAGTGCTAATTGCACTCCATGTTTGTAATTGGGAGCAGATCCTATTCTCAAGCTTCTTAGGCAATCCTAGTGAAGTCATCAGGCTTTTCACAAGCATATGGTTTTCCCCACGCGTGTTTGATTCTAGAATAAGGGCCTACAGTGTGCTTTTTTGTTCACTGATTTCTCATATGGAGGAAGTTTGAAAAATATGCATCTTTTCCAACACAGGCTCTTGGTTTCCAGCAACAGTTGAAGAGGTTCTGCAGTATTTTATTGAGAAACAGATCAGCGAAGCTCATTTCCTTAGACTGAGCTGTTTCTAACTGGCAAGTGCATTTTCTTCGTTAGGTGAAAGGTGGGGAAAAAAGCAGTTGTGGCTTTGCATTGCAATAGTCATGACCAAGAAGGACGTTTAAAAAGGATGTGAATGGGTGTGGATTTGATATTTCCTAAAGCCAGCTTCATCTCAGTATTAAATTGCATACTCCAGGAAGCTAGTTGCTGTATCAACATTGGTATAATGACACATTATTAAAAAAATCAATATCCAGTCATAGAAACAAGTCCTGGTGTAAGCAGTCGGGTGCTTACAGCTGTGATTTGTATGTATTTGCAAATGTAATGGGCTTTTTTTTCCCTCGTAGCGCTGGTAACTTGGATAAACACTGTATGTGTGACTCATTGCAGAGTATAAACGTATTTTAAAGGAGCAAGTGTTAGATTTACTGAATATCCTATTGCTTGCATCCCTGAATACTTACTTGCAATAGGTCATGATTAATCTTAAATTGGCGAACCTGAGGAGAAAATTACTGCTGATGTCCCATAGGTACTTCAGAAACAAACGGAATGATGGAAGTGCTTTAAAAACATAAATAGTAGTTAGAATTCATAAAATCGTAAAGCAAACATATGGTAGAAGGCCTTCTAAAATATAACACTTGAAAGCTTTTTTTATCGTTTCAGAAAGAGCTTGTTTAGTTATCACAGGAAAAGTAAATATTTTCATTCAACGCACTCTCATTCCATTCCTCTTTCTCTTTTTCTTTTTTTACTTCTTTTTTTCCCCCCAGAGCCTTGTTATTTTGGTGGGATGGGGGACCAGCACCTGATGTGCATAGAAAGCCCTACTTGAGAGCAGGAGACAACACTGCTAATGGTCCTCCTGTTGTTAGGTACATTCTTGAAGTCCTTCTGCAGTGTCGGCACGGAGTTGATGTAATCCAAATTGAGCACTCCCTGTGCACATGTGTGCATGAGCGAGATGTGATAGGCACTGCAGCAGTTCCTGGACCACTCAAGAACACACTTATTTTTTAATGTGATACCCCAGACACTGGTGATGAGGGATGCAGTCGCTCTGCGTGTGTGTACACATGTGCAGGGGTGTGAGCTCACGGAGGGCAGCACAACGCAGCATCCCCTCTTCTGGTGCACCTTTGGTGGGGTGGCCGTGGTTTCCACCACCTCGAGCCATCAGCTGGACAGGGAGGTGAAGGTGCTGCTGGAAAGGGGCGAAGGAGGAAGATGGGGAGCAGAGGAGTGGGGAGCCGGGTGGGGATCAGGGGCCAGGGAGGAAGACACAGCTCCAGAGGGAAATACTCTGTGCTTTGCAGTTGCTTGTGTGGATAGAAACCAGATGGTGCGCTGGAACACCCTCTCGCTTGGGCGGCGGCAGAGCCAAACATATGGTTAATGGTTAGGAGAAAGAGCTTTTCGAGCCAGGGCTTTGCTGACTGCCTTGCATTACAGATTGTTGCAGTGTGTCATTACATTGCCAAGCTAAGTGCTTAATACCCGCTGCGGGCGCTGGGCAGGCATTTGCAGGAAGGATGCAGAGGCTCCCCGGTCAGGTCGGGAAGCTGACATCACGTACGGCCCCCTGCCACACCCCCCCACGCCCCCTTTCCCCTCTGGAAACCCTGTAAATCTCCCCATTTACAAGCCCAAATCCTGCAGCAGGCAGTTTTCCCTTTCTGAATGTCTTTAAACCATTTATTTCCAACAGCGCATGGTTGGTTTTGCCTTTTTTTGTGCCTTTTTTTTCTGGTCCTCAGGCAGCTGAATTCACTGAGGCTGCAGCACACTTGCATGTCCAGCATTCGAAGTTCCTGCTCTGGGATCTTTGGGCGACACCAGACCCCATGTTATCTAAGGAACTGCTGAGCTCATTCATCTCCTTTTCACGGCCCGCTTCCTTTT
>VZTH01008962.1:0-116717 GCA_013397815.1 Aleadryas rufinucha | reverse complement strand
CATTTTATTTATTTCCCTCACTGGAAGGGAGTGCAAAATGAAGGCAGGGGGAGTTTACAGTGCTAATTGCACTCCATGTTTGTAATTGGGAGCAGATCCTATTCTCAAGCTTCTTAGGCAATCCTAGTGAAGTCATCAGGCTTTTCACAAGCATATGGTTTTCCCCACGCGTGTTTGATTCTAGAATAAGGGCCTACAGTGTGCTTTTTTGTTCACTGATTTCTCATATGGAGGAAGTTTGAAAAATATGCATCTTTTCCAACACAGGCTCTTGGTTTCCAGCAACAGTTGAAGAGGTTCTGCAGTATTTTATTGAGAAACAGATCAGCGAAGCTCATTTCCTTAGACTGAGCTGTTTCTAACTGGCAAGTGCATTTTCTTCGTTAGGTGAAAGGTGGGGAAAAAAGCAGTTGTGGCTTTGCATTGCAATAGTCATGACCAAGAAGGACGTTTAAAAAGGATGTGAATGGGTGTGGATTTGATATTTCCTAAAGCCAGCTTCATCTCAGTATTAAATTGCATACTCCAGGAAGCTAGTTGCTGTATCAACATTGGTATAATGACACATTATTAAAAAAATCAATATCCAGTCATAGAAACAAGTCCTGGTGTAAGCAGTCGGGTGCTTACAGCTGTGATTTGTATGTATTTGCAAATGTAATGGGCTTTTTTTTCCCTCGTAGCGCTGGTAACTTGGATAAACACTGTATGTGTGACTCATTGCAGAGTATAAACGTATTTTAAAGGAGCAAGTGTTAGATTTACTGAATATCCTATTGCTTGCATCCCTGAATACTTACTTGCAATAGGTCATGATTAATCTTAAATTGGCGAACCTGAGGAGAAAATTACTGCTGATGTCCCATAGGTACTTCAGAAACAAACGGAATGATGGAAGTGCTTTAAAAACATAAATAGTAGTTAGAATTCATAAAATCGTAAAGCAAACATATGGTAGAAGGCCTTCTAAAATATAACACTTGAAAGCTTTTTTTATCGTTTCAGAAAGAGCTTGTTTAGTTATCACAGGAAAAGTAAATATTTTCATTCAACGCACTCTCATTCCATTCCTCTTTCTCTTTTTCTTTTTTTACTTCTTTTTTTCCCCCCAGAGCCTTGTTATTTTGGTGGGATGGGGGACCAGCACCTGATGTGCATAGAAAGCCCTACTTGAGAGCAGGAGACAACACTGCTAATGGTCCTCCTGTTGTTAGGTACATTCTTGAAGTCCTTCTGCAGTGTCGGCACGGAGTTGATGTAATCCAAATTGAGCACTCCCTGTGCACATGTGTGCATGAGCGAGATGTGATAGGCACTGCAGCAGTTCCTGGACCACTCAAGAACACACTTATTTTTTAATGTGATACCCCAGACACTGGTGATGAGGGATGCAGTCGCTCTGCGTGTGTGTACACATGTGCAGGGGTGTGAGCTCACGGAGGGCAGCACAACGCAGCATCCCCTCTTCTGGTGCACCTTTGGTGGGGTGGCCGTGGTTTCCACCACCTCGAGCCATCAGCTGGACAGGGAGGTGAAGGTGCTGCTGGAAAGGGGCGAAGGAGGAAGATGGGGAGCAGAGGAGTGGGGAGCCGGGTGGGGATCAGGGGCCAGGGAGGAAGACACAGCTCCAGAGGGAAATACTCTGTGCTTTGCAGTTGCTTGTGTGGATAGAAACCAGATGGTGCGCTGGAACACCCTCTCGCTTGGGCGGCGGCAGAGCCAAACATATGGTTAATGGTTAGGAGAAAGAGCTTTTCGAGCCAGGGCTTTGCTGACTGCCTTGCATTACAGATTGTTGCAGTGTGTCATTACATTGCCAAGCTAAGTGCTTAATACCCGCTGCGGGCGCTGGGCAGGCATTTGCAGGAAGGATGCAGAGGCTCCCCGGTCAGGTCGGGAAGCTGACATCACGTACGGCCCCCTGCCACACCCCCCCACGCCCCCTTTCCCCTCTGGAAACCCTGTAAATCTCCCCATTTACAAGCCCAAATCCTGCAGCAGGCAGTTTTCCCTTTCTGAATGTCTTTAAACCATTTATTTCCAACAGCGCATGGTTGGTTTTGCCTTTTTTTGTGCCTTTTTTTTCTGGTCCTCAGGCAGCTGAATTCACTGAGGCTGCAGCACACTTGCATGTCCAGCATTCGAAGTTCCTGCTCTGGGATCTTTGGGCGACACCAGACCCCATGTTATCTAAGGAACTGCTGAGCTCATTCATCTCCTTTTCACGGCCCGCTTCCTTTTATTTTTAGCCAAATCCGTCAGGCCTGACAGGCGGGTAATTTGAGCCAGAGAAAGGGCAAAGCTCCAGGTCCTTTCCACAAAGCAATTCTTCTCCTCCCTCCTGGGAAGGCTCCAAACTTGGCCTGCTCCAGGCAGATGGATTTGTTGAGTCATGTGAGATCATTTACACGAAAACACAGCGAGGCAGTGAAAAGGAAAAAAAAAAAAGAGAAAGAAAAAAGAGAAAAAGGTGGGGGGGAAGGGGTGGGAGAGCGTGCACTGCCGGGGCTGCTGCGAGCGTAGGAAATGTGCTGCGAGGCAGCTAGACAGAGGAATGCAGCAGATTCATTCTTGTATAAGGTAATGTCTCGTTTACAGTACAGGGTGGAGCCAGCACGGAGAAGAAATCTCTTGAAAACAGATTACTCATTTAAAACAAAAATCCTCCTTAAAATAAATAATAATAATAATAATAAATAATAATAATTTAAAAATGAAAACAACAACCCAACCAGCAAGCAANAAGGGAGAGAGGTAGCTGTGGCACTGGACAAGGAGCAGCAGCATTTGGAGGGAAATCTACAGGTTAAAGCATTCCTCTGTACAAAATCTGCCACTGTAAAAATCATGTGCACTGCTGTATTCAAGGTGTCCAAGGGAAGAAATGAGATGTGTGTCAATGGATATGTGTCCTTTGTCTCACTTTTCAGATGGTAAGCATTATAGCACACGACTATAATAGTATGAAAGTAACACAACTTCAACCAAACAAGTCTAAATTTTAAAAAAGCTGGGAGGTTTTAATAATATCTCTGTTAAAAATTACTTAATAACCCCAGAACTGCCATCAAAACCTGCACTACAAACAGGCAACATGATCTAGACATTTGAGGTATGCTGTGTGTTTATCAGAGAGCCACGGAGTGACGCTTGGGCATCCGTGCTGATTCCAGGAAGAGAGCCTGTCAGTAAAAAAGATTCATCTGAATAGATCACGCACACCAGAAAAAAAAGTGGTTCCTCTTTCTTTTTTTTATCTGAATGCCCCTCCCATCCTGGGCTTCCCAACACCTGCTTGTGGTGAAAGAATATAAACAGAATTGTAAGATTCCTCAGCATTAACTGTTGCCTGACAATCCCAGCTAAACATTGCAAGGTCATCTCATTTTTCCTCTTCATTGTTTTTTCTTGCTCTCTGCCACATATCCAGTGAGCCCCTGTAGCATCCTCAGGTGGATCTCCATGTTTTTTTGCTCTGCCATGAACCAAAAGTCAGTTGTGTTCAGCAGAGTTGAAATGAATCCTGAGCTGGGGGTCTCTCATTGCCCACCCCTGTTACATTACCCTCACACCGAGTGGGAGGACATGACTGAGAGCCTAATAAGTCACAGCTGGTATGTCCACATATTAGCCTGTACTGAAGTATTATCCAGTAGTAACATCTCTGAGTGGAGGTTTGGGACAAGACTATGAAAAGCTCCATTAATACTTGTAACTTTTGTTAAATTTATTTATTTAACACTGGAGAGATCCAAGGGTATGCTTCAGCGATGCCCAGGGTACGGTCAGCATTCCCCACCGCTGAACTGAAAGCATTGTTCTGCAAAGCAGCAATCTCACTAGTGGTTTATTGCTTCCTCGTGTTCCTGACTGTCTTGAACTGGCAGAAAGTAATGGCCAACAGGTCAAAGAAAAGGTATCGTCTTGGGAAAGCTTTAGGGCTTTTAGAGCTTTTAGATCTTTTTTGGTTTTACACACAACACACACACCCCCCATTGCTTTTGTAAATCATCATTTCTACAGCACATACCAAAGACTTTCTGTGCTATCTTATTCCAACAGTGAAACCAGAGTTCAATTACCTGTCTTCCAAGGTTGGGATTACAAAAACTTTACACAGTCTCACCTCCTCTCTTGCTGCAGGCACTCCAGTCCAATAAATAAATACTTGGCCGAGTTTTACTGCCCTTTACCCTGTTAACTAAAACCAAATGCCTTCTGCTTTGTTGTAGGCAAGTCATGCCTACTTCTGTTGCTCCAGACAGCAGTTTCTCAACCAGCTTGGCCTCTCAGGGACTGATTAATTTTTAGTGACTCTGAAACAGTTACCAAACCTTTCTGTGATTGATGTATGAGAAGAAAGTAATTGTCCAGGGCTCTTAGGGAGAAAAAATAGCTGCTCATACCCTTTCCCAAGACTACAGATGACCCATCTTTGCTCTCATTAAAACTGGGATGAAAGTGTTGTGATGGAGGGCAAAGGGATAGGATGGAAGGGTTTGACAAGTAAACAGGTGATAGCATTGCAAGCTTCTGTATTAAGGTTATCTACTCCTTTTTTATTTTCCTTCTTGTGACCAGTTTATTAAAAGTATTTTAACACTTGGCACCACTTCTCAAGAGGACAAAGTGCAGGTCTGCTCATCAGGACTGTTTCAGGGCAGACTTAGAGGTGATGCAGCCACAGGCTTGGCTGCTTGTCAGGCTTGACGCTTATTTCTCATAGGAAATACAGGGCAAAGCCCTGACAGAGAAGGGCTGCTCATCAGCAATTGCAGCACTGGTGGGCCAAAGTGTGTTTGCCTGGCTTTCCTGGGTGGTCGACTGGCTCGTATGCAGCACATGGAAACAGATCTTTTGGAATGTGAAACCGTGCCTTCTGCATTTCTCCCACAAGTATTTTATAGTTTTGACTGGCATGTGCAAAGGAAATGGAGAATAATAGAAGAAAAAACTTATATAACCCTTCAGCTGTGCTTCCTTTCCATACTAAGATTTTGCATTTAAAGTAAAAAGACCAGTCTCGTGTCGTTGCAAAAGTCTTTTTTGAAAGTTTAGGGAAGTTTTTTGGTAAATGAGTAAAGAGGTGGGTTTTTTCTTTTTTCCTCCTGAAACTCATCTCCAGTTTAGATAGTGGATATACTTAGAGAAATGGAATCTGATTCCTGGTTTTAGAGAAATAGGGAGTGAAGGGACCTTGAATGTTTGGGGATTTTTTTGCTGTTCTTTCCTTTTCAGTAAAGATGTTATAAACCAGTCAGTATCCAGGCTTTTTTAAGTCTCATATATGAGCACTGTATATGGGATGAGGAGGATGTTCTCTCAGTGTGGCTGCCATTTACTTACTAGCTCTGTGGTCACGTCTCTCAACATTTGGTGTAATGTAAAAGAAGCATGTCTTTTAGACAGGTCCTTGCCAGCAGAACTCCTTTCTCCCTCAGGTTCAGCTGAACAGCATGGAAAAGACAGACCACAGATGTAGAAGCTGTCCTTTCAGAGTCCAGTGGAAGATCCAGCTTTGGTCCAGCTGTGAATCAGCCACTTAAAGGCTGAGGATCCTTTGTACTGCCAGAGAAGTTGCCTCCCTGTAACAAACAGAGGCAACTTCTGTTTGTTACAGAAGGATCTTTGCCTTGGAAGTGAGAGTTTTAAAAATACGCAAACATGTGGAAGGGGTATTGCAGCAGTAATGGTAACAGCATTTGTTAACAGCAGTAAAGTAGTGCAAGAGTATGGGGGGTGAATGAGCGTGTGCAAGTCAAATAGAAACGCTTGCTTTTCCCCAGTTCTGCCTTCAGAGGTAGCTTCATTCTCCAAGGACATGGTCCTGGTTTTGTGAGGAATGCCTGAGGGCTCAAGCCACTTAGCTTCTGAGCTTTGTAAATCTAGGTATAAGTGTTTCGTTGTTTGCAAGGTGCCTTGCAAACATTCTCTGGTGGGAATGTGTAAAAAGTATACATGTAAAAAGTACCCCTGCCTTTGCAGTGGCTTTCAGAGTAAAGATCTGCTTTGTTAACTCGATGGCTCCTTAGCCTGCTTTGTCAGCACTGAGCATGCACTGAGATGCTTCCCAGTGGCTTACAGCTCTTGGTTTCATCTAGCAAGAGCAATCTGTAATCCAGGGGTGTACAGGTAAGTGAGCTCTTGAGAGGTTTGTGGAAAAGGAATGATGCATTCAGCATGATACTTGGAGAAGGTGAATATTCTGACAGTTTCCCATTGTGTCACGCTATTCCGTTTTGAAAATTGTGCCTTCCAGTTATTGTCTCAGTAGAACAAGGCACTTTTCTTGGGCTCCTGGAGGAGCTCAGGAAGTGTACACTTAATTGCTTTGTGAATGATGTGAAGTCTTGGAATGCAGTCTAGCCATTGCTCATTAACTAGCTGAAGCTATTAAACCTGGACAGCAAGCAGGACTGAGTCGTCCGCCCTTGATTGCGGGCAGCTAATGGAGCTGTGGGAGCAAGCTGTGACTGCAGAGTGGAATTGGCAGTAGACTCCCAGCAACCCTCCCTGTTTTGAACTTGCCCTACACTCCATTTAGACTTCTGGCTTTGAGACAGATGATTTCAGAGCAGCGAGGAGGGGGGAAGGTGGAGCGTGGAAACCATTGTCTTCCCAGCTATGTTAGTTTTGATCAGAAGTTGAAAAGGAACCAGAATTCAAATGGCACTGGTAATTTGACATTCAGACCTGCAGAAGCAGAGGAATTTGTCATCTGGCCGTGGTTGGTTTTGATTATTGATTGGTTCTTATGCAGATGGTTCCATTATACAATATTAAACAAAAAAAAAAATTGCCCAAATAATGTGACTTGGCATCTTCTTGGTGTTTCTTAGCTTTGAGGGAATCAGCTGATCTTACAAAGTACACATAGAGGTGGTTTGGTACCCATGAAACACATCCTGTCTTGCAAAAGAGCATGGTATCACTTTCTTGCATCTTCACACCACTCTAGCAGCACAGGAGAAAACAAAAATCAATAAATGTTGGGATTTTGTTTGGTTGGTGTTTTTTTTTTAATAGTAGATTGAAATAAAATGAAGATAGTTGGGGTTTGCCCAGGAAATTTGAAGTGTTTAACCTTTTAAACAGAAAAGTGTTTAACCTTTTAAACATCTCTTCACTGGAGATGGATACAGCTCTGGCTATGTAGTGTTTACCTCTAGAGCACTCTTGGCACTGTGCCGGAGTATTGTTTCAGATGAGCTTGTGCTGCTGTCTGAATCGCCAGGATCTCATCCTTCAGCACTCACATGCCTCCCATCCAGTTGTACTTTGTGCCCAGCCTTATTTACCTTGTGCGTTTTGCCAGGATCACAGCTTGATGGTGTGGCTTCGGGCCCAGTCAGACCATCTGTCAAGAAGAAGGGGAGGAGAAGGTAGTGGTTTTGACATGCTGCTTGAAGAAGCACATGTCCAAATGTGCTTTGAAATCTTTGTTCTACTTGCTTGTTCAGTACTTTCAAGGTGCTGTGTTTTGTAGAATATTTTTCCGTTGTGCTGCCTTACTTTCCCTGTTGTGGAGAGATCGTTTTCATTTCTAGTCTGGATTTGTACATTTTGTTTGTGCTGCTGGCAGATCCTATCAACACCCACTTTTCACTGATATTTAAACTTTAAAAGATAAAATAAAAATCTTTGGTGTCATGGAACACTGACTTGCTTGTAAAATAGTTCTATATACCAGAGATGCTATTTAAAAATATTGTAGGAGTCTAGTAATACATTAGCATTTTATGCATTTCACTCTGAGCAGTCCCAAAGTGCTTAAACTGTAGTGCACACATGCAGCCCTGCGGAGATGCAGTTCCCAGGACAGGGGTTGCAAACCAGCCCTGCATTTGCTGATGGAGGGATGGGTACAAGCAGCTTAAAGCAAAGCAGCCAGAATAAACTGCCTTCTGGAGGAAAATACCATGTCCAGGTGTACAACCCCCAGGAGTTCAGCTCGGGATGCTGTCAGAGTTGCCCACCCTGGGATCATGAAGCCATGTGTGGACCAGAACTCCCTTAGCCTGAGTTGCCCGGGTTTTGTCGCAGCCGCACGTACAGCCCCCGACCAGCACTTGAGGTCGGATATTTGTGGGGGCAGCTGTCGAACAAGTGTCCTCGTGGGCTCTGTGTTAAGAACTGGTTGCCTTTAGCACTCTTCACTGGACTAACAGCAAGTAACTCTTCTGTTTGTCAGCAGCTACCAATGGAGTCGCCCTCTGTAGCTGTAGGCTGGGCTGGGCTGAGGTGTCTTGCAGAGGCCACGCACGGGGAGCAGCGTGCAGGCAGGCAGCTGCCACATGTCCTTCGGTGGCTAATGATCCTTACACAGTGCTGGTTGTGCAAGGTTGTGTCCCTGTGTGAGCAAAACACATTTCTCTGCACCATCCTGGGTATCCTTCAGCCCATTTTTATTTGTGTCCCTTAGAAACCAGTGTGTGAGTTGATCTCAGATTAGCTATTCTAGACGTAGCTCAGCAGAAGGGAGATGTAGAGCTGTAGTGTGAGGACAGAAAAAAACATTTTCAGATGATTTTGAGACATCAATTACATCATTCTGGGAAATTCAGCTCTGCAGAAGCTAATAAAAACTAAAATTCAAGCCCTTATAATGTTTAGCAGAACTAATACCACAGTGTATTTTCTGGTTATCATTTCAAAACCTCAGCGACATTTTCTCTTACTGTTCCCATACAGGCACAATTATTCACGTGTGAGAATCTCAGGAGAAGCCGGGTGGGGGGGAACAGCAACCTCACAGGTGTATAAAAGAGCTCCATCTTCCAAAAAGAATTACATTGTGGCCAGCTGTGATGTCACAGTTCAGGGTTCAGTGAGTTGTCAGCAGCCTCAGTCTGATGTTTCTAACCAAGCAGCATAGCAGTCTGTGCTCCTTTTTCACTCTTTAAAGAAAATGAAGCAATTAATTCTTTCAGTTTTAAAATACATCATGTCTAAAACAGAAAGAAGGAAAAAAGAAAAAAAACCCCACTATTTTATTTTCATTTGATATGACTCTGTTAGGCGGAAAGAACCTTTTGATATATTGAGTTGGGAAGTAATTAATCTTGGGAGAGTGAGATGGGTTATAATCTTAATGTCATTTTACCATTACTAAAATAGGCTAATTTTGTCCTTTGCTAATCCATGTAAATCCCATTGATTTAACAGTGTTGTATGGATGAAAATAAGAAATGCAGCAGCCTATATTTTGGGATCTCCTTGCTTACAGTGTAAAAGCTTACACAGCACATTGTTTGATGAAGCAGCCATCCCTCTTCTACACTAGAACACCACTACCAAGTGCTGGCACAAGCCAGAGCATCACCTGCAGCTTTTTTCAGGTGTAGCAGGTGAAGCACAGACCCTGTCATTTCTCAAGATTCAGCATAATACGTGTATGTGCAATTTGTATGTTTATAGCAAAAAGGCTAAGAGCAGAAAATTTTTCTAGGGATAGTGAAACCTGCTTTAAAAGAAATGAGAGGCTTTAAAAGCTTATACAAATCTTAAAAAACACAAAAGGGCTGGACCAAACATTGCCATTTCAGTCAAATTTAGACCTCCACCTACTTAAAGAGGAACACATTTAGGTCAGCATTTTGTGCTTGGTGAAGTTGTCTCCCTAATCTCCTTTGGAGCATTTCCGACTGTGGTTTAGGTGTAGGGGGGAGGAAAGTGCTTCCAGGCTGAGACTTGTAGCTAAATTGTCATACAGAGTTAATCTGTTGATTACCACTGAAGTGGTGTAGATAGATAGGTGCTGAATTCCGAAACCTGCTATCCACTGTATACTTGCGTGCAGTTATTCATTTGGAAGCATTCAACCGAGGTATCCAAAACTTTCTGGGTTTTAAACCATTTGCCCAAACCATGGCAGCAAATTCTAGTTGCCTGGGTTGATCTTGCTTTGTTTGTGTGTTTCAGCAAGATTCAGAGAGGTTGTGTCAGTTGATCTATATGCAGTTTCTTGCATTTGTCAAGTAAGTGGAGCAGAAATACAGTTTCCTCCTTTCTCCACCTCTTCTTTCATTTAATGAAATGGGAAATGTTGAAGCTACTGGAAATCTTGATGTGACATTTCTGAATGCAGTGATGCTGTCTCTTAGATTTGGGTCCTGTAAGCAAGTTGCAAGCATCAAGAGTTCCTGTATCACTGGTCTTCAGTGCTGTTATAGGAAGTTGATAAAGAATAAGTGATATATAAGGCTAATATATATTTTAAAACAGATGATGAAAAGTGCTTTCTTGGCAGATTATATTAGTGGCAAAGGTGTTGGTAAATCTCTCCATTACTATGAAGGATCCTGAGTTTGAGTCTGCTGACAGAGGACTTGGGATAATGGGAGATGGCGTTGTGATTTAGGATATCCTTAACCAGCATCTTAAGAGCAGAGGCTCCAAGACAACTGTAGCTGGTGCAGCTGTGAGTGCAGTGTGAACGTGGGCGTCTCGTAAGTGAGATGAGTCTCCTGGGAATGAACGTTGGCGCTCTGTCTTCCATGAAAGCCCCATGTGCTCACCCACATTGATATGTACGGCTGTCGCCTACCTGCTAATGAGCAACGAAACAAAAAGGTTCTACAAGGAAGTCTTCCCTTGGCATTCTTCCCCCAAGTATTTCTTCTTCTGTCTGCTCAACAGGTGCCAAAACGGAAGGCAAGAGAGTTACAGAAGTGGAGGAGTGTAACTAAGGCGAAGGTGGCCCTGTGTGCTCCCTGGGGTTCCCACGTACCTCAAAGTTCTTGCTTTTGGGAACAGGGATTGGAGCTTGTTCCTATTTGAGCTAATGCTTCAGTTCTTGCCTTTCCATACCTGCACTTAATAAAA
Source organism: Aleadryas rufinucha (assembly GCA_013397815.1). Lineage (NCBI taxonomy): Eukaryota > Metazoa > Chordata > Aves > Passeriformes > Aleadryas > Aleadryas rufinucha. The sequence goes on along the minus strand of VZTH01008962.1, from coordinate 105,893 downwards.
TCAAAAGCTGAGAACAAACCTAATCTCGAAGGGTTTGACGGCAGCCCAACTTATCTACAGATAGTATTAAAACATGCTCCATCAAAGAAGGCTAATTATCAGGATGCAGAAATAAAATTGCAGCACAGTCATGCACAGAACTGTTGTCTAGCCATTAGGAGGCCAAGCAAGGAAAGTCAGGTATCACAAAATTAAAATTCATAATCAAAGCAAATGAAGCAATGTTCTTATTACTTGGGGCAACAGAAGCTAGCTGTCCTCTTGGGAATCTGAAATAGTCATTTCAGTCTTCCTTCAGCTTTCTCTTTGCTTCCTCTGAGACTTACTAGCTACAGGTTTTTCAGACACCTGTATTTACTCAGATACCTGCCTTTTGCTAGTAAAAAACTACACTGGAAGTTCTTTGCTGGAGACTTGGTGTAGGGAGTTAGTGCAGACAGGTACCGGCCAAGTCCTGTATTCTCTTGCTGATCACTCTTTCTCAGTGGGAGGTAACTCCACAGTGTAGTGGTCCAGAATGTCTAGGGCTGTCGCTTATGTCATTTTAAAGGCTGGATTTGAATAAGTGGATTCCACTGTTCAGAAACGCAGGTCATTTTTTCATGCTCTGTGCTTTAAAAAAAAAAGTGTCTTTTCTAGAGAGAAATTATGTACCAGATAACCATAAATGGCAAAAATTGCATAACTTTTCTCATAGTTACACACTAAAACAGTACTTTAACCACCAAATTTTAATTCAACCCACCTTCCAGACATCAATTGTAGTATATGCAGCTTTTTTGTGTGTATAAGCTGAGGCACAAAGTAGTTGCTTGGGGTTATACAAGAAAGTTTTTAATACAGCCCGGGTCCCTTGCTGTTTGCTTTCCATAGCTGTTTGTTTATTACAGTGTGTTAACATGAAGAGGTGAAATGCAGATGGTTTGTCTTTTTTAAAGCAAGCTATATATTGGTTACACTTGTTCAGACTGTATTTATATTACTTGAGAGCTTGTTATCTGCAAATACCATTAAGGCATCTCTGGTTTTATGTTCTTCTGAACATATCTTCTTTGTCTTCCCTGTTTCTGTCTTCTGTTATGATTAAAAAACTGACACTCATTTCCCAGTATCTCAGAAATAGCATTTTTTTGATCTCTTTTTTTAACTAGAAAACTCTCTTTTACCCTGAACCGTGATTTTTCCTTCTTCCCTCTCTCCGCCCCATCTCCCACCCCATTCACTAACTTGGCTGGTGCCAAAAAATGACACCCTCAGAGCAGATGACCTCAGTGCTCTGACCTAATCCATTGTCCTTCCTGTAGATTTTCAGAGCAGTCCCATACATCCTGATTTGGCTTCTTCGTCTCTCATTTGGTCGACAGTTACCCACTACGGTTTTGCTTTAGAAAAGTGATTTAGCTAGTCCCAGGTACTGGCCCCCTGGGCTAAATTTCCTTCCCCTCTGTAGAGTGTGTCTCCCTGAAAGACTGGGCTTTTTGCAATGATGAGCAACAGTTCTTTTCAGCACTGCTGGCCCATTTTGGCTCTCCCTTGAAACTGGCTTTTGAATGTTAATATTTCAGGCCTGTGGCTTGACCATTCAAGTGCAAAGTCTGCTCTTCCCTACAATTTACCCATTTTCAGGTCCAAAACTACTGTGTCACATGGGACCCAAGTGTAGCTAACATCTCTCACGTGAGGTAGTAGAAATTGTTGGCAAAAGGGACCTTCCTTTTCATTCTCCATCTGCTGAACCAAATAGCACTGTAAGTATAGAAGAATATGAGCTAGTTCAGTAGCCAAAAAAAAATTTTTATGAATCTTTTTCTCCCAGCTCTGGTAGGTGTTAAGTTTCTGTGCTTCACTGTATTTAGGGAGTCCTAATGTGAACCTGCAAAAGATTCAGGTGGTGATAACTACTAACATATTAGTGTGCTGGGGACGAGGGAGGGAGGCAATGCAAAATGTCATGCAGAAGAAGGTATGAACAATTTACATCAGCTCTGGAGAGAGAACACAGCCATTTCTGAGATGTAAGATGTGGTTTCTTTTTTAAGCCAGGTATTGAAATGGCTGCTCTTACTGTAAAATGTGAGTACTCGGAGTCTTTTCATCTTGCGGCATCCTTATCAAGTAGAATGTAGGTGACAGGAAAACTACTGCATTCCTTTAGGAGCTGGCAGTGCATGACTACCACTTGAACCCAGAGACCAAATGAAGGTTGTAGGTCTCATGGCCCAAAACGAACTGGTCAAACATTGTGGTTGTGATGAAAAGCAGTAATACAACACTCTGTGGTTGGAGTTCAGCTACAGGCAAAGAATCTGTCCTTGGAAAAGAGGCGAAAAAGGAAGAGGAAATTAGAGGAAGATGGCAAGATAACTGTTCCAGCAAAGTACTTGCCAGGTAAATAGCAGATTCTGTCTTGGGTGAAATGATGTGACCTGCTTTGGTGAAAGCCGTGAGCCAGGCAAACCTCTGAAGAGTTCTTTAGGGAAAGGTTTGGAAAAAAAACTAACCACAGAAAGTAGGTTTCTGGAACAGTGGAATAAAGTCTGCAACAACAAAAGAGATGCAGGTGAAAGAGATGGAGGAATAGAGTAAATAAAATCCTTTGAGTAAGCAAACTGTCTGTGACCAGGAATTGATGAAGAGCAATCTTAAGAATGAAAACAAAGCTATAATATTCATGAAGCAAGATGATGATAACTTGGAGAGAGTAGCATTAATTATGACTTCCAAGGCAGAAAAATAGCTTGTAGACTGGGAACCAATTAGTGGTCGATTGCTCTGAACTAGATTTCAAACACAGTACATGAAATGACAATTACACAGTATTACCAACAGAAAACTACTGTGATGAAATAAGAGCTGTCAGCAGATTTGGACTAAATTCCTCAGCCTGACATCTGCTTATTTAAAGGGAGACTTCTTTGTCGGGGTTAGGGCCAGTGACAGAACAGAGGAATCAGTGGCCAAATGTCATCTTCTGCCTTCAAAGCAATAACATGGGGCCTGGCAGAACTCTTCCTGCTCTCTGGGCTCTTGGTGATCCCTGGACATAGTGTAAAGGTGTCCCCACAGCAGCTGGTGGAATTGCCGTGGTCTGAGTATATTGGAGGCAAACAGTGTTTATCTTCAGCACATCTTAGCATGCAAGAGAAATGATTATTTTTCTGTAACAATACAAAAAAGAAAAAGAGAAAAAAGTGCAGAAGAATTAGTAAGAAGAATTGCTAAATTAGTTTTACTACTTAAGTGAACATGCCATATGTTGCTAAAAAATGTAGCTGGTTTTCAGCTGAGCAGTCCCAGATAGTGGGCTTTCCAAGGATAGAAGTACCAAAGCCAACACTGGACATTTGAATGCATCCAGCAAAATCAGCAGGAAAGTCAGTTTCAGAACAAGAATAAAGGCCCCAAGAGAAATGAAGAAAATAACCTTTCTCAAGAAGCTGATCTAGTTCCTGAAAAAGCTATTCCCTTTGCTCAATAGGCCAGGTTCTACCACCCAGTAAGCCTGTCTGAGGTTAGCAAGTGAAAGCTGTTTGGTGACAGGAGAAGGATGATGATGGTGGGAGGAGCACTGTTACTTTGCCAAAGGAACTGAAAATCCCAAAGTAGATAAGCTGTCTCATAGCACAAAGGCAGATGTGAAAAGCTCCCTAAAACCACAGTTTGGAGTAGCTGGAGGTAGAGACCATTGCTGAAAAATGATTGAATGAATAGTTGCTGAGTTCTTTAAGAAATGCAGGAATATGAAAAAATTAATAATCCAACTGATACAAAGAAATTGCATTCCAGATAAAGTATTTTTTAAAGGTGATACAAGTGATTGCAAAAGTTGAAGAGAAGTTCTGTTCCTTTCACTGGAACAATCACCAGAAATGAAAAAAAACAAACAAACCAAAATGAAAACCAGAGATTCTAATTTTTTTTTCTTTTACAGCTTCAGCTCAGACATTTAAATTCAGGAGATAAAGCAATGGCCAGATTTTTGGATAGCTTCTGCTATCCAGATTTTGGATAGCCTCCTGCTCCCTGGCTTGAGGCAGATCACCTGCCAGTTTGATGCGGTTGTTTGTTTGGAGCTCCTGGGGACAATATTTTTATTACCTTTTTCAGGACACTGATCTATTCTTCTCAAGTATGTATTATTTATAATGGCTGTGAAGTCACTGACAAGCTCAAGCCATTGAAGCAAGTAGAAAGCTGAATGGATGGTTCATCATGGATAATGCTGGTGTAAAACCAACCTACATTCTGTCACTTCTTTACAGTTGCTGTTGAGTGCATGGTGACATGACCAAGTCACCATAAGGAAAAGTACAGCTGGATGTAGTATAGTGAGCTGTTACATCAGTTAGATCCAGCATCCTGAGCTTGGGAAGCTTAAGTGACAGTTCACAAAACATGTAAGAAAAGGCTGTCTGGCATTGCAGGGCTAGTAATTCTTTAAGGAAACAAATCTCAGGAGACCTTTTGCAAATCCCAATTGAAGCATTGTATAAAAAGGCAAAGGAATACAAGGAATGAGTCAATTTACATGTCTTGGCAGAGACACACCAGCCAGGGGGGAAGTCCAAAAGGAAATGTCACCAACTGGCAAGGCAGCAGCTGCGTTTACCAACTTAAACAAAATTAGTCATTGAAAATACAAATGTAAAGACCAAACTAGGAGTCTTCCACTCAGATTTTATTTCCATTTTAACATGTGGATGTGAGTATTGGAAACTCACCAGAGGCACAGACGTCTCATGCCTCCAGAGGTAAATACCTGGGGAAAATACTAGGTAACAGACGGAGTGAATGTGTCACAAATGCAAAGATCTGTCACTTCCTCACCAGTGTGTCCCCCAAGTTCTCCAGGGTAAGCGATGGAAACACTGGGTCATGTGCAGTGAGTGAAGCCAGCAGGCCTGTCTGAGCAGATGGGCTCTCGAGCAGCTGGAGGAACACACAAATGGTCAGACCAGATATTACTTGAAGTGTGAACACTTACTGGCACTCAACCATACAGGAAAACTGCAGAGAGCAGCTGAAGACTGGCACAGATTTTGGAGCCACATTGGCTCCCAGAGCAACATCTGCAGGTGCAAGAAGGCTTTGAGGGAAAAAGTTACTCTTGGTACCCTCGGGGGAGTGGTGGGGGGGAGCATGCGCTTACATGGGATTTTCTCCTTTAAAGATCTAGACTATTTAAAGTCAGGTTACTGAGAGGAGCCAGAGCTTCCCAATGACGGCATTTCTGGCCCAGGCTGCAGAGGGCTGCATTGCATGGACAAGCCAAGAAATCTGTCATCCCTGGTCTAGTGTGCTTTTTCTGTCTGACCTCAAGGAAATCACGCGACCTCACTGGTTCTCCAGAGCTCTCTGACCACAAGACTGTAAGATTTTAATTAGAAGCAGTGGACAGTACACTACTTTTTCTAGTTTCACAAGCTGTCCTGAGGGGCTGGTAGGTGAAGTAAGTTTCTATGGAAATGGAAAAAAACCCCACGTGTTTTACATGCTGCACTGAGAATAAAGAAGTTGCTTGTAGCTTTATTTATAAATGGCCTAAGATGGTGTAAGTGTAGCTACAGATTGTCTTCAAAGGTGAAGGGTAGCCCTTAGTTTTGTACTGTATGTACAAAGTGCTTGTGTGTTAGACTTAATGCAGTTTTGTGAGTTTATTTCAACTGGTGTTTTAGATGATGGCAGTTACCAGAACAAAAAAAAAAGTTTAGGTTCTGGAATTTTAGACCAGTTTGTAGAACATAGGGATAAAAATAACATCCCATGCTATTTTTTAATCAATAGTACAAACAGATCTTCAGTTGTTTGTTCTTTATAATTCTGGTTCCTGTATGCAAACCCTTCTTTCTTAGAGAGGTTATCAGACTTTATTGGTTCTCCTTGCTTTTCACTGCATCTTAGCACCTTGTGTGTCAGGGCTAAAACAGTTTGCACCCCTCTTGCTAGGCCAGTTGTGCTACCTCACTTCTGGTGCTTCTCTTTTGACATCTATGCTTGGGTACAGCCATCAAATGATTATTCCTAGTGGCAGTGTCACCTGCCTGTTGGATGAGAAGCTGATTTTTCAGAGAGTTAAAAATTTAAGGCAGAAAAGACTGATTCTGTCATCTGCTCATGCTTTTCCAGCCAAACTCTTACTATTTTTCATTCAGCCTAGCTTTGAAAGGTTGAGGCAAGAAGATCCCAACCCTGTGCCCAGGGAGACTGTTCTAGCGCCCAAACCAAAGCTTTCTGCCGTGTTTGGAGTGAGAATACCAATGTCTTCCTCCCAGATTTAAGCTTAATGTTTTACTTGCACATGCCTCAAAGGCATTTATTACCCTTTACCACGACCTTCCTAGCTAGCCAGGTTTAGCCATTTCGATTCTTCCTTGGTAGCCTTGTAGGATACCTGTGGCTCCCAGGCACTACAAATCCAGGACCAAGCCTCTCTTCTGAGGCTTTGCTTTCAGCCTGCCCTGTTACATGCAGCAGACTCCTCTGCAGCAGCAGGGTGAGCCATGGCAGTAGGTGCAGACACACCTGCACACTTCACATGATACCATCTTTTTGTGTCTACAGCCAGGTGACAAAGTACAAAGTCACCTGTTTGCCAGGGAGAGCTAAGCCTTGCATTTTGCCTTCAAGAACTGGTAGGCATCACAAGCAGCTCACACAGTGCTTACACACAGTGCTTTCCTGAGCTGGTGGTGTGAGTTATGCTGCCATCCCTGTCCAGAGATGCTCAGAAAGCAGGGTCTGACCTTGGGAGCATGATCTAGGATCCTCTTTCCAACCACAGTGAAGGGCTGTCCATCTAAAATGATTCTGCTCCCTTTTGAAAAAAGTCTACTAAGTGCATCTGCAGACACCAAGGGCAGCCACTATCCACTCCAAGGAGCTCATCTGGATTGGATTTAAGAGGGTGTTTCAGATAAGTGAAACGTAAATGAGCCCAGGATCTGCTGTATTTGAAATTTTGACATCAGCAGACATCAGAATTCAGACTGGCAGCAAATGCTGTAGGTAGGTTGGGATGCAGCAGAGGCCAGCTGTGAGAGCTTTGGCCTTGCTGTGGGGGCAGCAGATCTGATTGCCCGAGGGCTTCCTTGGCCAGTGCTCTGCAGAGCCCCAGGAGCATCTGGCAAGGCTGTTTGGTGGTTTCCGCAGGGAGCTTCGCTTGCAGGATCTAAGCTGGAATCCCTGTTAAAGTAGTAGCCAGCCTCACTGGGACCGTTTCCCTTCGCCCGTGACCCAGCATGGATGTGAGCAGCACTGCTTGCCTGGGCTGGGCTGGATCAAGTCATTTGGGCCCCTCACATAAGTGGTTGCAAATATGTCCCCAGAACAAAGTCATAATACAAATTGGTTGTGGCAGCAGGGATGGAGTTCAGCAGGAATTAGCCTTTGGGGTATTTTATCAAATTTTTGAAGCATGAATTGTTGGTAAACCAGAGCTAACATTCATAATCTGCAGCAAGAAGCAATACAAAGCAGCTGCAGCCCTGCTGCTGGTGCCTGGCATTGCATTTCTCCTGCCTGTTCTCTGCAGACTGGCTGTTGTTGGCACCATCCTTCCCAGGGCGTGGGGTGCACTGAGGACCCCAGTCCAGATGGAGATGGCAAAGCAGATGAAACGCTGCTGGGAGTAACCTTCACCTAGAAGACCGGACCCAGCTCTCCTGCTGCCAGGCCCCTTTGAGCAGGAGTTTGTCCGTGTGCAGGTGGCCACAGTGGAGCTCTCAGTCCCTTCCCTAGGCAGCAAGAGGTTCAGTCACTGCCTTGAAGGTGGGTACCTGCAGTGGTGTGACATGTGCCCTGGAAGAGACTGTCACTTTGCATCGACAGTAAAGAGAATCTGGAGAGCTGACTGTCACAGCTGCAAGTTTCTACCTTGCATCTGAATCAGACAGGATTAATCCTGCTGTAAACTGCTGGAGTGATTGGGCCATAGAAATAGTCAGATAATAGACAGTTAATTAGACAATATTTTACTTTGTAAGGTGTCCACTGTATATGAGTGTAGCAGTCAGCAGAGCTGGAGAGGTGGGTGTAAAAGGCATGGTAAAACAGATTCTTGTCTCTTTAAGTCGTGGTGCTTGATAATAGTGTTTATTAACTGGCAGAAGCTTAAGTATCTGTGATGGTCTTGCACATTTTGACTGAGAAAAGTGTTGTACAAATTAATGGGGATGTTCTCAAGAATATATTCATTTCTTCAGGAATATCATAGATAGCCTTCTGTTTGCACCTATCCATTTCAGGATTGCATCAGGAATAACTGGATCTTCAGTCCAAACTTTTAATTTGAAGAAAGTTTTTATAAGCCTTGAGCCGTAGGTTTTATCTTCTTCTGCAAAATCCTATGAAAATATTGTAAACAAGAATAATACATGTAGCTCTTCATGGCCCCAGCTTGATTTTCATACATTGCTTGACTTATTTCTTGTATACCTCTTGATGAGGACAGGAGAAAGAGCTTCAAAGATATTTTCCTTTGTATGAAACAATACCTCTGCTGTGGCTAAGACCATAAGGACTTCTCACTTTCAGCTAGTTTCCATGCCCTTTAATCTCTCACAGTTCCACATGTCTTTTTGCATCATCTCAAACTGATTAGATAAAAAATGAAAAGTTTAGTTGGAAATTACAAGAAGTACTGAAAAGTGTCGTACTCTTTGCCTGCCTTTCTTACAGGAGGCAGTGGGTGGGAAAGAATAAAAGTGTACCTTAATTATACAGTCTCTCTGTTTATTTTCACAGCTGTAGCTGTGCTGAAATGTGAAGCAGACATCCTAAATCCACCAAGCGGGGTCCCTGGGTGTTGCACCTGCCAGTCCTACAATCTTGGTACCATTTGGGGATGTGTGTGTGGCTGAACAATGCAGGAAGACTACAAGGGGTTTATCCCATTAGAAATAAATTACAGTGTAGTGTAGCATGAAAATGATGTGTCAGTGAATACAGAACACAGGATTACCTTCTGTCTCTTCCCTTTATCATGGATAACAGCAGCAGTATGGGAAGGAGATTTATATTGCGCTTATTTGAAGCTGACCAAGCAATTTAGATGAGATGAAATAGGGATTTTATTTCTGGAGAGAAGAATGTGTTCTTCCTAAAATGCCATTAATTGCTTTATTATTTAAAGCACAAATTATATCCAGCAATTTGTTGGTCTCCTCTTTTTTTCCAGTGAAAATAATTCACCATGGAAAGATTATTCTGTCAAAAAATGATGATGAACCTACTAACAAATTAAGTTGAAAGAAGCTGAACTTTCAATTCAGCTTCTATTTCCGACCCCCTTCTCTCTCTTAAGCACTGCGTGCATGTGTGAATTTCAATAAAAACAATAGTGGCTTGGCTAGCTATGAAAACCTTAACAAAAATTACAGCAAATACCACTGCAGCATTGGAATCACGGGCATCCCCTTACACGTTGGGAAGCTGCTGTCACACTGTAATAGCAGCGGCACAGCACACCCTTTGCAAGCAGAGTCCTGTTGTGCTGGTCACACATAGAGCCAAGGAGCTTCGGAAAGCTCCCAGATTCTCCTGGAGGCAGAGGCAGTCACCAGAGTGGACCAGTCCCTTCCAGGTCCAGTGCTGAACTCTGCTCCTACTCCCCTGCCCTTGTTATAAAAATGCCATGTAGAGCTTCTTGCACAAGCACTCTCCCTGTTTGTCAAACTTCCCTGCTTTGGCTCTTTCTTGTTTTTTTTTTTTATCAGTCTCTGCGATCTCTTTTCGCTCCTGTTGGTGCAATTTTGTGTTTCTTTATTTGGTTCCTCCATTACCCTACCAACAGCAGGCTGGTGGCCAATCTCTATCACCCAAAGCTATGCTTTTTCTCCTAGGGCTTCATGCCTGGAATTTGCCCTGGCGATATTAACTCAATGCTTACCCATGGCTGATTTATATGCCATAAAGGCAAGTTGAGCCCAAAGGAGATGTGCCTCCATGCAAATCACAGTTTTCTTGTACAAGCACTGCTTGCAGGAATGGTCACTTCTGTGTCATGCCCAAAGCACAAAGTTTGGGGTTTCTGCTTTGCCACAGGCTGAAGATTAAGAAAGATTTGGAGGTTATGCAATGAGCAGAGTCTTTTGTACCGTTGGCTTGCTTGAGTCACTTTAGAGACCTTGAAAGCATTGCTTGCTTTGGTTGTGGCCCCAAGGTTTTCCTTACATGCAAGAGGGCAAAGGAGAAGGCATCTAGATGTGTTTTCTGGAACAAGGTGGTAATTATGTTTTATTTCAAAAAATAATAGCTGTTCTGTGGAAAAAGAGCTTTGAGGACATTTCTTGTATTTTTCAATTCTTCACAAATATAAATAATTCCAAGATAGATATATATATAAATAAATAAATAAGTTCCATTATTGCTGTTTTCCTTGTGAGACAGAGTATTGCTCTCTGTCTTGATCAGTGATTAAAGCTGCAGTGAGACCCCCTGAATTGCCAGCGATTCTGTATCATTTGTGTCACCATCTCTAGGAAGAAGAACAGCTTTTAGAAAAACTATTTTTATTACAGATGTGTAGACATGAATTTATAGCTTCAATTGTGCTTCCAAGAGAGCAGCTGTGAAAGTGAGATAGTTAGAAAGCTGGATGAAAGAGCTGGCAGGAGGAGTAAAACGTAGCGGGGGGACTGGACTGCAGGAGTGGGTAACACCTGGAAACATCTGGCAGGAGAAGTAAAGCTGGAGAAGGCATGGAGCCACTATACCTCACCAATCCCTGACCAACTACTGGCTTCTTGCCTGCATTTTATTTTTATTTTGTTTCAGCACTGCCTGGTGTATTTATCCCCACCCTTATTTGCAAGAGACGATAAGGTTCGGAAGTGAGGGAGTGCTTTTTCCAGCTCTCTGGTCTCCGTGCCTGCTGGAACATCTGTACACATACACACACTTTTCCTGTCTAAAGATAGTTTGAGCTAGTGTGCCCAAAATACAGCTTCAGGCTTGGGTTTGTTGTTGTCTTAGTAAGCATAAAAATATGTTCTAATATTATGTCACTCTGGTTATGTGTTTCAGCAGCTGCAGTCTGTCTGTGTCCAGTTTGTTGGGAATGGCCTTGCTTCCTGGGATTTGTTTTTCCATAGTTGGAGTCCTGGGTTGCTTAGTTTGACCAAGACTGTGTGTTGCAGTCTTTCTGTGAGTACGATCATTCTTGCCCAGTAGGATAATTCCAGCAGGGTTTTCTGCTGGAATGACATGACTTCCTTTAACTGACCTCACGCTCTGCCAGCACTGCTGTTTGCACATCATCCCTTCCTACCCCCACCACTTCCCCCTGTCCCTGCAGGCCTTGCTGCAGTTGTGCAAAAAAAATTCCTTCTTTCTGCAGTGCCATCGCTATGTTGAATACTTCTGCTTTTACTTCTCAGGTTTTCTGGCTTGACCTCTCCACCTCCCTCCATCCAACGTGGATGTAGTACCTAATACCTTTTGTGGATATGTATGTTCCTGTGGTGTGCATTGAAAAAGTGGGATTTACTTATTGTAGGCCTTTCCTTATTTTTACTTATATGTTGTTATATTTATTTTAATGCACTGTAGATGCGCTGTGTGGTCATAAGGCATAATCTTACCCTCCCATCATGAATTCTCAGATAGGAGTCTTGGATGGGAGCTTCATGCAGCCTGTAGATCCAGGGAATGGAAACTCTGCTAAATGGCGAGTTGTGTACCAGCCATACTTCTGGATTGGCTGGTCCTCGGAAAGCTGGTGAACACTGAGAGGTTTCAGAGGAGGCTGTTGGAAAGGGTAAAGAGGAGCAGGGGAGTGACCAGGATCAGCAAGTGTTAGATGTTCAGGTGTCTGTTAATACATATCACAGTCCATGTATTTGTGTGGAGATGTTAATTTTTGCTGATAAATGACAAACTGCAGCAGGCACTTTAATACATAAAGCAAAAAAAGGGACATGATTGTGCGTGATTGTAAAAGCTTTTATACTGCTTATTGCTATAACTTAGGAAATGTGAAGTGGCCAAGTGAATTAATTATGTGGGACATCTCAAGTGAGTGCCTGTGAAAAAATATTTTGCAGCTCATTGTCTATTCTCTTTTTAAGGCTTGTTTTGTGGAAAGGGAACTTTTGAAACTTGGAAGATTCTGATTTTTATTTGTGATATTCCTCTATCCTTGGAGCAGCAAAGGCAAGCTCTCCTTGCTGCAGGAACTCAGTGCTCTTGGGCTGAAAGAAAGGTGAAGGTGTCAGAGCTTCGTTAGCAGAGCAGGAGGGTGTCCCCTCACCTCTCCTGGCCCGCTGGCTGGATCTGGGAGAAGGACACAAGGAACCATACAAGTGGCATCCTGCTTACGATTCTTAGTGTCTGCCAAAATTGGTTTAAAATAGCTGTTACTCAGAGAGCAGTATTACAGATTTGAGCTATTTGGACTTCTCACAAGGGTTGGAAAAACAAGATGCCAAACAGTGCAGCTTGCTGGTTTTTTAATACAGATTTTCACGTCGTGCAATTTTTGTCACAGAAATTTCTATTTCAAGGTCTGGGATACAAGGTGTTTGCTGTAAAGTGTGCTGTTGTTGCAGAGCTGAGTATCTGCCCTTCTTTGGCATTTAGGTTATCCTCATTTATGCTGCAGTGATGCCCAGAGGCTGAGCGAGTCAGGGTCCCACTGTGCTGTGTGCTGGGTGACAGCAGGGTGACAGTCCCTGCCCCAGGAGCCAGCAGCCTGGGTCACTGGCTTCAGATGGCCACTGCCACAAGCTGCTTGGGAGCATCGGCTGCCAGGCCAGAGCTTACTAGGGACAGAAGGCAGGGATAATTCAGGTGAGGCAGCCAAATATGCGTTTTAAATGCAATTTACAGTCAGGACATCAGTAATGCCTTCTTTGCCCAAGTCAACAGATACAAATACACAGCTCATTGTCAGTGACTATCCTTATATATTTCAAAGCCTTATAAGCCCTGACCTACAATGTGATCTCTACCAACATCAGTTCCCACAGGAGCACAGGACCACTATGAAAACAAACTGTTAGAAACAGAGAGATGTATATTCTCCTTCACAAGGGGGAATCTCTCCGCCATGTTCTTCTTCCCTGTGTTCTGTGTGCAGAATCACTGAGTGAAGTACAGGGGATGGGGTCTATGGATTCAAGTGAGAGGCTGAGCTGTAATAGTGAAATGCTAGGAAATTTTTTCATGTTTATAGTATGCCTCAGTCCGAGGCATGTGCAGGTTGGAAAAGAGTCATATAATTGTTTGGGTTGGAAAAGACATTTAAGATCATTGAGTCCAACTTTTAACCCAGCACTGCCAAGTCCACCACTAAACTGGACAAAAATGCACCGCTGGGTGCTATTTGTGTGTTGTACAGGAGGGTGTGAGGTGGTTTCTCTGGCGTGTAGTCTCAACCACTGGTGTGATTCACTTGTGCCATTGCCACCTAGGACGGGTCTGCAGTTTTTGGGAACTAGGGCGGATCAAGCCTTACCCCCACCTCCCCTCACCAAGCAGCGTGTGTGCCATACGCAGCACCAGTGTGGGAACAAGCTGATGGGAAGCTTCATTATGTTTGACAGTGCCTTTTTAGCTGAAGTACTGCCACGATTGGCATGACAGCAGTGAATCCCAAAATTGGTTGATTGCCGAGAGAGCCTGTGAAGACAGACATGAGGGATAAAAGGAATTAAATGCTTAATTAATAGGTTTATACTTCCTATTTCTTAGAGCATGACTATTTTTCCCTTTTCCTGTTTTGTTTACTTTAAGGTGCCATATGTTCCACTTGAAGCTGTATAGAAATTTGCTAAAGAAACCTGCACATCAGGGTTAAGAGAATTCTTAACTAGGTGATCTGCTAGTTGAATACTGGACCTTTGAAATAAGAAAATATTTTGAGCTACCAACATAAAGAGGTTATTTGGCCAATTTTTTTTACACTAATGATAGCACCTATACAACTGTGTAGTTACTCTTGATGCTAAGGGACTAAAGCTTCAGCTTCTCATGGCAGAAGTTCTCTCCTGTTTTCATGTATTCCTGATAACATTTTTCATTAGAATTCTAGTTGCGAATATCAACATTTCTTTGGTGTCTCCTTCTGTTAGTTCTTTGCTTCCCACATGCTGTTCTATGTGAAAGTCTTTGTGAATTGCTTAAAGGAGTAAAATCCTTCATGGTAATGGAGATGCTAACATGCATGACAGTTCTTATCCACCCAAAAATGGCAGCAGTTGACTTGTAGATTTTCATATAAGCTGATTTTTCACTCAGAAAAGTTTTCACTTAGAGAAGGTAGCTATTAATTACTTATCTATCCATGTTTCAATATGCCACCATCTCGTTAAATAGCTCCCTTGTCTTTCTCTTTCTGAAACTATAAAGCACTCTTTTCTGCAGAACAAGCTCAATGACATCTTGACACTTCCCTAATGTTTTCAAATCCTGGTGGGTTTGAGTGAATTACTGGATTTATTTGAACTTCAGATTCAGGGCTTGTAAATATGCACAGATGAAAGCTAAAAAGGTTGACAAGAATGCATTTGCAGTTGCAAGTGCTAGGTTTGGCATAGTTATCTTTGGCAACACGAGCCTAATCAAGTCCAGGAACTCAAGTGATCGTAAATCTGTTGTGATACCCATAGTCGTCTTGTATTACGGTAGTCAGTACTACCTCCTCTATTATTAGATTGGACCCTGGGGAAATGCAAAGGAAAGTGTGAGTCTCACCCACAGTGTTTTGGTACTAAGCAAGCCAAGCACTTGGAGAAGATCTTTATCTTTGCTTAGCAGATGGAGAGTGAGGTGAATGTATGAGACCAAGTTGCTGAAGAGGTCTCATCTTCCAAATGTTAGTCCAGAGCCTCAACACGGAATGGCCCTGCTTTCACGGACTGACACACGGCTGTCCTGTTTCCAAGCAGCAGTGCTGCTACCCACGAGAGACCTGGGAAGAGGAGTCCACTCAAGTAATTAAGCTTTCGATGGATGGCATTGTTAAGGATGATTTCAAGAGCTGACTTCTCGTATTTTGGTGGTGCAGGTATTTGAAAGATCTGTGAAACCCTCCACCATGGATTTATTTTAATGGAAGGGTTTGTGTAGTGACATTAGTACTATGTGCATGTAGGTAGCCATTAAGCAAAGAGGGGAAGTAGGTGGCACCTCTTTTGCTGCTACTTCTGCCCCTTCACTTTCTGAGAAGAATGCTTTTTAGTTTAAGGGCTCCTAGCATACCAGCATCTCCTAGTGAGCACTGGTTAGCTGGCTCTGTGCAGGGAATGACTGGATTGGTCGGTGTTTAGTTCATAAGTTTCACCTACTCATCTTGTTTTCTATTAATAACTTTATATTTTAATCCTGTAAGTATATTGTGCCATGTATCTGTCTATTTGGGGAGCTAATCCTGTAGTGGTAGGCATCTATTTCAAGAGCAGCCTAGACAAAGCACAGCCTATTCGAGTGGTGCCCTCCCTTATTGTGTGTAGTGGGTTAAATCACTGGTATTAGTGTAGTGTAGGAGTTCAAAAAGGAAAGACGTTATTTGCAGCGTCAACTCATTAAAAATACTCTGTACAGATTTTTCCAAAAGAATAAGCAGCCCAAGCACACTGGGCCCCATGCCAGGGTACGTAATGGCTTTGCACAGCACCAGTTGAAGCTTCAAGTTGGATAAAAGGCAGCTTTTTCTGGGTTTGTTAAGTATTCCTTCAAAAAAAATAAAAAAGGTTTGTGTACAGAAGTAGCAAATTAATTCAGTCCTATCAGAAAGTAGGTCAGTGACTGACCTCCCGATAGCATGAGGCAGCAGTTTCAAGCAGAAGTGACAGCTCAGCAGCATGGACCCTCCACGTCTCCAGGAAACTTGTTTTGACAAATGTAAACACATTATATCCTGTATTCCTCTTGCTTATTTATTCTTTTGCTGCTGCATTAGAAACCACAAGCTGTCACTCTCCATCCCCTTTCTTCACCCTTTCTGGTCCCCAAAGGGAAATGCCTTGTATCGTAGCTAATAATTTTTGCAGGGCTGCGTAATGAGTAAGGCGTTCCAGCAGGGTTGGTGTTTTTTTATGACACATGAAGTTGGGCACTGTAAACCAGACTTGACTAAAATCCAAACCAAAGTCTTTCCAATGGCGAGGGAAGTCAGTGGGAAGACAGGAACTGGATTAATTTAGGATCCTTCTGTCCTAGTTTTGCTTTTCTTTGTACTGAATGAAATTTTTGCATATACCCACGTGCCTCTTCAATGTTTGTGTTGCCAGTGTTGGTGTCCGTGTTGCTGAACAGACAGTACTGTGAACATGTCTTCACTGCAGCCCAGCATCTCCTGAAATTGGGATGTTTTGTAATTTTGGGTGAAGTAGCAAAGTATATATAAATGGGGTGGTAGTTCCTTGAACATCCCATAAAGAATAATTGCCTCAGAAGACATGGTAATATGTTCATCTTTTCATTGAGTTGTCATTATCAGCAGGTATTAAAGGTGGAGTGTACACTACTAGTTAACTACTTTGACTTGTACCTTTTCTGCAGTGATTTCTCCTGTGGAAATCACTGTGAGTCAAAAGGTCACGAAAGGTTTTCAGCTGTCTCCTTCTCCTGACTTGTAACCAGGTAGCACAGACAAGATACTGCTGTGTGGAATTTATAGAGGAGGATTTCAGGATGTATTAGCCAACGTGGTTCAATTTAAACCATTTTGCTAAAGATCTCATAAAACTTGACATGATTTTCTTCATTACCTAGTTACTTTTCTGGCTGAGGTGGCTCAAAAACATCCAGAGAATCCTATGCGTATTTATACAGATGCTGTACAAAGAATGATTTTTGCCATGTGATAGATAAACCTTCAGAGCCCTTTAGCAGTACATTGCCATTTAACTGAATTTTTAAGTTAATTTGCTTAGAAGTAGTACACTACAGTAAAAGTTGGATGACATTGTCTCAGCTAGAAGTAGAAATTTGATTTGGGAGGATGGGAATATATTTGTTAAAAACAAAATGCTTCTGGCTTTAGTAAAGGTTTGATCTGAATAGATCCAAATCAAGCAAGAAGTCAGATGGCTTTATGTAACAAAACTGTCTATGAGAAGCTGGGGAAGAAGAAAGCCCTGTTTCAATGAATTACATGTTTCTGCGCTAATGCTATAGATAATGTTGCCATTGATTGTTACATACCATGCTATGGATATCATGCTAAGGAAGTAGTGAAAACTATACTAGTGTATACATTTAAAAAAAAAAAAGGCTAAGGAGAGAAATGCCCATATACAGGGGTGTGAGTACACTTGTGTGTGTGGGACAGGCAGTTCCCAAACAGCCTTCTGAGGGATCTTTGCACTTCCTTTCTGATGGAGGAGGAAAGTGGGACACAGATGCTGGCTTTCAAGTCATTACACTCTCCATGGGGCCATCAAGGTTCCTCTGCTTGAAAGGGCTGGAAGTGCAAGGTAAACTCAAAGATCTAATGCCTTTTCCCATTGTTTCATGCTTGCAGAGATATTGCTTCCCTTTGCTCCCTCCTGCACTGGGGGTAGAGAGTCAGGAAGGAAACAGCATCTTTAGACCTCTGAGATCATCGAGTCCAAACATTAACCCAGGACTGCCAAGTCTGCCCCTAAATCAGGTCCCTAAGTGCCTTATCTGCACATCTTTTAAAGACCTCCAATATTGAAATCCTTTCAGTTCAAGGCAATTTGAGCATCTCTTAAGGTTTAAGTACTGGAACCACTTTTAAAGTGCATACACTCACAAGTGGAGGTTTCCTCCCACCCCCAGATGCTCACAGGAGGTCCTGCCAGGTTGGGCAGTTAAGCTGCTTCCCCATTGCTCGTGGGTGGCAGAGCTCTGTGTAACAGAGGTGACGTGGTGACCTTTGCAGCGAAGTGAAGACAGCCGTAGATCAGAGACAGGAAGATTGCCCATGGTGTAGGCAGTCACTGGTGTCACTTGCCTTTGGGCTAATGTTCTGTCTCACTTGTTGGAAAAGCAGTTCCCATGGAATAAGAAAGCTGCAATCCTCCTTTTCTTTTTAATTTCTAGCCAGGGGAGTTTGTTTCAAAGTCTGCATCCCTTGTGAGCAGCGACTACCCAGTGCATATGTGGTATATATATTCAGTACATGAATTTACCCCTTCATTTGTGTGCATGCATCATCAAGGAGTGGGACACCTTCATATGTTCCCTTTTGCTTTTGAAATCCTGGTGACTGCTTGCTGGGATGAATGTCATCTTTATGGCTTTGTTCTGATGCTCTGCAGGTAGCAATGGGAGGGAGTGTGGCTGTGGGATCAGTCAAGACTCTGCCTTCCTCCTCATGATGAAACCTGAGGGCAGAGCAGAGAGGTGTGATGCAGAGAGACCACAGGAGATCCTGGATATGCATTTCCCCGATGTTGAACCTTCCTGCACTGGCCCTGTGTTGGGTAGAGCAAGCTCAAACTCAAGCAAGGGACTTGGCAAGAACAGCCCTTCTGCTTGGGGGTGGTTTCTTCACACTCACAAGTTAGATCCATCAGGATAAAACTTGTCAAAAGTGAGCAGATACTTTGTCTCAAAAGAAAAAAAATCCCCAAAACAAACAAACAAAAACAAACAACCCTTCAGAAAACCTCAGGTCCCACTTTTCCCCTCACAGTATTCTTAACTAGATTAGTGGCTTGGATATCTTGGACTTTTTCCATTGCAAAGTAAGAACTCAGGGAATTTAAGTTGTTTGTTCCCTTCTATACAGCAAAGAAGTAAAAAGGTACAGGAGAAATCATGTTTTGGCAGTTGAGATAACTTTCAGTAAAACTTAAAATTTTATTAGTTTTCTTCCAAGGTGGAGGAGAATTGTTATTACCTTCTAGGTAACTCGACAGCTGCAGCTTTTGACTTAACAGTTGAATCGTTTTTATTTCAACCCTCTTGACTCTTGGATTGAATCCAGTGAAATAATGCCTTTCATGGGATGCACTGAAAATATTTATAAATTTTTGTTACTTGGGAGAGGAAGGTAGGAGTTGCCACTTTAGTACTTTTCTGAATGTACAGCGATCTAAGCTAATTAAGCATGGATGATTTAATTTCAGTCCACAGCAGAAGGCCATGTCCATCCTGACGACAATGTAAATGTCCTTTGCTGTCCTTAGATCTGAGAGTATGTCATCTGTCAGAGTAACATCTCAGATGCTGAAGAAATTCAATACAGGGTGTGTGAAGTGGGAGCAAGTGAAGAGTCCATGAAATTTCATCCCTCCTTAATGTTTTTCAGGAGCTCTTTTTGGTTGAAGTAACATGTTGTGAATTTTGTGGAGAGATTAGGTGGGTCCTTCTTGCACTGATGCAGGCATAGGGCAGGTTCTACAAAGGTAAAACGTTGCCTCTCCTTAGGGCTTTGGAACCACTCAAAGCATCTCTACTTTGTACAGGTGTAAAGGGGGAAAAAAGGAAATTAATTCCTTGTATTGCCAAGCTAATTTCCTGAATGAATTTACTCTTCATTCTTGTGTGGTCTTTGCTCCAAGATTTGGTGATCTTAAGCAGAGCTACTGGAGCACTGGATGTCCAGGTCACTGGTGCACAATGTAAAGCAGTGGCTTTTAATTGCTCCTCATGAAGCCCATTTGGCAGGTGCTGTGAGTGCTCATTTTGCTTGGCTTTGTTTCTTTCCCCAGATTTAGGCTAGTTTGGGGTTAATGTTTCAAGTTTGCATCACCATCAAAACACTGCTCACATCAGCTGGCAACACCTTTGTGTCCATTACTGACTCCAGAGTGTAAACTAGACAGATTATTTGTCCTACCCTGAGGAAGAAGAGGAGTTAAAATTTAAGAGCTGCCACTGATGGGCATGAGTGCTGACTAACACCTACTATCTTGAGTACACAGAAATCAATTTGGACCTTTTCTGATGAATGCCAGTGCTGGAGTTCTTTGTTTTCCATATAGAGCTACATATGAGAATCGAGAAATAAATGCGTTCACTTAAGATAACATTGTGTGAGAGCTGAGAACAATTAAAACTCTTACTTGTAGCTATATTTTTTTTCCTTCCTTTTTACAGCAGGAGAGTGGTGTCTGCAGCTCTGAGGAGTTGATACAGGCTATTTGTCACTGCTGTGATCTTATCTAGAACAAGTATAGTGCAAGGTTATTTATTTTACAGCCTTTTCTTCTAGTTTTGCACAACACACACATCTTGGTAGATGGGAAAGGGGTTTTTTTTTCTTACTAGAGTCTTTTTGGCAATAAACACATGCCTAACTGTAAGAGAAAAAACTTTCACAACCAAGCTTGTTTTGTGAAGCCCAAACATTTGTGAAGCTTACAAACCCTCAAACTTTGCATAATGTGCCCATCCCTGGTCTCAAACATGAAGTGGCAGAAGAGGGAAGTGTTACTTTTTTTAACCAACAACTTATGACTGTGTCAACACATGACAATTTGTCAAAGCTTGCTGTAGCAGTACTGTAAATTAATTTTTAGCATCACTTGTGAGTGGTAAACACTTTGTGCAGTGTGAACAGCTCCTAGTACAGTGTGAGTTGTCAGCAGCTTGTGAGCTACCCTAAAATAAAAAAAAAAAGAAGGCACGGAGGGAAGGATGAAAGCTCGTTTACTAGTACAAAATGGATCTGAGTCTGCAAAAATTAAACGTGGTGGTATGTTGACTCAACCTTGAAAACGTATTTTTTCCATTAATAATAATCACCTGCAAGGCTGGGAAATCACAACTCTCCATTCTGTGCCGCAAACAGTGCCTGATTGCAACCAGCTTTCTCAGGCTCATGACTTGGTGAAGTAGAGCCCTCTCTTTGCTCTTTGGTTTTACCTTTGCTTGCTTGCTTTAAAAGCAGAATGTCCTGCAAATGCAAGTATGCTCTTTTGCTGAGAGGTCTCGAATCAACCACATAAAATGCCTGGAAAAAAATTAAAATGGCAGCCCAAAGAGAAATGGTGGGGGCTGAGTGCTCTCTTCTCCTCACCTGTCCCCTTGCTGTTTCTCCTTGCCTATCCCAGCTGCTGTGGTGGAGCTGGCAGTGATGGTTCATACAATAGGAGTTGACATGATGGAAGAAAATTATTTGGTACAAAAAGACAGGGAATATGTATTGTAGAAAACAACTTTTCAGATATAAACCTATTTTAACCTGTCACTTTAGCAGAACAAGCAGTAATAACCTCCCAACCTAACAATGACTGTTAAGTTGAATGTTAATTCGCTCAGTCGTTGAATTGCTAACATGTCTACAATTTACAAGTGAACACCCACTCAAGAGAGAGAAAATAGAAGCTGGTGCCTGGAATTCCTGGCCTTACTGAAATCACCTACATTTTTTTGGCACAAATTCATCTTGCATTTCCTGCAAATGTTTTAAGTAGAGCTAGATGAGAAAAACAGCTGGGCGCGTTTGTTTGCCACTTTGATGCGCTCAGTGCAGGGGTTTTTTCTCAGGCACAGTTGCTCTTGGCTTATATACTGTAGGGTGGCTTTGGCTGCCCCTTGGGGCTTGCTCCTGTGAGCAGGCAGCACGTGAAGCCTGGCACAAGAACTATTGAGACCTGCTGAAGCTAGTTTTAACCTGGTCATACTTTTAAAAAGAAAGATGACTTTATTTGTGCATTTGCTCATAAAGAATTTTGGTTATATTTCCTTTTTTAGATACAACTGTAAGTGCTGCCTGTATGAAAGAGCTGAGCCATATCATCTAGTAAACTGTCTAGAGCAGCAGTTGGCTTGCTTGGAAATCACTTCCAGGACTGTGTTGTAAGTAAGTGTTTTTACAAAAGCATCATCAAATGGTTTCTTTGGTTTTGGGGTAGTTTTGAGATGTTTTGGTTGTTTTTTTCAATTTCACAGTTTAACATGTAGTAAGACACTAGCAATACATGTGGGAACTCGAGCACCCCCATATTTGTGCATAGCAGAAAGCTAAAGTCCTTTCAAGGCTTTTTTCTCCATTGCTCTAGAACTCCCCAGCATAGTACCTGAACACTTCTGAGAACAGGCAGCTACATAGAAGCCTAGAAAGAAATTTCACCAAGTACATATTGATCTATTTTGTCATTAACTCTATGATATACATGTTTTTCGAGTGTTCATCTCAGCCTGCACTTCAGCATTTTAGCTGTGCTGGTGTTGCCATGCTAGAGCAAATGCTTTGTGGAGATTTTCATAAACTGTGATCTGCCTAACTCAGTTTGAAATGGTCCATGAATAGTTGCCCTGTCTGATCCAAAAAGAGCACTGCTTTGTCCCTTTGGCCATGCAGGGGATATAGCTAGGGAACCTCGGTAGGCTGTGAAGGAAGGTGAATTTGGTCGCCTGCATCTGTTTCTGTGATCATGGAATCTTATTATATCCTGAGTTGAAAGGGACCCACAACGATAATTGAGATCATCCTAGTGATGAGTGAGTCTCAATGAAAAGGGCCCTATTTCAGGTTACATGCCAATTGCATTGTATATGGCATTGAGAATATGTTTGCATTTAGAACGAATAGCATCATCCTAGAAAACTTTAGATGTACACCAAAAAATCTTATTATGCTATTTATACAGTTCCTTTTGAAAGCATAATCCATTCAGGGATGTTTGTGACCTGCAATTTTATAACTTTTATTTCTTTTTATTTTGCCTACATTTTCCTGCTGCTGCAGGTTACGAGAAGTATGATATGAGAAGTATTCATGACATTAGTGCATTTCCCTTGAAATGGCCTGTGATACCATGATCACTTGAGAGAGCAGTGCTGGGAGAGTTGGTGACTTAAGAGTTCAAATCACTTAGTTAAGCACATTTATTTATACAGGCTGCTCACTTTCCTCAGCACCTTGCAGAATACTCCCTACAGGTGACATTTGCTGTACATATACTAGGTGTAAAATATATATATATTTATGCTAATCCTGTCACCAAGTCCTTCAAATACAGCAATTGAGTCAGTTTTTTGCTGTAGGTTTCTTTTTTGTGAATCTTTACTCTGTATAGTTAACTGACACACCTGGGTCACTCTCTAGGTGAGGTTGTGCTGAACAGGAATCTGTGGCTTGGCTCTGCCTGCAGTTATCTGCCAGATACAGTAACTGCTGTTTTGTCCTTGCTCCATGCCTGCTGGACCTGTGAGCGCTCAGCCCAGTTTTGCATGGGTGAAGTTGAATGAGATGAAAAAAGGACTGGTTGTTGTCAGTGATGGGACATTTCAGCCATGGCAAATGTGCAGAGAACAAGTGAGGGAATTGTTTGGGGGAAATCAGGACTTCAAAAAGTCTGAATTCAAACAGTTTTCCAATTAGAAATTTTAAACAAGGCATAATGTTTGTTTTCAGCATCATGCCTGTAAATGGTTCATCTGCTTCTGTAACTTACATCCTGACCTAAGCCACTGTTGCTTTCATGGAACCGTAAAATCATTAAGAATCATACAAGCACAGTTGTTTAGGTTGGAAAGTACCTTCAAGACCATCAAGTCCAACTGCTAACCCAGCACTGGCAAGTCCACCACTAAGCCATGTCCCTGAGTGCCACATCTACATGGCTTTTAAATACCTCCAGGGATGGGCACCCAACCACTTCCCTGGATAGCCTGTTCAATGCTTGACAATCCTTTCTGCGAAGAAATTTTTCCTAATTTTTCCTAATACATCTCTCCTGGAGCAACTTGAGGCTGCTTCCGCTGATCTTGTCACTTGGGAGAAGAGACCAACCCCCACCTGGCTACAACCTCCTTTCAGGCAGTTGTAGAAAGCAGTAAGGTCCTCCCTGAACCTTCTTTTCTCCAGGCTAAAAAAATGCAGTTCCCTCAGCTGCTCCTCATCAGACTTGTGCTCCGGACCTCTCACCAGTTTCATTGCCCTCTTCTGGACATGCTCCAGCACCTCAATGTCCTTCTCGTAGTGAGGGGCCCAAAACTGAACACAGGATTTGAGGTGTGGCCACATCAGTGCAGAGTAGAGGTGGACAATCACTGCCTTAGTCCTGCTGGCCACGCTTTCAGCGTGGGAAGCAGGACCCTGGCGCCTCTGGGGATGATGAGCACTTCTGGTCCTTTCTCGCAGGGCTCTACAGCAGTTGTTCACAGGAAGCCCCTCTGTCACTTGGCCCTGGGCTGATGCCACCACAGAGTTGCCCATAAACCCCTGAGGCTGTTACAAGGGGAACGTTTTCTCTATCACTGTTAGTGATGCATTTTCATCCAGTTTAGGTCATGGTGTTTGCATTGGTCTGGCACCAGGAGCTAGAGTTGTGCATTAATTTAATTTCCCCCAGGGTAGTTGCTACTGATTTGCTTCAAACCTGGTGTTGTAGAGTGCACGCTACTGAGACAATCACAGTGATACCTTGAAGGAGTATCCTTGAGTTCCTTGAAGGATTCACTATTCCAGCGTGGTTTTCTGCCTCACGTCCTTCCATTTCAACTGTATTAGCCTGTTTAATGGTGCCAGAAGGCCACATATTTGCTCTCTGTGAAGCCTCAAACAGTAGATGCATGCTTTTAAATAGTTAAATAAACGTTAATTATGATTCACAAATAGTTTTTCCCCAACTATTAAGTAATATCAAACACTGAATTTTTCAGTCAGTAATTGTTTTTCCAGCTGCTGAGTGGGACCAACTATTCAATATTTTTACAGGGTTATTTTTGCAGCTGCTTGGCTGCTTTAAGCATAAAAGTCCTATGTTATTTTGTAGGGCTTGACAGCCTTGGATGCACAGTGGGCACAAAAAGCCCATGGTGGGAGTGGAATGATTACAATCTTCTGATGCACCTTGGTTAGCTGTGGATAGTTTGGGCTGCATCCAGATAAGCTGAAAATAACATTGGGCACTTTTAAAAGTCTGTGGTTTTGCAACATTTTCTCACAAAAATGCGAAGTCTTTTTCTTTCCCACTGTGTTAGTTATTACACAGGTGGAAATTAGTTATTTTTTCCTTTTCAAGATCTTGAGACATTCTGTGAGGGATTCAGGCAGTGTGAATTATTTCATGAAGTAGTGGTTTGACTCGTTGCACCTCCTTGCAAAGAGTATAATACCAAAGAATTTTGTCTTAGAAGTGCATATTATGTGCCTTACACAGAAAAGTCTTAAAACATTTTAAAATATCAGTTAAACCACAGGTCATGATGATAGTGAAAGAGACATTGTTTTCACCCACCGTGGCGACTACCCTGGCAGCGAGCACATGGCTCACATTTTCCCAGTGATTCATTAGCCAAGCCAGTAAAACATCCTATGCAGTCTGACGCTGTGGCTTACTGGTAGCTGTTCTTCAGATGATTGCTCATGTCGACATGATGCATAGCAGCGTCAGAACATTCACTTCAGAACTTACCTTTTTTGTGCATCTCTTTTCTCTGGTTTTCCCACCAGATCTGCTCTGCTGCCTCACTGCGCTGCATAAGCAGTTGCTGTAACTCTGTGAAGCTACAAGTAAGACAACTCCTTCTAAATATCACTGGTACGTTTTGATGAAGCCACAGTCACGAGCATAGGGTGCACAAAGGACACAACACTGAGCACTAGGGAGAGGATGATGTTGGTAAGGGAGAAGACCAAACCGTCAAGAGTGGATTCTGTTTGATGTTCAGTTGTGTTGGTTTTTTAAGCCAAAACAGAAAAGAAGCAGGATAAAAAGCCTTCACAAAGCAGAAGTGTGAGTGTAATGAAACGTAGTGACTAGACAAATGAAAAAAAAAAATAAAATGTTCTTTATAAAACGCACCAAACTTCAATTTCAAAGCCCCAGAAGAAGAGGTGATCTGTCAGCCACTCAGCTTGGACTGGGCACCCAGCTGGAACTCATGGTCTGGGTTCAGCTCCCTGCTTCAGTCACAGGTTTCCTGTGTGTTCTCAGGCAGCCCCCTTCATCTGCCCCCTGACTGACTTCTTCATTTGTGCAGTGGAGATCATCTTCCTCACGTTCATTTTGAGCACAAAGCCTACTGATGTTGCTGAAAGATGTGGATGTTGCGATGGGAAGAGCCACCCTGGAGACCAGAGCGAGAGAGGTGTGCTTCCTTACAGAGCATAGTCACCCAAGCTGCTTGCGTTTCTGTGTTAAAGAGTAAAGGAAATTATTTCCAAATCTCAAAAGGGTTGATTTTTTTTCTTTCCAAGTCTTTCAGGCCTGTTTTTTTGTGGAGTTTGGCTGCCCCGGTGCAGCAGCAGGCATTTGGAATATTCCCTGTCTCTCACCTTTCTCTGCTCAGTCTGTCTGCTTCTGGCTTTGAGTCACTCCTGTCTGCTCAATACGTGCACCCAGCACAACCCAGTGGGATCAGAAACACAGCTTCCGTCATCTCCCAACTTACGTGGAGATCTCCTAACATGTAAACACAGTTGTGTGTAAGAAAGAAACCAAAGAGTGCTTGAGACTGGTTGGAGGGGCACCAAAAATGACCCTAGCAGCTGAGGAGGGTGGTGCGAGGCAGTGGAATGTCACACTCATGGACTCCTGCCAAGGTGTGCACTGGCACAATGTGGCTGCTATGGATGTCCAATAGCCCATCACCACCACTGGCCTTCAGCCCCTCTGCTCCTCCACTCAATCCCTAATAAGCAAAAATACTCATTTAAGGGATTTTTATATATCCTCACTTGGTGCTGATGCTAATTCTGAGTAAGGAATCAGAAAGGACAAGTCACATGCCTTTTGATGTGCCCTTTTATCTCCTTTGGGTTGATAGTTAAACCTCTAAGTCTGAGGACTTCTCAGTACAGGAAAAGCAATGTCTCATTCCTTCCAAGGCTGGTCAGCTGAGAGTCCTTTGCCATGAGGAGACATGGGTGGTTTGAGATGTAGTGCTGTTGACACTGGATGTCCCCTCTCTGCCTGCAGTGCTTGTCCCTTTTCCCAACTGGTAAAACTGGAAATTCAGTCTGCTTACAGCTCTGAAGGACTAGTGCCTGAAAATGCAGCAGCTGCTTAGTTGTCTGGTGCTGTTTCAACCCCTTGCCCAAGCTACAAATAATGAGTTATTGAGCTAATTTAGTTTTATACAGAAGTGATCTTCGTCTTGCAAATCAGGAGGGCTATTTAACAGAGTGTAATTGACTTCAGCTGTAAGATTCAATACACTTATCTAGGATTACAGTTCAATAAAATCTAATTGTGCTGAGAGCAACAGGAATTATAGAAATACCTGGGGATTGTTTTCTGCCTTTCCCATGAACAAGGTGAGCTGGATGTCTTCTGATCCTTGTGGTTTGGGTTACACTGCTGCTTGACTTGCCCATTGGCAGGAGCAGCTTGAGGTGGCACTGTTTGGCTTGGGGAGGTGAAGCCAAGCGGGTGAAATGATGGGTGGCCTTCTTCAGTCAGCTCTGTGTGAGTGATGCTCTCATTTCTGTCTGCCCAGCCAAAGTCAGGGAACGGGAAGTAAGCAATGTCTAGTTTCATTATGATGGTGATGATAATAGGATCCATGAGGTATGTGAGACTAAAGGCCCTATAACGTTGCAGGCCAAGTCATTCACAGAGGACGAGGCCTGAAATCAGTTCAGTGCTTAAACATCCTTTTATCTTGCCTCACCCAGTGTAGAAATAAATACAGGAAAACAAATATTTATTCAGTATTTCCTCTTACTATTTACCAAGTAGGAAGCTGTGTAAAGCCAATTGCTACTTGGAAACATTTGCTGGCCATCGTGCACTGGCTTTATGATGGTGTTCTGCAATTGTAGAGAGCCTTTTTGCCCAAGTATTCATTAATGAGCTTTTCATCAGCCACTCTGAACAAATGGGAAAGCATTAGATTTAATTTTTCACTTGCAGAGCTTCAGGGAAAAGTACAGACTTTTTAGTGGGATGAGGACTCTGGCACCGGTAGTGAGTAATTTGGGATGACGGCTGAGCAGACGGTGTGGCAAGTGTCCTTGTGACACACATGAGGTGCAAACTTTGTTATTCTCTTGTAGAGAGACATCCCAAACAACAATCCTTGATCCAAACATAAGCTTGTGTCATTAGAAGTGCTTACCTCACACCATGCTCACCATGCTTATTTTTGCTATTATTTCTTCCAGTTACTAATTATCCTGCTGCAGGCAGGAAAGGAAAAATGTACTTTCAGACTGAAGTAACACATTTGGCCAGTTCCAGTACACTGACTTCATAGCAATAAAATATATAACATTGCTTGCTACAGCACGTGCTGTACTAATAATTCTCTGTGCAACTGCCTACTTTTTACATCATTTTAAACAAATGTCAGGACTATGGGGAGTAATAAAACAAGATAACAACAGCAGAACAGGTAGGTTTTGTCATACAAGTTAAAAACAAAACAAAAAAAACCCCACCTCCAAAAGCCATGAGAACTGTAGAAAGAGGCTCTTTTCACCTGACAAAGTCAAGCTATAATTACTGAGTGCAGAGAACATCTTTCTTACAGGAACAAGCAATGAGAATGGACCAAGCAGGATATCCCTGAAGCTGCTGCAGTCACATTTTGAGAGCAGAGGAGATTGTTAAGAATTTTTTTTTTTCAGGTTATGGAGTTGGCTTTGCTTGTGGCCTAATGATTGCTGGTTCTTAATACTGCTTTGGGTGATAGTTAACTGAGATGTTGAAAATACTGATATTAAACTTCTGGTTTTGGGTGACAGGAAACTGAAGAAGAAATTCATGTCGTGCCTAAGTTTTCAGTTGGAGTTGAGCTGTCAGGGAGAGCTAGATAGACATTTGAAATACAGTCTTTGCTGTTTTGGTTAACTTTATGAGGTGATAAATCCTGTTTCACTTTGTTTCTCACGCTTTTATTTTTCTCATCGGGACATTCAAGAGTTGGTGCAAAATTAACTAAAAACCAAATACAGGAGGCACTTAAAATTTGTCCACTTTTCATGCATCAAAGTACTATCATAAGCTTGTGCACAACCTGCTGAGATGCAGCAGCAGACAGCAAACGGTTTGTTAGTATTGGCAATGCTCTCATGAAGCCACATACAATTCTTATGTTTGCTGGCTTGAGAGTGAAAAGTGCTTTTAATTCCTATCCAGTTTTTTTCTGCTTCCTCTGTCTTCGTATTGCCACCCTTGTACCTTGGAATAATAAAATGAAACTTCAAAGAGTTTATGAAAGTCACGGTCAAAAACGTGTGTTATCTTAGGTCAGGCATATGAAACCAGTGCTAACTAAGTCCAGTCTCTTCTCAAATCTGGCTAAAATAGTGTTTCACCTCACATTTTGGGAGTGTGGCAGTCCATTTCTCTCTAAAATAGCTGAAGTTGGTAAAAGTGTTGTTCAGGAAAATGCGAGAGTCCCCAAGATTTTGCAGGTTGATGATACTCATTGGATTCTGTGCTGAGCAGAGCTAAATCTATATGCTTCTGGACATTATATCTAAAACACAGCTGAGATTTCGTCTTGCTTGGTATTGTCACAGGATTGTTTCATAAGTATAACTCTGCAGTAATTTCTTATTTCAAAGAAATTGCTTGAATGAAGATTTTTTTAAAGCAAGACTTTCATTTAAATCCAGTTCCACTCCATTCAAAAGAGTACAGTATTTTGCAGATATGTCTTATACTAGTTTCGTGTCTAGCTATCTGCCACAGTTAGGGAAATAAAATCTAATGTCTT
Source organism: Aleadryas rufinucha (assembly GCA_013397815.1). Taxonomy (NCBI): domain Eukaryota; kingdom Metazoa; phylum Chordata; class Aves; order Passeriformes; genus Aleadryas; species Aleadryas rufinucha. The sequence continues at coordinate 76,358 of VZTH01008962.1, read as the reverse complement.
CTTCAGCCAGTAGATCATTTCCTTTTCCCCTTTTATGCCATTTGTTTTATCTTTTCTTCCCCTCAATAGCTTTGGATTTTGTCCATCTTGTTTTAAAATCTGCTACTGTATTACTCTCAGTACACAGTGTTTAGATGGGTCCTCCTCCACCTTCTCCAAAGTATACCAAGGTTCTCCTATCTCATGCCTTCTATTTAAGAGTTAGTGGCATGATGTGTAATCCATGACTTACTGATACAATCTGAGAGTTGTGCCTCCAGCAGTGCTGGTGATATACTCCAGCTGCTGGTGGATGCTCAGTCTGCAGCACCAGGCTGGAGTTAGTGCCAGGTAAAATACAAAAATTGGGCATCATATCAGCAATATAGTTCCAGTGGAATGGTTTGGGTCTAAGGGTAGAAGCTAATACAGACGTGGCCATTAATTTCTCACCCCTCCAGGGATGTACTTCTAATTAAGACCATGTATACACTATTGAATGTTTCCAGTACTATCCCCTTAATCTATAAATTATTGGTCCATTTAACAGGGCTCTGCATACAGTCCCAGCTCAAACACCTGGCTGGTACCCATTGATCCTGGTCCTCCTGCCGCAGTCATCTCCTCTTCGTTTACTTGCTAATGGAATAGCCTGCTCTTTCTGTTATAGTCTCACATTGTTTCTCTAATTGGCTTCTTTTTTCTTTTGTTGTAATGATTTTGCTATTCCAGGGCAGATTCCCTGGCAGAAGACTCACAGTATGGCAGTCTAACATCATCCTTATCCTGGTAGTAGCAACCACCCTGTTTTGTGTCACCTTTTCTTCAGAAAACACTGCTAGAGGCAATTGCAACCTTACTTGATCTTTCCCTATGCAGAAGATGTGAAAATACTTAATGAATCATTTTGGGGAGGTGTGACCTGCGGGATGCAGACGCGTGGGAGTGTTTATTTGTTGAAAGCATCAGAAGGGGAATCACTCCGTTATCCGAGTACCCATGTCAAAAGGTGGGAAAATGGCATGCTCTGAAGTTTCACTGCACCTTGAATCTTCTCCTAGCTGTCTCTTTCTTGAAGGTAGTTAATTTTGGAAAAGCGCACAAAGAGAGGAGAAAAGCGGCATGTAAATTCCCAGGATTTCCTTTGGGGGAGAGATCCCGCAGGGGAAGGAGGGAACTCTTTTAATAATCTTTGCAGTATTTAATCCCAAGAAAGTGCAATAAAATCAGTGCTTCCACTGAGAGTTGGCAGCATATTTTTTCTGTAACAAGACCAGTTTTTAGTTTCTTTGTAGTACAGTCTGATTAACACTGTATCGAGTTGACTGAGGAGAGCAAAATCTGGTTTTGACAGATGTTTCCCATGATCTGAAGAATACAAACACTCCTGCAGGATGACAGACAGCTTGTTTACATAAGAATTTTTTTTTTTAATTAAAAAAAGGGAAAAACCAACAAAAACACACAAATACAAAGCAACATTCGGATCAGTCATTCTGATCAAGGCAGCGTCAATTATTAGGCTGTAAAGGGAACTGATGACTCAACTTAGGCACAGCACTGCGGCGATCTCCGATTTTCGGTTTCATAACAGGTTCTTTTCAGGAATGCTTTTCATTCATACCTGATGTTTAAATGTGTCTCTGAGAGCACGTATCACTTTGTGATGGGGATGTGAGAGACTGGTGTCAGCGTGCTCCGAGTGGTTGGGCAGAACTTGGGAAGCATTCCCGTAGCTTGGTGGGACACCCGGTGGGAGAAGGGTCGTCTGACCCATCACATTGTGCACTCGTACCTGCCCATCACCAGTGTTGATACCATGGTAAATTTTATAGATAAGTTCACATCAGTAAAAAAAGCACTTTGATTCAGAAAGCGAAATGTTTTGATGAGATCCCGTGCTTAGTAATTCCAGCGAGTGCGCTTGATAAAGCGGGTGAGTCAGAAATGGAAATGCAAAGCATTTCTCTGAACAGTGGCCGGAAATTAGCTTTGAAAACTGAAACAAAGCCCCAGCCGCAGTTTTATCTATTTACCTAACAATTTTAGACCTGTGAAAATCCCTTTGTCTTTGGGACACATTTCGATTACTCTCTTGTAGTGCTGGTGCGATCCTTAGGGTGGATGATCTGCCATGTCAGGACTATCTTGGTGTGTCTTAATTTTTTGGTTTAAAAAATTGAGTTCCCTGTTAGTGGCTTCATTGCCTGTGGTGCTGCCATATTCTGTCATGGCTTGTGGTGGAACTTGGTGGAAGTATAAGGCAGGCTGGGATGTTGTAATATCTGAGTTAATGTAATACTGAGGAAGAAAACCAGACGAATTCAGTGGAGTCACTCAGCTGCTTATTACCCAACACGTAAGTTGGATATATATATATGGCACACAGGGCTATCTGACTGCTCTGGCACCAAAAACTCCTTGGTTTGGGGCTGGCTGCTCTCCAGCTTAGCATGGAGAGGCTTCAGTGGTCACAAGCCCCTCTGTTTGTCAGGACATAACCCCTCTGCATGTAGGGAGAGGGCAGAAGGAGATTGTGAGTGTTTTCATGTTAGTAGTGGTTGTCTTTCTGCAAAAAAAAACTTAAATCAGCATATTGGGTGATAGATAGCAACATTTTTTTCCTCATCCTGCGCCTTTTTTCTCTGCTGACATCTTGGTACCTTTTGCTTATCTTTGAGAGTGAGTCTGGATGCTTCGGACTTGTCACCCAGCCTCAGACAGCATAAGGACTGACTGCTTTCCTGGCAGGTGTAGTGTGGTCTGAGGCCCATCAATGTAAATCGTGGTGGAGGAGGACAAAGTAATAGATGTGTTTAAGGGACTTGCAATTCCCATGGCAAGGCTGGTAAAGTAGGCTCATTTCAAAGAGAAGGCGGTTTGGTGATTTTTTTAATTACTGTTTACCTAAATAAATAAATAATGCATATTCATGGCTTTAACTAAAGTAAGTTGTGTTGAAATGTTTACCTCTCCCGAGGATAATTATTAAGGGCGGGGTGTGGGGTGCAGCAATTAACAATAAAACATTTAGATGAGATTACAGAATGTTCTGATTGGAATGGTAAACATCATGCTAGAAATAAAAGCAAATAAATAAAGCTGTCTTGAATTTAAAAAAAATAAGTACTATGCCATCTGAAGAAATATGCTGAACAGAAGCAGTTTGGGTGAAGGTGCTGTGCCCTTGGAGCTCTTCAATATCACAGGGAGGCTTCTTCATTCTAAAAAGCATCCCTGTGGAAGAAAGCCCCTCATTTCTAGTCTGGCAAAAAGATGACAGAAATATTGGCATCCACACAGATTAGTGTAGCAGATGTAACACCTGTCAGCACCACTTTGAGGCTGGGGTCCATTGATTCTTAAACCACACAACAGAGACTATTTCACCTGCTTACATCAGTAGTAAATAAAACCTTCATTTGCATTGTGAACCTCCTCCCTCCTCATTTTGCACATTCCTTTGAATGAAATTCTTTGCTCAGATGAGAGTTTGAAATTTGGACTCATCCTTTCATATCTTTTGGCTGTGGTTCCTTCTCTGGTTAATCAGATCAAAGAGAGCCAGTGATGTGTTCAAAGATTCTTGTGACAGCTGTGTACCATTAGGCTGAATGATTAAAAAACCCCCATAATTGTAGTTTAGTGCAGTAAATACAGATTGGTCTTTCAGTTTGACATATGGTAGCAGGCGAACTGAGCCTTTGACAAAAGACCTGCTACTTTAACCCCATGCAGACAAAGATGGTTTGCCCCCAGTCCCACCTGCTTCCAGCTATTCTGGGCCAGCAGAGGAGTGTGATCGAGCAATGGGTGTACCTGGTGTCCTGTTGCACCAGGTTGGGGATGAAAAAGAAAAGGGAGGATAGGCAGAAAGTAGGTAGGGAGCAAAGGTAGCCTTTGGGGACCAGTAGCCTCAAAGCTCCTTGTGCAACTGCGGTGGGCTCTCTTTTCTCATATCTTTGCAAGCTGTCTGGCCTCTCTGGGCCATTTCCTAGCTTGGGCATCTTTTGGGGATGAAGGCTTCCAGACCCCCTCCTCTAGACTAGATTGGTCCCTTCTAAAGTAGCTTCCCAAGTGCTAAGATGCTCGATGGTACCTGGCTCACCCGGCATGCTGCTGGCATATGTCTCCGGGACTCCCTCTCATCTAGAAACTGAAAAGCGGCTTCTCTTTGACTGGAAGTGCGGTCTGACTATTAGATGTGGTGGAGTCCTTGCTTATGTCAATCACTAGTGCAAGTCTCTGGCTGTCTCTGAAACAGAGCAAGATGTCGAGGAATAGCACTGACGGATGGGCTGTCTTGTTCCCAGCACAGGTGGAGGGAATGTCCCATTGACTTGGGTCCTTGTGAGCATTGACTTGGGTCCTTGTGAGGCATCTTCACAGCTGGTCCTTTCTGGCTGATAAATTACCTCAACCACATTTTGTTACTCACTTAAATGGATAAACCTTTTTCCTGACCCATCTGCCTGCTCTGCAGGATCTGTGAATGGTGTCTGTATCCCAGAAGATGAGGGTGCTAATGGTGGCACAAGGTGTCCTGTTGGTCCATATCCCCTGTAGCAAAGGGGTGTGGTTTTTTTAAACATGGTGCATTTTTCCCCATTGAAAGAATCTTTCTGGGCTACAGACAAGATTTCTGTGGAGCAGAAATACCCATTTCCATCTTCACCTCTTTTTCCTAAGGGTTTCTGGGAGTTTCAGCTGCGTGCCTTCTGGCAAAGCCAGCGGCAGCAAGGCAGCCAGAGCCTCACGTGGGGTTTTGCAGGTTGAGAACATGTTGCACATATGTTCTGCACAGCACAGTAAACCCGATATCAGCTCACAACTAATTATCTGTATAAAAATTCCCCTGCTCGCCACTTTGCCGTTAGGGGCTCGCTGGTAAGATTTATGACTCTGGCTAAAATGAAGTACCATTTCCTTTTTCTCAGCATTACTGTGCGTGGCCTCTCTGGCTTTTCTTGTTAAACAGACCTGAGCTCACCCAGGAGGGAACATATTTTTGAAGCTCTTTCCCATCACCATTCTGCCTTTCTCTTTTTGTATTTTTAACAACCACTGAAGGTTGCCCACAAAACAGTTTCAGGTCTTTAGACTTTCCCCTGCTTGGAGTGAGGGTAGAGACAGAGAAGCTAAGAGGCAGCTCCTTCATGGGAGATGCAGCACTTGTCTGCTTTCAACCCTACCACAGCTTGCACAGGCTTATGGTAGATGTGTACATCCATCAACATGGGCTCCCTCTTCATAGTTTGCTGAGCAAGTGTTGCATCCAGAATTTATACAAGGTAAAGGATAATTTCCTCACTTCGTGCTGTAATGTGAGGGACCACCTGTACAGCTGGAGAAAAACTGTTTCTCCTGCCCTTATGTTGCACATGTATGTCCTCATTTCATAGGCTGATGAAAATGAGACCACTGACTGAACTTTCTGAACTTCCAAATGTGTGGCTGACTTCATCCTAAATCACCTTAAAATTAGTTTGTGTGACATTGCAAGACAGTTGGGGTTTTTTTCTGAGTACAGAGGCAAAAAAAAGGGAGCAATGTTGAGCTGCTGCCATCTCTTCCCAGTTGCAGTTAGATGTAGTTATTTTTGTATTAGAGCTTGGAGGAAAACCGGTAGAGATGCCAGATAAACCTTCCCAAACAAACATTTGTGTTAATACTTAAATATTGTTCATCTTTTGCAGCATTTGCTCATCTGTCTTCCACATGCTGAACCTTATGGGAAGTTTTTGTGGTTGACTGTGGCCTGTTCTTTCATTCTGTATGTTAACTGTTTTCTCAATTTGCAGTTTTTAAAAGAAATCAGCAGTAAAAGTCTGACTGTGGTAATCATTCAACACAGGAACGTCTGTTTTGCATGGCAGGGGTGTGTTTTTGTGGGTCGCGTGCCTTGGGTCAGGAGTCCTGGAGCATTAACCCAGTGAGCTGTGTCATTTCATGGTGACCTGGGAAGCATCCTTATCCAAGAGAACCAGCACTGGCTACTCCAGTATCATCTTCCAACGTGCCAGACTAAGGGACAGCAGTTTCATCCTCATCACTGCACCATCTCATTTTCTCCTGTTTGCATGTGTGTTAAGCATAATTTCCAGCCCTTAAGGGGAAATAAGCTAGGTATCTGAATTTTCATCAGATCTGACACAAAGTATTAGGCTGTGGCTTTTGCTGTCTATTGGTTTCACTGCGTAGGACATAAATATTCAACTCGTATCATCTGATAAGGTTGCTGGGGAGGGGGTTTTTCTCACAGAATATATTAACTTTCCTTTCACACCTAGCCATTCTTTCATGAGTCATAACCCCAAGATAAAATATTTTCGGTGGTGGCTTTAAGTCAAGTATATTCCAATGAGAAAATCATTCAGGATTTACATAAAAAGATTCACAAGTTCCTGTGGCAATACTCTTGAACTACAGCCTTATGCCTCTCCTAGCCCTGCCTGGTTGATGTGTCACAGACCTAACTACCACCAGAGGACAAAGAGGGGTGGAAAATTCTCCCTATTCACATTCCCCAGCTTCTCTGGAGGTTCTCTGTTTAAGCCTGGTTGGTTTTGTTAAGTGTAGCTGGTAAAAATCCAGTTTGCAGACTCCAGAGCACTCCCCTGGCCAGTGCAGGGCAGCAGCAGCTGCCGTCCCCTGCAGCCAGCCAGCCAGCAAAGGTTGTCTTTATGGTTCTCCTGGTGACTTCAGTCACAGTTTCTAGCCAGAGTGGTTCCTCACATAGTTTTGCCATTGTCTGAGGGAACAGCTCAATCTCATCTCCTCTGACTGTTGACACAACTCACCCAGATAGGGATGCACTGCAGAGCTGGTCCTCGCAGCCCTGGGATGGGTAGGTACCTCCCTGTTTCTGGTCCACACCTCCTTGGTTGTGTTGGTTTTCTGCATCCCACCTCTGGGCACTGGGGAAGAAGCTGCTGTGCCCTTCTGACTCCTGTTTTGGCTGCCCCTGGTTAAACAGTGCATGTGGGAACAAGCAGGAGTGATGGATGAGCATGTTCTTTCCCTTTGGAAGAACTACACAGGTTATTATGAGGAAATTAAATGCACTGAGGGTGAAGCAGACCATGTGTCTTTTGTGACATAGGTATCAATATCATCTTGGGTTTAATTTACAGCTTTCAGGGAGAGATCATGCACTAGATGTCAGGAGCACTGCAAATGCCTTCTCAGCCTCAGGCGACCCTTCAAGCTACAAATGTTCCAATGAAGCTATTTCAGCCAGAAAGAAGTTACACACAAAACGTAAAGAAAACACGTTTGCTAATCTGTGATGGCATTGCATGTAACAAAGCAGGATCCTTGACTTCACTGGGATCAATTTCTGCACACATTTGTGTAAGTAGCATCATTGCACTCCACCAAGTGAGGCACTGCTTCAGAAAATACCAGCTCTGTTTGCACACCTGTGCTCACCTCTCCTGGCTCACAGGTGCACAGTGTTCCTTAAATATTTTTCCTCCTGTCTACATCTGAGAGAAGCTCACCAACTTTTCTCCTTGTGTGGTTCATTTTACTTAGCCCTCATTTTACCCACCCATGCTGAATATCAGGGTAAACAACCCACTATGTATTTGTTGCACTTCTGTATTTGTTGCTCACCTCCCTCATGGCCCACCCAGCATCTCCAGTTTTCTTGAGCATGACTACACGATTTTCCGTGTCTGAAATATCTTTCACAATAACTGGAGTAACACCCAGGTACATTCATCATGCCCTCCTTAATTCACCTTTCTTGTTTTGTTCGTTGCAAACAGAAGAACTTGCCAGTTTTCCTCCTTTTAAGCGTTAAAGCCCTATTAAAAACAAGACCTCTCCTCTGAACACTCTGTATAACAGAAACCCGAACTGGAAGGTGTTTTATTGAAGCAAATGGTTTTTCAGCTTCATGCATTCTTCTGCCAGTTAGAGTGTCTGGTGTGTCTTCCTTTACACTTGCATTCCTCAGTGCTAATTTCAGCTGCCAGGCAGTACTGGGAGCCATCAGAAAGGAGGAGAAAAATGGTAACCTGGTTCAAAAATGTACAAGAGGTTGTTAAACAATATAAGTTTAAAAAAAATCAAACAGATTTACAAAGTCTGTTTTGAAGTATTGTTATTTTTCTAGATTTCTTTGCAAGCTGTTAAGGCAGATGTTTCTTTCGAGAATAAATATAAGGTTTTCTTGCAACCTCCAAGACTCCAGTAGCTTGGTCTTCAAGCTGGTGTAGGACAGTGATTTTGTGGCCTCCCATGACCCTGTAACTGATGGCCCACATGTGCCGGTCTGTGCTGAGAGCTGAGACCTTGATGTGAGCAAGCCTTGGAGCTGAGAGTGCATCTTCCCCTGCCTAAGATCCAGCTCTTCCCAATGCTGTAAACCTGGCTGATCACATGTTAAACTGCTGAAAATTCTCTTCAGTAGGTGCACCATTGGCTCTTCATATGAACTCAGTTTTGGGGTATTCCTGTAAGTTTGCAGCTGTAGTAACAGTTTTTCCTTTAAAAATTTGCCTGTTTCAGGAAAAGTCTTTTGTCGAACGGAAAGCATGAAGAAGCCCTCGTGCTGAGCGTAGGCAGGAGTTAGGTTTCATTCTACCCTAAGCTGACCCCTGGGCAGAGAGATTCCTGCTTTAGTCTTTTAGGTCATGTGTAAAACCTGATGCTGGCTGGATCATCCTGCATAGGGCAAGAATATCTGGGGAACATGGGGAGAGGTATGGAGCGAGACATTTTCAGAAGGGAATGAAATGTTTGGGATGCAGCCTCATGCTTTCTACAGCAGTGAACATCAATCAGACCTTCTCAGAAAAGCTTCAGTGGTACTGAAAGTCTTCTTTTCCCTCCCCATACCCCTGGGGTTTTTTTCCCAATTTCAGTTTATTCTCTTTTTCTTCTGATACGTTGTGGCACGTGCAATTTTTGCTCAGGAAACTAACTTATTCTTGAAAACACAGAGCCTTCCCTGGTTTTAGTCCTTTGGCCATTGAGTAAGCAACAGTTATTTTTGTTCTCCCAGTGATTTATGACTGAACAGATTTAGAGATTATATTTTAAGGTTTATAGGCAGTTTAGATAATGTATATTTGTGACCATAAATATTTGGTACTCTTACAGTCTGTCAATGTTATGCCCAATTGGAGAAAACTGTATAAACTGAAGAGACACAAGCATTGTGTTCCTAGCATAGCCTCATGATTCTTTTCAAGTACCAAATTAGGTAATCGTTAAAGGTAGAAAAGTTTCAGCATCTGTTGGTAAACCATCTAGGAGGGTGCCATACAGAGGAAATAACCTACTTGTCGTAAGTGAACCAATTCTCTGCAAAACTTGGATTAAAATGCAGTAGGATCAGTGCTCAGAAAATACTGAACTTTTTTTACCAGGAACAGCATACTCAGGAAAATAACCACCAAATCTCTCTTATTTTCACTGCATTTTGTTATTTTTTTCACTTCTTTATGGAGTCATAAACAGGCATTAGTCATAAATAGGCATAGTAGACATCTCTTGGGAAACCAGAATTTTTTACTGAAGAGTTAATTTTGCAAGTTTTTAAAAATCAAGAGGCATTTTTAAAAAATCTAAACTTTAGGAGTTTATTTTCTTCTTTCTCACCTCCCCCTTTATCTAGCTTTAGTGTGTGGTAATTCTGCAGACACAGCCTTTGCAGTGATCCTGTGAAGATAGATACATGCCACTGCTTGTACTGTTGCTGTCCCCTTCTGTTCGAAAGAAAACCATCTTCCTTTCCACTCCCAGTTGCCAACTTTACCCAAGCAAATCATAGTTAAGCATTCCAATGTTTTTTCCAGGAAAACAGTAAAGTGTTGGGCACTGGCAACTTGGAAACCTCAACTTGAGGACCCCTGTAGCTTGAAGCTAACTACTTCTCCTTCCACAAGTATTTCCTCCCTAACCACTTCAGAGTGTGACCGCTTCCTTAATAGATGGGGGAAGCCTTTCCCGGAGTCTGGGATTGGGACTGTGTGCACTGTGGGATCTGGGCTGTGTGGTGATGCTGGGATTTGGGTGCTGGGGGTTTCACCCCATCTCCTCCAGCCCTGCTCTCACCAGCCTTCCCCATCCTGGAGTGCCTCCCCTCCAGGGACTGAGCCCTGAGCCCCTTGCACAGAGGTGACAGCACAGTGAATTTCCTGTGGGCAGATGAACATTTTATCCTCTCTCCAGTTTTCTTTCGACATGGAGTGGCATGACAGGTAGCTTTGCTTTAGGGTGGCTGCAGGGTTATGGCACACAGGGATACCAAACTACGCTGATGGTGATTCTTCTCTGAAGAGTAAAGGTGAAACAAAGGAACAAATTTCGTGTTCCCAACTTTAATTCCATGATAAAATCAATGCAAAGCTTTGACAAAAACCAGTATTGATTATTATTTAAAGCCTACTAGATAAATTTGCTGGTTTTGTTGGAACTCCTTTCTGGTGTGATGTGCAGTTTCATAGAACCACAGGGTGGTTTAGGTTGAGCTTTAAAGCTAATCTGGTTCCAAACCATCTGCCATGGGCAGGGACAGCTATCACTAGACCAGGTTGCTCAAAGGCCCATCCAACCTTGACCTAGAACGCTTCCAGGGATGGAGCATCCACAGTTTTTCTGTGCAGCCTGCTCCAGTGCCTCACCACCATCACAGTAAAGAATTCCTTAGTATGTATGCATAAGTATGCACATACCTGTGGTATGATCTGGTAAAATAATCACAGAAGTGTTAGTTTATCTGCTTGACAGTTCTTCTCAGGGGCTTCATACTATACAAATGCAAGGAAAACGTGGCCTTTGTTGGAAGGTATCTACAGCTTAAAGCTTGGAGGAATTGTGAAATGGGCATAAAGTAATTGTCATGTTTGGCATAAAGACCTTCTGTATTTAAGAAAAAAGACACCCCAACTTTTTTTTTAGAATTAGAAGGAAAAAAACAAAGAGCTGTTTGTGAAGGTTCAGATCTTGATTTTTTTTTTAATTCTTGCCTTTATTTTATTTTAGGTTGCTACAACTGAGTTGCCAGAACACTGCTGTACTGAACTTTGGAGGGTCGCTTCTTAATGGATTGCTGCAGCCTCTTAATTTCTCCATTGATCCTGTTCCCTGCATCGTGAGAACATTTTAGCCAGCACAGAACCTAGGAAAGTTACATGTAAGTCATGATTCCAATTCCTTTCTATTTAAAGAAAAAACGACAGAAAAAAAGAAAAAAAAAAGAAAGATCTTGGGGAGGCAAGGTGGCGGCAGTAAATATCACGCTTTAGAAAAACACTGTAAAAGCTGTAATTCAACTGCAAACATTAGGTGGTGAATAAATTGTTATTGAAGTAGTTACTTGCTTTTTTAACCTAAATAGTGATTGTCATTTTGATGACTTTTCTAAGTGTTCTGCTTCTACAGTAAACCATAGCAAGAAGTACTTAAAATAGCTCTGTTCGCCCCACTGCTCTAACTGCACTTTGTTTCTCTCTGCAACTGTCTACGTGTGTGTACGCTTACCTTGATGTGCTCTGCCATAGCTGCACGTGCTCCATGTGAGTTGGGAGGCCATCACCTGCCCAACAGCACTGCAGGCACCCTTCTATTTCTCCCATGATAAAATCCATATCCTTCTCCTTTTGAGTTCCTGGAATATTTCCCTTGGAGGAGCCCTGGTGCTGCTTCGTCCTTCAGCCTGCTGCCCCTAAAGGCTCTGTAAGCATCAGTAGTATCTTCATGGCTACCTCCAGCTCCTTCCAGGTGGAGTTAAGTGCTCCACCTGACTCTGGGAGGGTAAAGAAAGCCATGCACTCATCTACTAGGGACAGACTGAGGGGATCCTTTCCTATCTTCTCAGCCTGGGTAGTAGTTCCCAGTGCTTGTCGTGCTTTGATTTTTCTCCCAAGATGGGGAGCAGCTTATGGTCCTGTGCACATATTTCATCCCTGATCCCACGATGGCTGAGTCTTCCTCTGAAACATTCCGTAGCACAGCCTGGCATGGGATCAGTGGGGAGAAATTGGTTTGACCCTTTGCAGTTTGTCAGCAGTTCTAACCCTCATTCTGTGTGCTGAGGCAGAAGCTTCTGGACCATTATAAGGATGGCATGGATATGATGGTGTGTGCTCTATGGAGGGCGGGACACCCCAGAGCTGACGAAGTTTGGGAAGAGGCTTGAGCACAACTTAATTTCATTAATTTTTAAAACAAAACCAAATCTCTTTGTGGTTAAGAGGTTTTTATCTTTGAGATGGTGGTATAGAGCACCTTGGCAAAAGGAGGTAATACAAAACTGTGGTTCAGAGTGTGGCACTATGCATGGTACTGCCCTTGTTTGTTCACTGCAGTAACAAATGCATATGATGCAATTTAATCAGAACAGATCAGTGAAGCAGACCACAGCACTCCTTACTGGTCAGTTTTTCTTGAATACTTAGTAACATCATTTTTAATCTCAGAAACTGATCTGTAATACTACTTCTAAAAAAATATTAGTGTTTTGGAACCAGAGCATTTACATTAGAAATATACCTTTATTTGAAGTACTTTATTTGCTTATGAGACACTAAAAGGTTTATTTAAAATGAGAAAAGTCTGTTGAAAAAGGTGAATAGTGTTCTTTAATGCATATGGAAATTCAGTTTTTAAAGAGAGGAAATTTTTTTTCTGGTGTGATGAGTATCAGCAAAAACAATGGTGAAGCTGTATGCAGTGGAGAAAGTCTGAGTAGTAACAGAATTCACTGTCAAAGAGGCCTTACAAGGTGTGAGCTTCATTTTCAAATGAGCTTTCATTTTTTTCATTTTCCAAAAAAAGGGAGAGTGTTGCCATCTCCTTGAAGAGTTGGCATTATCTGGTGCAGTTATTAATCAAATCCTCCTTAGCAGGAATCATCTGACTACAGGAAAATTTCGGATCTGGCTTGAAATTTGTTTTTAGTGCTTGTCTTAAGGGAAGAAGACTTGATATGAGTTGTAACAGCTAGGCAGGCAGAAAAAGCTTGTTTTTCATTAGTCCTACTTAGCACTACTCCCATGAGCTTTGGAAGCTTTATTCACAATTTTTTGCAGGCTTTTCTCATGATGTTTGAAAAGCTTATCATTAGGCATCTTGCAAATTCACTATTAAAAACACTTCCAGAGGAACTAACTTCAAAAATATCATCCTTGTTGAGGGACTTGAAAAAGCAGACAGAAATGGGGAAAAAACACTCTCTCATTCCAAGAAGTGCATAGGAAGTTTTGTCTTGCTTCTTGCTGTGCTACATATAATCACGTCTCCTTTTCAAGGAACAAAATCAGGTCTGAGGACCAAATGAACTTGAAAACCAGTGTGAGGATATAGGAGCCATCATCAAATATGTGCTTTTCCATTTTTTTCTTTCTTCTTTAACTGTGGTTATGTGCTTGAGCCATGCATCATTTTTAAAGCATGGTGTGTACTCTAGCTCCTAGTAAACCCATGCATCACCTCACAGGCTGCTGGCTGGGGTTGCACCCATTGTGTGTGCAGATCCACGCCGGCACAGGTTGACATGAGGGCAAGCTGCCTGTTGCTTATTTGATTTCTCAGTGTTTCCCACTGTCTGGCTATTTTTGATGACAGACTCTGCTTGTAACAAATACCTTGTTATAGCAATTTCCATAGAAAGAAGCAGACTTTCACTTGTTAATTAGCCCTGCTGGAAAGAGCAGTTGCACAAGGTTGACCCAGCTGTTACAACTGTGTTCTTGTTGCTTTTCCCAGGGTGCAGTGGGATAAACAAGTATGTCTTCCCCCCCATGCATTTATTATTTCGTTTTTATAATACTACTAGGATGCTGATTGATAAAATCTCCACAAAAATAGTACTTACTGATGTGTGAGTTCAAAGCAGAAAGTCCCTTGCTTGTTCTGACGGAGCATATTGCAAAACCCTGTTATGGTGCATGTGCCAAGATAGAAAAAAAAAAAAAAACAGTTCTCCAGGTTCTCTGGGAATTTATCTGGCGAAGGTTGACTGAGTGTACTGTGATGTGGGAGTACAGCAGTTGGGGAGAAGCTGTGCTCTCTGCTGAGAGGCTCTCTCCATTTGTTATCCCAAACAGTCAGGAATGACAGAGGATGTACAGAGCTGTGCCTTGGAGCAGCTGCTGGGGCAGGACTGCTGGCATCCTAGAGGAGACAGGCGACTATTCCTAGCAGTGTCCATACTCTGCTCACATTTCCTGCTTTGTTTTAGCCCTGTGTGTTTTCCTTTAAAAGCAGCAAAAACCACATCCCAGTCAATGTCCTTCTGCATCTCGTAAAAAGACCAGATTTGTACTGCTTATCCAATGCTGTGAATTCAGCAAGGGCTTGTAAGTGCTTTACACAGGATAAAAAATAAGTCAACCCAAAACTCAGAAACTTCTGTACAGAAATTTCATATTTGCTAAGTATGAGTTCTTCGGAGTATTTAAAAAAATTTTTAGAAAGATTTCTTGATATCTGTCCTATGACCATCTCTAGGCAGATGTAAATAATGTAAAATTTTAAATATGCAGATATTGGTGGTTAAATGTCTGTCACCCGCCTACCACTACAGCCTGGGAAAAATATATCTTTTTTAAAATCTGCACTTAAAGGTCAGGTAACTTGACAGAATTCAGAAGGAAATCAGATTTCTGAAGGCAAAATTGTATCACTTTGAACCTTGACTTACAAAACACTCCTAACTATCAGTACCAAACCCTCTTCCCACATGCCGTGACCGATGAGGACATTGGCCGGTTTATCTTACTGGATGAGAGGTATAGCCATGTCTGTATTTCATGAGTTTTCTGGTACATTTTCCTGTTGGAATGCTGTTTTCAACAGGGGCAAAGGTATTTTCTTACCCATTTTATGGTACTGACACATCAGGACTCTGTACCTCATGCCAGCAGAGTCTGTGGAGTGTCTCCTGCCTCGAGGACCTTCACAGCCTCCCATGGCATCTTGTCCATTGACCACTGCCAGCAGCACTGTGTCAGTCCCTCGATGTGATCAGGTGCTTCTTGGCACCATCAGTACTTCTGTACCTCAACCAGGCTGCACCCCCAGCCTGAGTGGCCGGGGACAGCTTTTGATACAAATACATCTGTTGACTAAATATAATTTTATTTATATGTGCAGATATGTGTATATAAATATATAAATGAAACTTAAATATTTATAAAAATTACATATATATGTATGTGTATGATTTTTAAAATAAAATATTTATCTGGACAAATGTATGGTCTGAAAAGCACTGGTGTGGCATCAGGCAGGGCACACGTGTGTGGCTGGTGAGCTGGCATCCCTTCCTGGAGGTTTCTGAGCAAGACTCTGGTGCTGGAGGCATCCCCATCCAGGCATACACGATGACCACGGGCTGTGTGGCTGGGAGGAGCGCTCTGCTCGTGTTTAGCTGGTGACAGCACTGTTTGTTGCAGTGTAGTGTGCCATATGAATCCGAATTACTCTGACGCCTCTCGCCTTGTTGCCATTGACCACAAGTTTGTTTGTTCGTCACCCCAGCGGTGCCACGGGCTGCGTGGGTGCGCGGTGTCATTGATCTGTTTACTCGGCGTTTCCCGTGTGGCCACCGTGTTGTGGCGAGGACTTTTTATTTTTTGCTGTGGCAGGTGACAGCGCAGGTGTGTGTGTGTGTGTGCCAGCCCAAGGGACTGAGTCACAGCCCTCCCTCCACCCGGGGCCAGTGGCACTTCCCCTTTCCCTGTGTGGTGCGATGCCAGCCCGTCTCCACAGGATATCTTACCAGCCTGTACATTGCTTTATTTTTTTTTTTCCACAGAAAAGCCTGAGAGATAATGACAGCAAGGCCAACTTTCTCTGTAACCAGTGAAAAGTAAAATCCATCTCACCACATTGGTTTTGTTTTCACTGCTGGCTCAACCTCTCCTCTCCCTCTGGCAGAGCCCCGCACAGTCATTCAGTGCCCGGCTTGGGGGTGGTGTGGTTGTTAGCTCAGTGGTGTATGACCCATTTATTTTCATAATACTTAGATACCCGCGCTTCTGCAGCGTTCAGCACACAGGTCCTGCGACCTAAATCCTCGGCAGAAAAGCACACCCCTGATTTCAGCACCGTGCGTGGAGAGCAGCCGACTCTGCCCTTGCCTTGTCAGGAGCTGCAGGAAGGTGATGCGCTTTTGGGTCTAGCGAGCAATTGATAACCAAGGGCAGGTAAAGGTACATTTTTCTGGAGCCAGCACTGGGTCTTCGATCATTTAGTTAAATATTGATTGCTAGCTGGTAACGTTTCCTGTTACAATTTACAAAGAGTTGAGACGTAAAAGCCTTGTACTGGATCATTTTCTCGCTGTAATAACCCACATGTTCAGCGACAGCAAGATGATTAATGGCATGAGATTGTTCACTCTCATCATCTCCAGACATGGCATCACCCTCCTGTTGGGTCTGGTCTTAAGACGGACCTTTTTTCCTTTACTTCTTTTTTACTCAGTTAGTTGAATTAGTTTTCTGCGCATTTTCAGATGATAATTAGGTTCACGCTTGTGTTACTTTCTGTAAATGGAAAGAATCGGGCATGGGACATACAGGAGAGTAAACTGGCATCATAGTAGACCTGAGAGTTTTAGGTATAAAATTAAAGAGTAATTTGCAAAGTGACTTGAAGTAAAGTGGATTTAAACACAATGAAATCATCCTTGACAGCAATTTGTTTGAAGTTCTTCTACTGTTATGAGTGTAAAGGGATTTTTTTTTTAATTGCCAGTTTCTGGGTAGAGTATTCAGCATAATTTCTCACAGGTAAGTGAAGCATTAACTCCTTGTACCTCAATAGTTTGGGCAGTGGGAGAAGAAACTGAGAGTTAGGGGGAAGCACCTTCTCTACTTCATCATTTGGAAACAGTCAGTGGTCAGCTAACATAGAGAAGGACTTTACCAGGGACACTGGTACTGGGAAAAATGTATGAAAATCCAGCAGAACCCTGGACAGTAGATACGCACAGCATGTGAAAAGTTGTCTTCAAAGTTTAACAGAATATAATGGCACGCTAGATATAAACTGGAAAAAAAGTAACAGCAACTAGCTAGTTTACATCCCTTGTTAAGATGAGCCATGAGTTTTGGGGCTTTTGCATTTATATACTTTTGCTGTAGGTGTTGGAAGTGTGGGTGGCCACGAAAAAGCAGTGGTTACAATAAGATTTTCCATTTATTGCCCTTTGTGTACAACTAAAAATAAGATTCAAATGCTTCAGCATTTGTAGAGAAAGCATAATATTTCTCTTAGCTCTGATGCCTGGCTTGCCTGCAGCTTCGGCTCTGTCTGGTGGGTGAGTCCTAGGTTTTAATGCTTGTAAATGGGTCTGTGTTGGAAGGAGAATCAGAACTTACTTGTGGTGTGGTCTGGCTGTGTTAATTCATCAACTTCTTACTGGGAAAAAAAAAAAGAAAAGGTAGTTAGGCTTAGTACATAAGTAAAAGGTGGTGATGAAAGAATTTTGGAAGCAGAGTTGTTCTGCTGTCTGGAAAAAGCAGCATTGGAGAGGACTGAAAGATCTTTAAAGTCAAAACTTTCAAAACTTCACTGGTATACCTTGAATTGTTGATCCAGAATTTCATCTTCTGGCAAAGAAAAAGCGAAGGAGAAAAAAAAAAAAAGGAAATCTGTACAAATCTGCTGAGTTTGAGAAACAAATTCTCAGGGTTAACTTTTGGCAGATAAAATCCTTTCGGTTTGCTTTTTAGGGTGACTATTGAAATATGCTGTCTGATGCTTTTCCAGGTAGTTGCACTGGTTAGGAATTCACTAAAACAGTTGCAGTATCTTGAACTACTAAATGTGTTCTGACCACATTAATTGATACGTCAGCTCGAGGCCAAGAGAAATATTAAAGAGAGATGTCAGTATATATGCAGGGAAATTCGTAGCTTCATGGTGTCAGCTTTGGTGCTGTCCCAGCTTCACTCATTAGTAGCTGTGGCATTTCCAGAGAATGAGTGTGCCTGTGCATGTCAGACTTCTTGGTCTGATGTCATTCTTAGGATGGATGAGAGGAGAGAGCATTATCCAAGAGCTGCAGGACCAGAGGTAGAGGCTGAAAACTTGCTTTCTGCTGTGTGGCAGCTTAAGCATCACTGCTCTCTTGTCGCTTCGTGACCTTCCCAGCTTTGCCAGGCTTGGCAGGGTAGCAGAGGTGTTGGTCTTGAAAAGCGGGCTTTGTAAGACAATAGGTTTTCATTCTGACTAACACCACGTGGTGAGGAGGATGTGCGGTGCTGGGGGCACTTAGAAGCACACGCGCTTGTTCCATGGACTAGTCACACTGTCAGTGGTGAGTTTTTCATTAGGCAATATGAAATCCCTTTAAATTACCTTTGTGTAGTCCTCCCTCTCTTCCTAGGAGAGCTTAGTGCCTTGTCATTGCTGCCTTACTTTGCCTTTTTGCTGAAACGTGCCTTTCTGCTTTTACATCTGTGCCTGCGTGTTGGACCAGCTCTTGCCTTGGTACAAAGTACAAATGGCAAGGGAGCTGATGCAGTAATCAAGACTTCAGATGTTTCAGATGGGAACAGGCAAAACTTCAGCAATTATTAGTTTCCCCCACAGTGGTTGCTGCAGGGAATTACATTACCTCTGTTACAATCACCTGCGTGTCTCAGTCCTGTAGGTGCCCAGATGCTGACAAGGGCGTAATCATTTGCTGCAATATTTTTCTGTGGAATTTTCCCTTTTTCAGTACAGCTGTAGAGGTGGTTTTTTTCTCTCCACCCACCCTTCTTTTTCTACTGCTGTGCCTGCTGCAGGTAAGTTCAAACCTGATGGCTTTGAAGATAATGACAGGAGAGAGTGCAACATGTGCGTCATGTGGCAGCAGCACTCCTGCGCCGATCACTGCTGCTGCGCTTTCCAGCGGGATGAGACGTGCTGGGCTCTTCCAGGGGTATTGCCACATGGGCTATTTTTAGAGATGGCACATAGGACGCATTGTGCAACTATCAGCACCCACTGCTGTGCTCTTCATTTTTTTCCCTTGTATGGTGATGAGGTTTTTAAGGTGTTTGCCTTTCTCTTGAAGAGGTAGAAGGATCTCTTTTTTTGATTTTTTTAACTACTTGTAGAGCTGCTCCAGGGAATCTGTGAAGTTGTGTTTTCTGTATACAGTTTGAAGGGAACAGTCTTACATGTGGCCACTAAATTAGGATTAGTGTAGGTGACACAAAAAATGTGGTTGAGATTTTCAGCTGAAGACCTCTAGCAACCTTTTGGGTTGCAGAGCAGAACTGCTACCTTGGGAAACCCCCAGCTTGTTTTTGTTGGGTTTTTTTTTAACTTTACCACAGAAAACAAGCTGTATCCGGGCATTTTTACAGTTGTCATAAACTCTTTCTGTGGCTCTCAGCTTCTGGAGTCCTTTGAACAGCCACCTCATGCTGTACAGGAGGTCCTGTGAGGCAGAGACAGCAGCAGATGCTTCGGGATGTGGTGCAGCCTCACAGTGGGAGCAGAGCTGCGCACAGCAGTGGACTGGTGGCTTCTACCCATCGCTGCTGGAGGAGCAGGGCTGGCCAGTCACAGGCTCCTTATTGCATTGCTTGAATAATGCAAAAAACATTAGCAATGGAGATTTGCTGTAATGGTGTATTTTAAGTGCGTCTCTGCTCTGCCAGCTTCACTTTTAATGCACTCGGTTAAGGAATGCTTTGGAGGTTGCTGCTAATGGATGAATCTCCCAGAAAATTGGAATTTTGAAATAAGATTGACACTTTGGAGTGAGAAATATAAATCTAATGAGAGTATTTCAGCAGAGGTTTGTAATTAGGAGTGAATGGAGGGAATTTGTACGCGCAGTCTGCAGAAGGGCACAATGGAAGGTGAAACTGCACCCTCTGTGCTGAATGAGAGATGAAAGCCAATGTATCAGTGTCATGGCATGACAGTGTAGAGTATAAATGATACTGTCACTGAGTGCTGCAGAAGGTATCAAGGGAATTCCACTCCAGTAAATTACATTACTTAGACAGACCTGAAGGCATTGTGTCTGAATGATTGGAGGGAAAAAAGGTTGTCAGCACAAAGCAGAAGATATTATGGAACAACTGGCTGCAGGCTTGGAAAGCGGTGTTTTTCTGATGTTTACCATGCAAAGCTTTTCAGATGCTATTTAAATTTATTTTTGGTTAAATTAGAAATGTATTGATGAAGCAAAAGTATTTTTGAGATGGTGTTTGGAGTGGATACCAGCCTGCAGCAAAAGGTGTGAGCATGCACAGCTCCCATTTTTTCATTAGGAATTGGGACTCCTTCAGACTCAAGAAAAATCTAATCATGTGTTCCCAGCTCAAGCTGGTTTTTAATGCATTGCTTCATTTCACTGAGGACTTCCTTTCTGGCCTGGATTTTGTTTATAGGGTAATTCTCGCATAGATCTGAGGGGAGCGATGGGTTGTTACTGTTTTCACTAGCAGTGAGAGGCTGCGCTGTGGTGAGCAGCAGCAGATCATGGGACACAAACTTTAAAGTCTCATTTAGAGGCGTGGTGAGGTCCATGATGCGGGCAGGTAGGAGCATGATGTCATGCTGACAATGCAGCAAAAATCCAGAGAGTTACCCTTTCAGCATGTACGCACTAATGCATCGTAGTGTGTTCCTCACACTGTTCTGCTTTTTGCCCACCAAACCCCAGTGCTAATGCCAGTCCCAGCCACAATGATGGTGTTGAGTGGAATAGTTATTTCCCACTATTTTATTCTCTGTAACAACCCACTACATCCACCCGCACAGGGACAGTACCTTAGAGATGGGGTTTAACTGCTTCTCTGTCTCTGACCTCACATACAGACAACACCTACAAGCTCCTGTAATTTCCTAGTTTGCTCATGGGTGAGACAGCCCAGCTCCCACAGTTTTCCCAAACTGCTGCTTGACTATAAAACATCTGTTCCCCGAAGAGGCTGCATTTCATCCTGTAGTACATAATAAGCTCTGCCTGTCTTGGGGCTTCTTGTAAAACTTTAGCAGTCTTTGTCCTTCTTAAAAACATATTCTCCCACTTGTCTACTCATAAAAATATCATTGAGAGTACATGCTGTAGGTAATGATAAGGGAGCAGGCTTCGTTCCTCCTCTCCAAAACTTGATTTTTGGCAAAGCCCACACAAGGCAGGAGGATGGACATGCAACACAGTTTTAGCAGTCCATACAACAGGTTTCTTCATGTGGAAATGGTGATTCAAGTTGTGGGAGCATTAACCAGGAAATATGGCCAAACTGAAGGGTGCTGACTCTAGGAAGGTAGCAGTTCCAGTGCTCCCATGGAAAGGATTCAGCCCTTACAGCCTGTAGCTGGAAACCAAAGCATCAAACCCATAGCCTATGTGGAAAAGCAGCCAGGCGTCTGTGGAAAAGAAGATGCCCTGTGTGGGATGGGATTCAGTAATAGAGCAATTTAGCAGTGGGTCCTGATCATAGCCAGAGGTGAGTGGGAGGAAACAAAGTGCAATTTCTGTCTATACCTCCCGCATTAGAACTGAGCTGGAGTGGTCCAGGGTGTAGGACTGTGTATGTCTGTCTGTCTGTCTGTCTGGATAAAAAAGGGAGTTCAGTCATTAGAGATGAAGTTCGTCCTTAGACCATCACTGTCATGGGAAACTACTATGCCTGCTTAAGCACCTGTTCGTAGTAGTATTAAAAATCTGCTGTCACTCACTTCTCCTGTGGTATTTTGTGTCAAAAGCTGGCATTTTGACACATCTGGTTTTTTGCATGCTGGGAAAGCAAATGCTTTTTTCTTATATTTAGTGTTACTCCTGTGGTCATGATCAAGCTGTATTTTCAAAATGTGGTTCTTTGTAGTCATCCATCAATCCATAGAAAGTCCATTAGTTCTCACAGCCCTAGCTACTCATATGAGGCTTTTTTCCTCTTCCTGTGCTTGGTCCTGCAGCATGAATGCCTATAACCAGCACCTATGAAGTTACCAGGGCCACTCAGGCAAGTGATAGGTGCAAAACTGGACTCTAAATGCTGCAAAGTACTCTGATTGCAAGAGTGGGATAGAGCAGGAGAAGGAATGACCAAACTATGCCTTAGGGAAGACTGGGAGACTAACAAGTATTGCTTTAACTGAAAGAGATATTGAGCCTGCTCAGTCAGGTCGGTGTCCCCTGGCAAATGTATTTTGTTGTGTAAATGGCTCCCTCAGGTCCCAGAAGACTATTGCTATCTCTTCCTATCTTGTACAGTGGATTTCTAAATAATCAATCTTGGTGCAGGAAAGCTGTGGTTTAGTAAGCGTAGCTTGCTAACGAGTCAGTGGTTTAATCTTAATTCTCACTCCTTATGCTTTTGATAACACAGGGCTATAAAGTTTGACATCGTAGAAACTTCTCTATAAATTCTGATTTGCTTGCCAAAAAATCAGCCTATTACTTTCAATTCCTCTCTTATCATTAATGTTATTAAACTGACGATTGATGTGTAAAAACTGCCATTTGCATGAAGTCCACAAAACTGCAATAAAAGACACTTTTGTTCTGACTTGGTAAGGAGAGAGAAAAAAAAACAGCTAAATAACGCTAGTTCTAACAGCAGAGATGTTCATATAAAGACGTGTTCTGAACAATAAGATCGTTTATCCATGTATGACATAAATACATCAGAATTTGAATAATGAGAGATCTTGTGAAATGCAGCAAAATGCACACCACTGGCATTGTGAAGTTTCCCTTCTGTAAAGCCCTGTTCTTAGGGAAAAGCAGCTTTACTTTTGCTTTGAAAATCCATTATCATAAGCCTTTTTTAAAAAAAAACGTTTGTCATAGTGCAATATTAAAGCAATTTTATACCCTAAGAGCAGCTCTTTCGTAAGGTAAAATGCAATCCCATGTGTGTATGTAATTGCGGTTTATAATACTTCTCACAGCCCTAATTTTCCCAAAATTAAGAAAACCACTAACCTTTTTAGGCTTTCCTTTTCCTAATTGTTTTTTGTTCTCCCTGTCTTTCTTCCACAAAATATTCTTTTTTTAAAATCCCTGCTCAAGAGAAAAAAAAAAAAAAGGCATAGAACGCTCTCTGGATTCATTGCAAAACACTTCTTGAAGGAAGCATTTTAAGAGTTTAGGTTAAAAAGTTTCTGCTTCTTTCAAACTACATGGGTGACACTGCTATTTTGGGAGACCATACCATCTGCTTGTTAACCAAAAAGCAGGGAAGATATTCCTAGTTCTAGTATAGATTTTTGGGTTGGTTCCACATAAAATCCCCAACTTGTTTCCCAATTTTTTCGCTTGTGTTTGCCCCCTCTATGAGCTAAGGAGAACAAGGCCACTGATCTCTTCCGCCTTCACAGTTCCCAAGGTAGAGATGCTCAGCTTGTGGTCCTGAGTAAGACATGGTTGTTCACAACACAGTCCATCGTGACATATGAGGGCCCTAATTCTTACCTGCAGGTGTTCATGTCACAAAAGCTATGACAAGGAGTAAAAGAGCAATATAGTGCACAGCCCCTGATGTGCCACAGGTGACTGCTACCTGTGGATGAAGAAGAAGGCATTTGAGGGAGGCTTGGTTGGGTTCTGTTGGAGGAGCTGAGTTCTTGTTGGTATTTGAGTAAGAAAGGAGGAGGACACGTTTCCTGGGATTTTGCTTGCTTTTGGAAGGGAAAAAAGGCAGAAGGACAAGGTTTCCTGGCCACAGATCAGCCATCTACCAGGTAGTGCAGGTGGAAAAAGTGCAGGAGCTAGAGAGAACAGTAAGACTGTCGTTCCCTAGGTGAAGAGGAATGGCAGGCCCTCTAGTGCAGATGGATTGAAGGAAAAGGTTGACATGAGTAGGAGCAAGGTGGAGTCTATGCACTTTGTCTGGTGAGTCTGTGCAAATGGCACAGGGGAACATGAAAATGTGAGAAGATGTTACTGTGGTCCTCCATAGGTGATGAAGACATTTGTCTGAGACAGGAGAGATTTAAGTCTATAGTATATTGCTGGAGTATCTGCAAATACATATGTATCATCATTACAATATCTTCCTGACTGGCAAAATGTTTCATCCAATCTCTGTTGACAGAAAAGATTGCCTACTGATAATTGCTTTGCTTAAGTGTCTGATAATATGCCAGAAATGAGAGCATTCTCTGTTAGGTCATCTTTAATTATGCATGTACCACCTGTCAGCTTTAAATCTGGAGAAGATTAGTTTTCTCATTGGATTTAGAGTAGGGAAGAGAGCCTTCAACAAGAGGACTAGGCTGTTGCAAACAGTGTCTATGGGGGAGTTTCACAAGCAGTCTCCTCATCATCCCTAGTCATGGATACTGCTGTTGGCACATGCAGAAATATTTGAAATATTGCCTAAGCTCAGTGCCGTAGTGATGGGTTTCGCAGGAAGAGGATTTCAGACCATCTGTTGCGTTTTCTAGTTTTCATCTTTCCCCATTTCAAAGAGAGAGGGAGCGCTGAGGTGGGGGAGGACACATGGCAAGTCATGGCTCCCTTGGCAGTGCTGGGAGGAAATCCCCCCCAAAAGCCATGTTGAGTGGGTTATTCACTTACCACTGGTAAAAGCACACAATAAAACTGGTCAGGCCCAGTGCAAATATGCCCAGTTAATAGGAAATTAAGGGCTCAAAAGACTGAAAAATGATGAGGATGGGTGCTTTGCAGAAAACCTCAACAGGGAGAGATGGTAAAGATCTCTGAGGATATTAAATTAACGGGGTTGCCATTACCAAGCCTACTTATGATATTAAAAATTATATCGGAGAGGAAATTTATCTTTGTACAGAGTGGGGAAGCAGTAATTGTTTGGGAATAGTTAAAGGGATTTTCAGTTCATGGGAGAATACTAGCTGTTTATTTGGTATAGTGATAGATTTTAGGAATCTCCCTGGTTTTCTGGTCTCCTTTACTCCAAGGCCAATGTGGTTGGTTGTTCTCTGAAATGCATCATTTGCACCTGAAAACAGAATAGGTCTTTGTTAAGCTTCTCACCTGCTTTTGGCAGAAGAGAACATCACCTGCACTTTAAAATGTTGCTCCTGCTGCTCCTTGCCTATGTATCTGAGTGGCCTGTGCTTCCCCCTCTCTGGGATTTTGGTTTTCCAGCTTCTGTCAGCATTGCCTCAGCCTCCTGGAAAGAATTCCTCAGTTACACTGGTTAGCTGACACTGATCATTTTTTCCTGGTAATGCCTTCAGCCAGAGCTATTTCTGAAAATCTGGGATTTGGAACAGTAGGTCAATTTGTAAAACAACGAGCGAAGAGGGACAGATGGCTGTGGATACGAGAGCATGTTTCTGTTCATCTCCATTTGGCTTTTGCTGATGCTTCATTGTTGCACGAGCATTTGAGGCTGTCGCTTTGCATTGGTTAAGTGGTTGTTGCTCCTTTGCTTAAAAGACTGGCCTGTGGCACTTGTCATGTCTCCCCTCTGCTCCAGTGGGGCTCCAGGGCAGGCTGCCTCTGCAGAAGCTTGCAGTGCCTTTGCACCCATGGACATGGAAATAGTTTGCAAGACGAGTGGATTTTTTGCTCAAAATCAGGCTGTGTTTTTCCTGACCTTTTCTCTCAGCAGCTGCACTGGGTGAGGTTTTCCTGATGGTTCCTTTGCTCAGGGTAAGGTTGCTGGACTCACCTTTCTTTGTTATTCGTGTGTAAATGATGACAATTTGTCCGTCCTAAGCTGTGCTGCAGGGTTTTGCTCAGTTCTTAGATTCTGATTGATTCAGACTCACTTGCTGCTGTCTCTCTGAGTAGTGGTGTCAGTAGCATCACCTCACTGTAGCTGAATTTTACAGACCTGAAATGGAAAAGTGTGGGGGTGTGCCACAACCTTTTTTTCCTAGCTCATTATTCATTCAGCCCTTCCTCCCATCCTCCTATTTCATGCTAGAGGGGTCTCCAGTCTTGCAGTGATCACTGAAGAAGTCTCTTTTGTACAGGCTCCTTCATAAAATACAAGGGTGTCTGCATCCCATTATCCTGGTGCTACTGCTGAGCTGTGCAGCACCACTGGGCACGGCAGGAGATGTCCTGTTCGCTGGTTTGAGGAACAGCCATACTTAACTGAATGTAGTACTTTGCTTTTGTCTCTGAAAAAAGGGACAACTAGACAAGATTTAAGAATACCTGTAAGAATTGAAACACTTACTTCAAACCATCTGAGCTCTTTTGGCTTGAGAGATGTGGCTTATATAGTCCTCAGACCCCTGGTCCTGAGGGCTCTTTCTTGTCCTATATTTTACAAATTATTGCTTAAACTACCTAGAGCAGTTTTTCTGGAAAACCTTCCTGTTCTCAAACCCGGGATGTCCTATCTATTGACTACCTCCCTCTCTTCTCTCCTGGACTCTTCACTGAAGCTTGTCCACTGCCTTAGTCACAGGAGGGGCTTCAGCTATCCTCTCCATTTCTCACAGGGACACACATTTAACAGTTCTCTTGTAACCTTTGGTGTGTTGATGGTTGTAGTCTTCACATGTTTTCTCTCCCTTTTCACTCTTTCAGAAACACTACAATAAAACTCTTCACATGTCAGATTTAGTATCTGTTATAGTAGAGACTTCCTACAGGATTCATACTTTTCCTTCCATAGGGCTTGATAGTGAAGCTGGTGAAATTCAGAGTGATGTGTTTACATTGAGCTATCTCACTGTATACACTGCTAATTTTAAGAGGAAGGGGAACCCTTCTTGGGATAATTAGTTTTGCCATGTTTATAGACACGATCTCTTGCTGAAGCATGTTTTTCCTGACTCCGAGGCGGCTGCTGACAGCTGGTATTACAAGAGTTCATTGGGAGTCTCATGGTCCATGTGTCCTTATGTATACACAGCACAGACAAGATGAAGCCAGGGAGACATAATGAAGGCAGTGATGCTAAACCCTCTAGCAATGCCCAGTAGTGAAGCATTTGAACAGCCAATGTGAGCCAAATTCCAGCTCCTGTCTAGGCTGTAATTATTAGGAAAATCACCTTGTCTTTTAACAGATTTTGCCAATCTGGTTGAGCAGCCAAGTCAGGGGAATCGTTTCTTCTTACTGCTCCGGCAGTGGCAGCACAAGCTCCTAAATCAGGGGGTTTGCCTGTGCCCTTGTGGCCCACCAGCCCACGAGGGTGCTGCCCCATCTCTCTACATACCCTTCTGAGGCACAGGGGCAGGAGCAGTGTGTGGGTCGTGTGAGTGCCACCGTCCAGTTTTGCGGTCTGTCCTCCGCAAGTCAGTTGGCAACACGGTGCTGAAGATCGACGGTAAATACGCACACCCTTCTCGAAAAGTTCAAGTGGGCAATCAGAGCACAGCAAGTGGCTGCTTTTACACTTGGGTTGCAGAGTGATTCTGGAGGGATTTCAAAGAAACCTCTTGGTAGCAGGAAGCTGCTGCTCTAGGCATTCGATGAAGGAGCTGCGCCTTCTGCACCTGGTGCCTCCTTCCCTGGGCTGCTTAATAAATACGTGAGTGTGGCCATTATCAGCCAAGCTCCGTTTCTTTCGCCTGTGCTAATGTGCTGGTATTTTATGTCACATCAAGTGAGGAGGGATAGCGGTGATATGAAGCCATTCCTTAAATAGAATTGATGACCACAGCTTTACAGCATTCCAAGAAAAAGACATTTGATTGAAGGTGGCCCGAGCTTCCCCTGAGATGCTGAATAAGGATGTTCAACCTGGTAATAACTTGCCCTTGCCATTTTCAGAGCAGGCGTTCTATTGCAAATCCTGCATTGGCTTGCCGCAGTTAAATGTGCACACACATAGCTAAAGGTACCTCTTTGATGTTCCTCCTCTGCCTCCCCCCACCTCCCACACAGGCCCAAGGGAGCCCCATTGGCTCATCGGCAGCTCCATCTCGAGGTGGTTCCTCCAACAGCACTGCTTGTTGCCCTTTGGTGCCCCTTCAGCCATGGGGGGGGGGTCCGCTCTGCTGTGCAGGAGCATCAGTGAGCTTTCTGCACACCGTGAGCTGGAATTCCCTCTGGGCCACTGCAATGAATATTGCAAAAATCCGCACTGAGCAGGGGAGGGCATCGTGCTTTTATGTGCCATGGCTTGCCAGTTTGAATCACATCTGTTTTGTTGCAGAGGGGAATATTGCTTTGGTTGCAGTGGGTTAGTGGAGTACTAGCAAGTCTCATTTGTAAGGGGTCCTGGGCTTAAGTCTCATCTCATCTGTCACCAAGAGAAGGAATCTACTCTGACAACTTCTGCAAATGCTGGTTTCACTTTTGTTTATTTGTTCCCCAGCCGCGTCCTTCATTTCTGAAATGGTGTTTATATACCACAATTTTTTTTGGTGCAAATCAATTAGCTTTAATTTCTTTCTCAGCTACCTGATTTTTATCCCATTGCTTCACCGCCATCCCATTGTCAATTCACTTGATTATGCGATGTGATATCCCTCCCTGGTTAGAAAAATGTTAGAATAGCTGTTGGCAGCTTCTGGAAGAGCAATTAGCAAATAGGAATTACTCAAAGATGTGCACACTAGCCTAAGTAGGCATTTTCCAGCTGTTTGCAAGTTCAGAAACTCGTAGGCACTTTTTGGGCGCTAACACAAGATTAATTACTTGCTACTACAAAAGAACATTTGCAAAAATGTGTAGTGTGCAATCCAGACTACTGTGTTTTGTTCCTTAAATTGGAAGCGGACATCTTTGTCAAAAAGAGCGGGATTTCTACAGTGCTTGGTAGTCCTTTTCCTGAGGAGCCAAGCCTTTCATTACAAGGGGATGTCACACTCAAAATCAAAATAGTGAGAGCCGCCTGAGAAAGTCCTGGGGGCTCAATGTAGCTGAATCCTGGTGCCATGGGGTGTAGCTGTTCCTGCGTGAGCACGGTGTGGTGCCAGTGCCTTTGTGCTGAATGCCTGAGCCAGGAGCCCCAGCTCCCGAGCCATCCCAGGCTAGCCTGGGACATCCGTGTTTCCTTTCTTTCTAATGTGTGGGAGCTGCTGTCCACGAGGCTTTCTTTAGAAAGCCATTTACACCGCTGTGCCTCTGTTTTGCATGAAGAAGCCTTCGTAAATCAAATACAGCCACACAGCTGTGCTAAAAATCTCCTTTTTATCCACAGGCAGCTACTGCCAGCCTGCTTTTATTTCTCCTCATTCCTATTCTGTTGCTCCTCCAGGATCAGCCTGAGGGCAGCTGGATTTTTGTTTGTTCCCTGCAGTAATAAGATAGTTGATTCCTGATGGTGCGATGGAGAGAGGGGGCAGGCAGAGGGGAAGTGCATGGCTGGTGTATTTGGACTGCTTGACAGTGTTATTGTAAGCTCAGGGTCTTCTTGCCACATCCGTAGCCTCTTCTGCTCTCTGCCTTTTGCTTGACATCTCGTGTGCCTAATTCTCTAATCAGATGGATTATCATTTCTTGGCACCGTGTCCTCACCCACTCTCTAGCCTCTCACCAGCGATTACCTCTCCCCTCCCATCTCTTCTCCACTCTGACACTTCTCCCTGTTTACTTCTCTGAGTGCCTGAGACATTTCTCTCCCCTCACCTCCCAGCATCATCCCACCTCCCAGAGGGAGAACAGACAATTTCCACGAATCTTCTTTCACGGTGTTGCCTTCATTCCCACTGTTCTTTCAAGCTCCTTGGCAGTCATTCCCCTCTGTTCTGGGCAGTGAAACATCTCTCTCTGCTGCCTGCGCCCTCTTTTCTGCTCCCTCCCAGCAGCCTTACATACTTGCTGTAGTATGCAATGATTTATCTTCAGCTTCTTCAATTTCTTTTTGCTCACTGAAAACACTGGACAATAGCCACTCTTTCTCACCATTCATTTCCCTGTTCTCACTCCAGCCCTTCTGCCTCCCTGGAAGCAATGGAGCCAGGGCTGGGCTTCTGCCCCCTTACTACAGACCTTTCTCACTAGAAACTTCTCCAGCCATCCCTGCTCTGCCTTTGTGTCTGAGCAGCTCTTGATCCATGATCCCTAGCCTCTTCAGCACTCTCTTTCTCCAAGGTAACCCTGGTCCTTTCCCTTCTTTTTTCTTGAACCCTTCTGCACATCCATAATAACACGATTCTTAGCATCCTTGTGGATGTTGCTCCTGACTCTTCCCCTCATCCTTTCAACTTTTCACCATTGCTTCTGGATTTTCCCATTTCAGAGGTTTGGGGTTTTTTCCCCATGTCGTTATCCTCCTTTATTAATACTAAAAAAAATTGCACAAACATCTTTTTCAGGATTTCAATTTCTTCTCTTTCTTGTACTCCTTTTGGAAAAAATTCTTGCCACATGTAGCAGAGAAGAATGCATGTGTGCACATATACTTCAGGTGAGAAATGCACAGTATAAAGACTACAAATAATACTGAGACACCTAATTTGTAGAGTAAAAGGAGCACTTCTTCCTTGATGTAACGACGGGCAGCTCTGTTGATAGGACTCTTAATAGAGACATGTCATTTTTTAATGTTTGAAAAGCTCATGCCAGGTGACACAAAACACACAATGATAATAATACATATTTTTTAAGAGATAGTACTTAAATGTTGTGCATATATTTGCACATGTATATAGGTACATGTGTATATGTGTGGATATATATATATACATATGTATGTATGGGTATATATATTACACACATTTATAACTATAGGTACATGCACATGTGTGTGTCTGCTTTAAAGACACTATATTGGAGAATAGTATGCTGTGATGGAATAGCATCATGTCATTCATAATCCAGTGGTGGCTGTCCTGTATTTCATCAAGCAACAGGTATTTATTTAAAGCATTTTAACATTCCCTTGCACATATAGCCAAACTGTGTCTTACTAGCACTTTAAATTCTTGAGGTAATGGCATGAATCTGTGGATAGACTTACCTGATCTTGACCTCTGATAAATACAGATTAACTGTGCCTATTTCTACAAGACTTGAGTTGTCCTGATGGCAAGATCTTCATTTAGTCTGATAGCTGAATATTGTCTCTTCCTTTCCTGGAGCTATGTCTCTATGTGGTCCAGTTTGGCTGAAAAGATTGGATTGGGTCCTGCATAACAATGTTTGCATTCTTACGATAGTCCAAGAAACCAAGTTCATTGATTTAGTAAGAAAGACTTGTGGAGTGATTTTTTAACTAGTTTATTTTTTTATTGCAGTCTACAATATAGGTTAGGTACATTTAGGATAGGCAGAAGTTGAGGGGGAAGAAGTAAGAAAAAAGCATGCTCGTTTTTACATTGCGGACTGTTCTCTTTTACATGAGACAAACTCCCTGGCAAGCACTAGAGTTTGCCATCTAGGCTGGTCCCCTTTATAGCACAAAAATTGCTGTAGGGCTTTGCAAGCATGGAGAAGTATTGATTGTTTCCTAGCACACTGTTTGTATTACATATTTCAGCTAATAATTAGTAATGCTTTTAGATTAGTTTCGTTTGAAATACTAATCAATGAGCTTTATAGATCTCCTGCTTTATACATAAACATGCCAATCTCCAGTGGAGCATAAAAGTTTTATTTTATCCCAGATTGTTTATACTATATAATTATTAATCTGTAGTTTAATCTCCTTGTCCTCATGCTTTTATGGCTTGATCCTGCTTGTTGGAGGCGATCCCAAATCTAATTAAAGAGTATGGCTTAATGGCACTCAACACCTTCATAAATAAGTGCTGGAATGTGCAAGCTATGTCCTATTGCATGAAGACCTGCTGATGCTTCTTACTCTACGTGTGCAGCAGAAACAGGACTGGCTGCCTTGTGTCTTCTAATTTCTGTCTATGAAGCCTTATTTTGAACCACAGTAGGTTTGCCAGACTTCAGGTGCACAGAGTCATAGTTTTCCTGCTGTGGTGTTCTCTCAGACTGTCGTTGGAAAACCACCACCAAAGTGTTTCAGCTGAGGGAGAAATAAAAAGAAAAATAAAGCTTGAAATTATGTGTTGATTTCCCAACGTT
This sequence comes from Aleadryas rufinucha, assembly GCA_013397815.1. Classification (NCBI taxonomy): domain Eukaryota; kingdom Metazoa; phylum Chordata; class Aves; order Passeriformes; genus Aleadryas; species Aleadryas rufinucha. The sequence continues at coordinate 44,518 of VZTH01008962.1, read as the reverse complement.
TAGCATTTTTTTGAGCTCTTCTAAAGCTCTGGTGCCCTCATGCTGTGGAGCAAAGACATGAGATCTCAGCTGGAGAGTGAGCTGGGAACATGCTGCAGCCACTGCTGGAAATCCATATGACCAACCAGAAAGTTTGCTAAGTAAAGCCCAGGGCATCTAGTGGCTTCTGCTCAATTCTTCCTCGAAAGTCAGGTTTCTGACAAAACAGAGGGACCTGCAGAGCTGTGCTCTGCTTGCTCCATCTGCATTTGGTGTGGTGCTGCAGACTGCTCGGGTGGGATTTTGCAGACCAGTGATTGTGAGCCAGTTCTGCTTGATTGTGAGCCAGTTCTGCTTGGGAAGCAGGAATCTCCTGGCTCCTACCCTCATCCTCACCCTCGCGGGCGCAGGGGTCAGGTTACACAATGGCACCTTCCGTTTGTTTAAAGCAAGGAAATTATGCACAAAAGCTGTTAAAAGAATATAAGGTTGTCAAGTCAAGTGAGAAATGTTATAACATCGCCTGCTCAGCCTTCAATTGAATCCTGCGTGCATGCAAATTTGACAGTCTTTAATTGCATGTCTCCAAGATCTGTGGAGAATATAGCTTCTCAATTCACATCAGAAAAATCATACAGACTTTTTTCTTCTCAGAAAAAAAAAGCATTCTCTCTTAAAGATTGTCCAGACTGTAGGTATGGGCGTACATTTCATCAGCCAGGCAAAGCTTCCATAGGTCACAGCTGCCCAAAACACAGCCCTGAGCAAACATGCCATGGTCCTGAAGGTAGTGTGGCCGTGGTGATTGCCGCTGTGCAGACAAGGACCTCACTAATTTCTTTTGTGTTGTCCTCAAATATGTTACAGCCAAGGTGTCCTGGAGTGTCTGTCCCCTTGTGAATGGAGAGGAAAGGGAGAAAGCAGCAGCAGGTGGCACTCACCATGCTGCTGAGGGTGGACAAGGCTTGGGATTTTGTAGGTCTCCAAGCTATGATCTGCAGAGACTGTGGGAATGTCTGGTTTCAGTGGCCTCTTTCTCTACCAACAGTACATTCCTCTTGAAGACAAATGAGCAAACGGGGGCTGTAAATAACCATAGAGGGAGAGAGTGACATCCGTGAATACCCAACCGCATAAACCAGCCTTACGTAAGTCTGGTGTAATTCTAAACCAGTATATGTAAGTCTAAACCATTAGGATTGCACAGGAATCACATTGTTTGACATTTTATTAGCCAGGTTTCTAGCATTATAGCAGAGGCATTGGAGAGAGTGGTACATGAGCAGGAATCCAAAAGATTTTCAGTTGGAGTGGTTCTCTTAAAAATGGACTGGAAAATACAAGTTTGAGACTTGATGCATGAGAAAACGAAGCAAGAAGGGAAGCAGTTTATCAAACAGTATTATTTGTGGACAGTCTTAAATAACATGAATCACGGGGTCTCAAATCCCATACAGTGACCTTGTGCAATCAGAGTACATCATCTACTAGGAGATTATGAATTTATGCATGCGCTGTACTCAGAATTGAAAAAGATGTTTTCCAAAGTTAGAATCTGTTGTGTTGGCATAACATTGCATTTAAAGTAAAAAGCGTTGAACGCACTGGGAATTGTTGAAGAATATTCTGCCAGCTCTCAAAGTTATGATTTTATACTGCCATCAATAACAAAAAAGTTACTCTAATGAGAAGCCATTCTGGTTAAACGAAGAAATACAAGTTGTGATAAAACATTTAATAATTTAATATCCAAAAAGGGAAAATAGAAAAGGCAGAAGTGTTCCCCAGGAGTTTTTTGTATTTGAAACTGTGGAAGAGGATGTGTCCATCCTGTGCAGTAATACGGAAAGAAGAGAAAGTTTGCTGCTTATAGCAGAGGAGGATCTGAGAGGCAAGAGTGGTTGAAATTAAACATTCTCACATCCTACTAACTTTTACATCCAGGAATTTTAAAGGAAGTAGCCAAAAAGCTCTGTTAAGTGGCTGGTAATTTATAATAAATCTTGGGAAATGGGAAATTCCAGAAAATTGGAGGGCTGCCAACTGTATTTCCGATATTTCAAAAAGATAAAAGGGATGTCCCGGGGAACTGATGGCTGGTTTTGCTTGACGTCAGTCCAGGGTAAAATAGTGGAACAGCTATTTCAGAATCTGTCAAGAGAGAACTTGGAGACTAAAGGTACAGATAATTCCAGTAACAGTTGAAGAGAGAGCCTGTCAAAAAAAACCTGCTGGATTTCATTGCTCTGTCAGGATTGCAAGTCTGTGTGATAAAGGCAGCTGTTGATTTGCCTTTAGGAGGCCAGAGTAGGTGGTCCTTTCTGCCTTTCGGGTTTGTGAACCATATAAGGAATGCCCTGAGATTAAAACTCCCATGACAGAGTTTCAAACAGAAATAATCAAGCCACTCTGTTTCCCTGGGATAAAGCATGGCTTAGTTTTGAGTTTAGGGTGTTAATCTCCAGTTTGATTTGATTAGATTTGATGGCTTTTGCAGCTTTAAGTGTGTTGGAGTACATCGTGGTTCTGTGGGGGTAAAGAAAAAAAACAAGCTTCAAAACACTTCATGAAAAGCTCAACAAATAATACAAGTATTCTCAAACAAAGATAAAATCCAAGTTCTTCCTATAACAGTCTTTGTAGCTTTAATCCCTCATTCATTACCACGGCAAAGATTTCATAAGCTCCTCTGGATCTTACAGGAGAAGGAAAGCTTGTGTTTGCCTTCTGCTGTCTTTGCAGAACTGTAAGAAGCTACAGATGCAAATGCTACATTGGCTTTACTTGCCCTCAGAACCACTGCCAAATACATCAAATCTTTTCTTTTTCTCTGGGCTCCTTCAGACTGAAGTTGCACTGAGTCCAACTGTCCATTTCTGTCTCACATCCTCTCCTTACCCTGGCTGTAGTCTGGTAGGTGTTGGCAGCAGAATTGATTGCTTTCCGTGCACCTTTCTCCGTGGGATGATTTACTTTCTACAACAGGAAGGGCAGTCAAGTTCCAGAATAAGGGCCAGTCCATGGATAAAGGGACTTTAAATAGGCATCTAGGCATATGTCAGACTCTGAGAATAGTGGGAAGGCTTGCAATTCCTGCTTAAACCTTCTGATAACAAAATTGCAATTCTCAGATCATTGCAGGATCAAAACCACAGTCAGAATCCCGTGGTGTAATCCAGGTATCCCCTTGGCACTTGCTCTGAGTTTCTAAATAGTCATTTCAGTGATCTCATCATTTGATCATTAGAAAAACATGTGAAAATTGCTTTCTGCATGTACTGATAGTACTTCCAAGATCCAGATGTGTAAATCTGTGGATCCTAATGCAGTAGTCACTAGCATATATCTATTTATTTGCTTAGTTATTTAGTTATAGATTAGTCAAAATCTATGATCTAGCCGTAAAGAAACCTTTTTCCTTCAGTTTTCAAAGGAGAACATTATTGTTGGTATCCCTTTGGTTGTGGACAGTGCTGCACAGACAGATAGTGTCCCGCTCTCCAAGGAGAAGGCAACACCTGTATTCCTTCCCGAGAGCAGAAGGTGCGAAGTTATACCCTACACAAGTCTGTCCCAAATTTAACCCAGTGACCTACTGCATGCATCCCTGTTCTTCACACATTAATCACAACAGACACGTTCCAAAGGACATGCCAGTTTGTGTCCCAAGGAAAGATGAAGGATGTTTTGACCACCTGCTAACTTGCAGGAAAGATGAAAAGCTTGCATTTTAGGGGGTAAAACAAAGAGAGCAGATTTTTCCCGTAACAACTATGCAGTATGACAGGAGAAAATGGGATTGGGTTGCCTTCGCAGCCTCTGCAATTTGTGTAGTCAAAGATGTTCACATAGTTTTGGCCACAGCCTCTCAAGCAGATAGAACTGCTTCCACTAGTTCTGCAGATAGGCTGGAAAAGCAGTAATTAGTACAGCTTAGTGAAAAAAACCCACAATTTTGAGAGAGAGCTTCCATGTTTGCTTTTTTTGTGGGGGTTTTTTTGTGTTTGTTTTTTTTTCTTTTTTTAAAAAGTGAAAACAATGCTTATTTGATAGCAACCAAAATTCCAAGTACAGAGCTTCTGCACTGAATTCCACTGGAGCTTTAAAATTGAGAATAGAACATAAAGGAAATTAGTGACCTTTATTTAAATAACTTGTTAGCATAATCTTTGACATTCAAAGGCTGCTAAAAGGAGCTGCACAGTGCTGTTGTTCATAATTTGTAGCTTCCAAATATTGGTGGCATAAGGGCAATATCAGCTGAGTCTTTGTTCTCATAGCCATATTAACAAAAGAGATTTCAAATACAGAGGCATCTTCTTTAGTCTCCTGAGGTATTGTCATACTTGCAAGTGACCTGGATATTTGCAAACCATTTGTTCTTCAGGAATTCCATAATTTCAGACAGCATTTCTGCACTGCGAGTTATACATATATACATACACGTACACATAAATTAATTAAAGGTTTAGGAAAAAGGAGGAAGCCATAACACTGTATCACTCCTCAAGCAAAACCCCCAAATACTCATTGAAAACAAGGAAAGCAGTAGGCCTTTGCCAGAATTTCCAGCCCCTGTTTGTGTGGAGACCTTAAACTTTCTCAGAGAGTTTACCAAGCTGGAAAGCAAAATAAAAACAAATCACTACTTCATTTTTCCCTCTCAGATTCTTCAGTCTGGCAATCCAGCTCACCCAAGAACAATCCAAAAGGTTGTGTCTTTTACCCAAGGTCCTGAAACCATTGACTGCTTCAGAAGAACATAATATGTTGTTTGTTGTGCTTGGTGGTTTCCTGGCAGTGTTTCAGTGTTGGGCATTCCCCATTCTGCTTTGAATAAGCTATTTTGAGTAGCAGACTTAGTTCCGGTCCCCTTCACTGTGGCCAGCTACTGTAAAGAGCAGTGTGAAAACTGTGAAAGGAGATTTTATCAGGAAAGAGTTATGTGTTCCTTACTTTGCAAGTTCATATATGTCAGTTAAGTAGCTTTTGAGAAATAAGGATAGAGGACAGTTTTTCTGTTGTTCCTCCTGTTTTCCTACCTGATGTATGTGGAAGGTGTCCCTGCCCGTGGCAGGGGGGTTGGAACTAGATAATTTTTAAGGTCCCTTCCAACCCAAACCATTCTATGAATCTGTCTTCCCCCATGCATCTACCATGCCTCTTTCCTGAGGGCATCATCAGTTTATTTACAGAACGTTGAAAATGCATGTTAAACTAAGCCTGATTCACTCAGTGTAGGAAAATTAGTAGTATAATTATATAATTTTTACTGAGTCATAAAAATATTCATATGTACACTTTGCCTAGTAGGCCTGTATAGAATGTGTATGTCAATGCATGTACCATGTGTAAACATTATTTGCATGTTAACTAAAGTCCCTAAAGAATGTGAGCTCTCATTACCTTGTTCATCTGGGTTACTCTCTCAAGAAACAATAAAAACAAAACCCTCTGAAGTCAATAAATTGGTTTTATCTCTATGTGGAACATAAATCTGTTTGGACTCTTCAAAGCAACCTCCACTGGGAATGCCTGACTCCTTATGGTACCAATCTCTGAACAAACTGAAGCACAATTTCTTTAAAGCAGACACCTGGGGTTTAAATAAACATTCATCACGGAGACTACGGGCGTCCTGACAGTACTTTAAAAAAAAAAAAAAAATTCATTGTAGGAACGAAGCTGTGATACATTTTTGCTCATGTATGCATTCTGCCAATAGCAAAATCATTTTGAGTAACCAAACTGCTGCAGATTAAAGTAATATTCAGCAGTTCTGTTTAAAGGTCTGCAGGATCAGAGTCCCTCTTTTTTATTCTTTTTTTCTTTTTTTTCCCAGTATCTATCCAGTTGTGCTGTAGGGTCTAGGTCCAGTATAACAAAAGCAGTGAGTGACTTTGCAGTGGGACTTACTTCCAACATCAAAGCCTCTGCACTGTGATGGCATATGAGTTGTTCAAAAACAGCCATTCCAAAGTCTGCAGGATACATCCCTGTTCCTGTCAGTTTAGCTAAGGAAGGCATTTCCAGTGTCCTCATCTCCATTTGGAACCCATGTAAAGCTTGTCATACAGAAATGGGGCTCACGGCCCAGCCCAGCATCCAGCCCAGGCACTGGTGTTCTGCTCACTGCCTGTGGTGTAACTCATGGGGTCTGGTTTGTGGCCCTTGAACCACGTGCAGCTGCTCAGCATTTCCAAGGGTGCTCCCTGGGCTGTGGGCGCTCAATGTGTTGGAGCCATGCAGCCTCCTCAGCAACAGGAATTCTTGCCTTTAGGAGATGTTAGCAAATGTCTGCAGGGCCATGCTGTGTGCCCAGCCAGACCTGCCTGTCTAGAAGGCCCGTGGTTTAATTCTCCCTTGGCTTTCTCTTAGCTCTCCCCTTTCCCACTCACAGTCCAGTGAAGGTCATGCTTCAAGGCACTATGGTCAGGAGCACCAGCCATCACTCTTGGCAGCAACACGTCTGCAGCTGCCAGCCAGGAATGCTCTACAGCACCTTTTCCAGTTGTCCATGTACCTTCTGCATTACAGCAGAAGCTACTTGATCAATGTGAGAAGCTCATTTCTTAAGACAATCTTGCTAATGGGCCTGGCACCCACAGTATGTTTGGCAGGAGGAAAGTCCATGTAGCCTGGCAGCCCGCGAGTCTATTTTCAATTATCTGGGGTGCTCAGAGAAGAAGACATTAATATTGCTGAGGATGACATAGCAAATTACTACTGCTCCCTAACCTTTTTAAATTGCTAACACTGTTGTAATCTGTAATTACAGAAATCAGTGTGAGAATTGTGGCACAGTATAATTATCNTGCATTCTGCCAATAGCAAAATCATTTTGAGTAACCAAACTGCTGCAGATTAAAGTAATATTCAGCAGTTCTGTTTAAAGGTCTGCAGGATCAGAGTCCCTCTTTTTTATTCTTTTTTTCTTTTTTTTCCCAGTATCTATCCAGTTGTGCTGTAGGGTCTAGGTCCAGTATAACAAAAGCAGTGAGTGACTTTGCAGTGGGACTTACTTCCAACATCAAAGCCTCTGCACTGTGATGGCATATGAGTTGTTCAAAAACAGCCATTCCAAAGTCTGCAGGATACATCCCTGTTCCTGTCAGTTTAGCTAAGGAAGGCATTTCCAGTGTCCTCATCTCCATTTGGAACCCATGTAAAGCTTGTCATACAGAAATGGGGCTCACGGCCCAGCCCAGCATCCAGCCCAGGCACTGGTGTTCTGCTCACTGCCTGTGGTGTAACTCATGGGGTCTGGTTTGTGGCCCTTGAACCACGTGCAGCTGCTCAGCATTTCCAAGGGTGCTCCCTGGGCTGTGGGCGCTCAATGTGTTGGAGCCATGCAGCCTCCTCAGCAACAGGAATTCTTGCCTTTAGGAGATGTTAGCAAATGTCTGCAGGGCCATGCTGTGTGCCCAGCCAGACCTGCCTGTCTAGAAGGCCCGTGGTTTAATTCTCCCTTGGCTTTCTCTTAGCTCTCCCCTTTCCCACTCACAGTCCAGTGAAGGTCATGCTTCAAGGCACTATGGTCAGGAGCACCAGCCATCACTCTTGGCAGCAACACGTCTGCAGCTGCCAGCCAGGAATGCTCTACAGCACCTTTTCCAGTTGTCCATGTACCTTCTGCATTACAGCAGAAGCTACTTGATCAATGTGAGAAGCTCATTTCTTAAGACAATCTTGCTAATGGGCCTGGCACCCACAGTATGTTTGGCAGGAGGAAAGTCCATGTAGCCTGGCAGCCCGCGAGTCTATTTTCAATTATCTGGGGTGCTCAGAGAAGAAGACATTAATATTGCTGAGGATGACATAGCAAATTACTACTGCTCCCTAACCTTTTTAAATTGCTAACACTGTTGTAATCTGTAATTACAGAAATCAGTGTGAGAATTGTGGCACAGTATAATTATCTTTCCTGATACTTTATTGCTGTATGAATTATTAATCAAAATCAGTCTTGTATAGTATTTGCGGCAACTAAGAAGAATAATCTATAATTAAATTTCGTTGTTTCTATTTTTGTGCTGGTGTTTTATGATGTTGTAATTGATAATTAATTGGTTAAAAATTCACACAATTCTTGGGAGTTTCATATGACTATGACTGCTCAGTATTCAGCATTTATTAATTGAATAATGGGCTCACTGAAGAGACCTTTGTATATAGTCTGCTGTCATTACAATGAGCTCTCAAAAATGGTGAATTAATCATTAGGCCTTTCAATAGTTTCTTTTTAAAGGAAAGCAGTGACAATATAATCATATCCTTTGTTGTTATAGCTATAATTGAGAGATCGTAATAACCAATTATAAGCATGGTCATTTTAGGAGCTCTGAAGTGTCAGTTATTGATAACTTTCTTTAAAAACAAAGTGTTGATTACACAGAATGAGTCTTTTCATAGAAAAAATATTAGGAGATGGGGAAGGAAGCCTGGAAAATTATTTTCCTCCCACTTGCCACTTAAAAACAGTGCATGTTTATCCCTAAAAACTGTCAAGTCTGATGTGCTTCTGCTGCCATTTGTCAGAAGTACAAGTTGCTCTCAACTTTTTTTCATTATTTTATCATCATTCTCCCCATTTTTTTCTGAGTACCTTTTGCTAAATTGTTAGGAGGGAAAAAATAATAGAAAATGTCAGAACAAAAGAGCATTTTTTCACATTCTCTGCCCGAATGCCGTTGAACAGAAATACTGTGAGATGTTTACGTGCAAATCTGTGATGCAGACTCCAGCTACTGCTGACCAAAGAGCCTTAGATGTGTTCAAGCTGGCCACTCCAAACTATTCCTAAGATTCTTTCTTTTACAGTTAGTGGAGCTGATTGAGGGAATGTGAACTGGAACTAAAAATAATCCCAGTTCAGTATTGATCCTCTCTTAACACAATAAGGAGAAAGTCAGGAGTCACCTTGTGTAGTAGGATATAAAATGTGATCTCCAGCTTATGCTTCCAAGTGAAACCTGTGGTTCATTTTACACCAGGTCGGGTACTGCAATTCCTAAATGAGGAATCACAGTGTTATCTGTTTGCTTCTGTATTAAAATGTAGCATTACAAGCATAATAAGGAAATACTGATAAACTTTTTTAGGCCTTCACAGTGAAGTTGTTGGGAGTCCTCTGTGCACTGTTGTTGATGTGATGTCCTGTTTACATCTCCTAGGGTACAAGGAGGGGGATGAGACAATGCCTTTAGGTGCCTCTTTTCCCCCATTCTTGCTGGTGGTTTGCCATGGACAGACTACAAAGACACTTCTGCTGCAGTTTATGCACCTTTGTTTGAGTTGAATTTAGCATCGTATGGCTTCTCATGTCCTAAACCAGCTGCTCTGCTGGAGCCAGTGGGAGCAGCAGTCCCTGGTGTCAGTGACAGATATTTTCTACTGTGTGCCTTCAGCAACTTGGTCCCACACAACTTCAGTTCCTGTTCAAGAAAGGGGAGCACCAGCCAGCATGTCCCTTGCTGTCTCCTGCAGCTGGGGACACAGGGGGTGAGGAGGTCTAGGAAGCAATAGATTTGGAGTTTCATCTGTGTTGACATCCATCAAATAATTTGTTTCTGAGGCACTGGCTAGTAGGTCAGGAAGGATGGATAATACAAGCACATTTGTTGTTGGACAGTGGAATATTGTCTGTGGAATATTGGACAGTGGAATATACATGCTGCAGCGTGTAAATATTCATCCCATGTAAACTTGTACTCTCAATAATGTGGCTCTGGATATTTTTATTACAAGTAACTCATCTTTTTACATATATAGTGAGTTCTTTGCCCAGTAACATGCAGCAGTGGTCATTTGTACATGTGGTTTATTGCAGTGACTGTAATATCTCTCAAGGAAAACTAAACAACCATCCTGCTATGAGGACAGGGTACAATTTTGGTTCATTTCAATGGTCAGGAATCACAGCCTCTCCAGGCATCCTGTTCCTCAGTTTTTCCTTATGTTCAGTCTAAACCTCTGTTATTTCAAATTGTTCCCAGTGTCTGGCTCGATCTTATCAACAACCTTGCAGGAGGAGTGGCAGGCTGCTGTGAGGACCCTGTGTGTACATCCAGGCAGTCTGCCATCCAAGAACTAAGTGTGTCCAACCTTGCTGTAGCTCCAGAGATCAGAGGAGCTTGGACTTGTTGAACAGCATGACCACAGCCAGATGTAAGCCAGTTTCTGGAGAAATTTCACTGCTAACCTCCTGAAAATTGCCCCTGCATTCCTCCTCTGTTGAGTACAGTTTATCCTAAGTGATTTCCAGTCTGATGCAACTCCTCAGCTTATGACAACTGAGCTTCTCTAACAGCCATTTCTAAAGGTTTTGTCAAAGGATTTCTGAAAGTCAACACTAATTACACTTACCAGTGTTCCTCACTGCTAATTTGACACACTTCAGGAATTCTAATAGAGCCCATCAGAAACATGACTTCCCCTTGCAGAAGCCATGCTGCTTTGTCACAATGATAATTGCCTGGTTAAGTGCTCTGTAGCTTTGCCATGATAGAGATTTACCTTTTCACATAATTAGCCCAATTCTGATGCAGGACTTTCTGGTCTGTCTTGATAAGATTTTCCTTCCTCTCACGTTTCCCTTTAAAAACAGACACCACATTGCCTGTGCTCCAGTCTTGTGAGGCAGGAGCTGGTTTTTCATTATAGGTAATGTATTCTTGGTAGCAGCTCAGTCAACGCGTTCATGAGTTCCTGGAGAGTTTTGGATGAGCGCCAACCAGTACAGACAGTGTGCTGCAAACCAGAGTGATTCGGATGTTCCATGAGCAACATTTTTGGTCTCCTGAGGTTTTGTATGCTTCCTCCATGCTGCCCATGCAGAAGGGTTTGGTGGGATCTTCCAGCCATCACCATGGAAGGAATGTGTAAGCAACCTTTCAGTTCACTTCACTGCAGTTGCTGGCCTTTACCAGCAACTTTTCTGGCTAGGTTTCAATGGTGCTTTTCTTGCCCACAGTAGTTCGTGCCAGTTTCTGGAAACTTTTGTTTCATAGAAGCTTTTTCTGGCAGCATGGTGACCTATATGCAAACAAATGCACAGCATGTTCTTTTGAGCCAGAGAAAGGCTTGCTAAGACATTCTCTTTTCGGTTTGAAGAAATACCAAGTGTGTAGCAATGATTTCCATGAATAAGGTTCTGCAAACTCAGCATAATACTGAATTCAGCAAAAAATGATGCAGTTTGAATTAACACTGTGTAAAAGGCTTGCAGCCCAGCTTGCCTCAGAGTTCAGAGATAATACCAGATCCCTGGGTCTTTTTCTTCCAAGGAGGGGGAAAAAAGAGAGTTGAATTCTGCTAATTTTCGTGCTACTACATGCCAAAGTCCTACAGTGACCTTTTCTTTTTGCCCTCTAAACCTTTTCCCTGTGAAAATGAACAATATACTTCCCAGTGAAGGGTTTCACTATCTTGCGCCTTTCCTGCAGGATAAAGCCCTCTTGGAGAGGAAACACCTCATGTCTGGAGGTCATTTGGTCGATGGCAGATCGTGGAAAAGGAAAGACTGTAAATCACTTGTGTTGAAACATTAAAAGCTGATAAATAGGTGGTCCTGAGCTGTAACCCAGCCCTGGTTTCCCTGTGCGCAATACAGGGCTCGAGGTGCTTCCTAGAGCGGTCAGGGGGAAGTCTGTGGAAGGCTGAGATTGCAGCTGCTGGACAGGGCATCCACATGGATTCTCAGGGGCTGTGGGAAGGGGAACAGCGTGGATCCACCTTCAGGAAGCCTCTGGAGTCACAACAGTAGCCTTGGGAAAGTACGATGTTATAGGCAGCTGGGTGGAGGTCCTTCCCAGGAGCGCAGGTAGGGATCCACTGGAGCGGATGGTGCAGTTTACAGCCCCAGCACCCCAGGACTGCACCACTCAGGTTTCCTAGCAGAGAAGGCAGGCTTGCTCACCAGTGGGGAAATACACCATGGTATTTTCAGCACTTCTCAGCGCATGCAGCAAATTTTTTAAAAAACTACACTTGATGAAAGCTGTAGTTAAAAAGTGAGAAATTACTAATTAGTAACCAAGTAATTCAGGGTTTGATTCACGCAAATTGCACTATTACTGTAAGAGAGGATTGCAATTTCAGGCTAGCTGGGGTTTGGTGGGTTTTTTCTAAGGCACTGAAAATATAATTTATGTTCTGTTCATTATCTGCCAGGTTTCAGGTTTCTTGTCCTTTTTTTCGTCATCTGAGATATTACAGGCATAAGACATGCCTGGAAAATAAAGGGAAAAAAAAGCTTACTGCTTTCCCCTTTGCATTGTCATTTGCAACTCTCAGGTTTTCCCACTAGATTGTTCTTGTAAACTCTTTCATTTCATAGCACGCAAGAGTGACCACTTAGAACATCATTATAGCACTATCATTAGCATCAGAGTTTAGTTATACAGAAAGCTGTGAGTGAGATGAGCTGTGTCATTTTCTCTTTTACCTTGGTGGAGTGCTAATAACATGATTGCTGTCAATTCTTCTCATTAGTTTCAATTTATACAGAGAAAAAAATAATTTTTTTCTAGTTAAGAAATCCAGCTGGTATAACCCACACCCCAGAAGGTCTCCCTCCCCTGCCTGTATGCAGATCAATTAGCAGCTATGTATCTTCTCTCTAGATGTTAGGTTGTTGAAGGGCTAATCTGTGTTGATTGGTTGTGGGGTTTTTTCTGTTCATGTAAGCATTTCAGATGAGTGCTCAAAAGTGTAGCATGAGTCAGCATAAAGATTGAAAATACCAGTAAAAGAGAATCTGTAAGCATTCCATTAAGACTTCCAGTAATACTACAATTTTGCACTGTTGGCAAAAACACCTATATTGTACAGAGTCATCGTTGCCACTGGCTTAAAAATACTCGTACAAAGGTGGGAAGATGAAGTTCCTATTGAGAAGTCTAGTAAATGTAAGTAACAAGTGTGTCCTCTTTAAGTCCATTCTTGTCTAGATGATTAGTCTTTCAAATGGCACTGTAGGAAAATTGTAACCTAGTTTGAACTCGCAGCAAAGGAAACAGTTTGAAGTCATGTTATATCTAGTGATGTGCCTGTATATTGCACTAGCAAAGGAGAATGCTGCAATGATCCACATTAAAAAGGAGCCGAGGAGGAATTTTGCTTTCACTTGATACAGTAGTCAGATATTTGCAGTGCAGCAGTACTATACCAAAATACCATCATCTTACCCTTAGTCCTTGATGCCTCTGAATTTTACCTCTCAGAAGGCAGTTGTTGTCCTCAATAAGGAAAAATAACTCCCTAAAAATACTGCATGTTTGTGCATTTGTGTAACTTTCCCTTCAACAGCAGGTAGAGTAATACGTACAAATAATCCTTTTCCCCATGTAAGCCTGAAAACAAGCGGGTTTGGTTTGGGATGCATAGTGTGTTCAGTCATAGCATAGGCTTTTACGCCTCAGAGAAGTTGAAATGGGAAAATAATGCAAAGAGGATTCAGTCTAATGCTGGGGGAAAAGTTTTGGGTAAATTAATTACTTCAATGTGTTCGAGCACAAAGGGGGTTCATGCAGTGTGGGGTATTGGGAGAAGCCATTTCGTTCCACCATCATCACCACAAATCCAGTCCCCATGTTCAGAGGCTTTGCCAGTTCTACATGAGTCAGAAACTGCAGAACATCAGGCAGAGAATTTCCCTAACTCAGACAGTTGTAATGGGTGGGTAATGGGTGTCCTAGATCATTCCAACCTCTGCTCTGCTGTCAGAAAGGGGAGACCTGCAGGCAGGAATAGCCACAGCATCCATGTACTGCCTGGGGATGAACATCCATACAGGTCAAGGGATTTTCTTGGGTCTGTGGGTCTGGAATTCAGAAAGATCTACTCTTCTGTTAATGGCATTAAGCCACCCATGAAGGTGTGTTGCTTTAGCCATACATGGAAACAGATTTCTTCTGGAGCTGCTTAGTATCTTTCTCTCCCTCTTAAGGCTTAAAATTCTGATTGAGAAATTAAGTTGCTGTAGTTAGTGGCTTGTCTTTGTCAGGTACAGTTCCACCTTGCCTTTTACTTGAGCCAAGGTCTTCAATGTGAATGTGTAGTGTTGCCTATCCACTGAAGAATAGACTTGGGGGTTTGAGGGGTTTTCCCCTTTGATCTGAAAATATCAGAAGCAAGCGCAAAGCCCCTTTTTTTCACCATTAGAAAACCCAACAGTCACTCTAGCTTTTTTTTTTTCTGAAATCTTCTAAAATTTCCAACGTCCCCATGTTATTGCCAGTACTAAATTGGAAGTTGGAGACGCATAGTAGGTGGTTGAAGAAAAGCACTTTGCAGCCCGTCTAAACCTTGTTTTGGTTTTGAGGGGGGAAGATAGTGGGACAAGTAGGTAATCCAAGCATGACAGGGTGAAATCTGGTGGCATCAAACCAGTATCAACCGCGATATCGTTCCCTAGGAAAGATAGCATTAATGGACTGCTTGGCCATGGTCTTGAGGTATCCAGATATTGGGCTGAATCTCACCATACCGCATTCACTCAGGGACCGTGCTGCTCCTCACCACCTTGTTTGTGCTTTCTTCTCCCTTGTCCCTTGCAGGGTGTGAACGGCATGTCTGTGGATGAGAAGACTGACTCCCCCATGTATGTGTATGAGTCAACGGTGCACTGTACCAATATTCTCCTCTGCTTAAATGACCAGCGGAAGCAGGACATTCTCTGTGACGTGACGCTGATCGTGGAGGGGAAGGAGTTCCGCGCCCACCGGGCTGTGCTGGCTGCCTGCAGCGAGTACTTCTTGCAGGCCTTGGTAGGGCAGACGGAAAATGACCTGGTGGTCAGCCTTCCGGAAGAGGTACAGTATGTCGCCGTGCCCCCACCATAACAACGCGCCCCTTCTTCCCACGTGGTGAGCAAAACCTCTGCGGTCCGCTGGGGCGGCCAAAGGGAGCGTGGCACAGGTGTCACTGGCCACCCCAGCACTGCTCAGGATGTGTGTTTTGTGTTTGGGTGGGTTGCAAATCACTGAAGGATGGATATGTTCACACCATGCCAGCCTTATTATGCAGGCAAAGCTTTAAGATGCTTCAGCTCGCCTTTGTCACTGCTGCTGAAGGAATTGTACTCAAACGTTTAATTACCATAGCCTCATTCGGGGCAGTATTAGGACCCTGATATTCCTCTGCTCTTCTAGACAGGAAATTTGAAAGGAGTGATGTGACAGCTACATGGCAGGTTATTGTTGAAAAATCATTTGAGCTGTCATGTTGTTGGGAGTTTCATTGCTGTCCACCCCTCTCTGGCAGCTCATATCTTTATTCCACTTCTTTACCCTCTCCTGCACCTCATTCAGACTGGCTTCCTCACACCTCCCCTCATAAAGAGTTTGGGATTTAACTGTGCTTTCCACCGAGAAACCATGAACGCAGTCTGTCAGAAAGCAGAGGTTTTGTCTTGCAGCATGGCTCCCACAGCAGGAAGCCAAGGGACGTAGAAAACACATACCTCACTGGAAAGTTTATTTTATCACAGAATCTCACTGGCTGGCTTCCACCCCCACTGTAATTTCCTCACAGCCGTACAGCCGTGACAGCACAGCTACCGTAGGGCATGCTGGTGGCTTTGCTGCCCACAGAGGGGAGGTGCATGCTTGATGGCCAGGGCTGCCATCACCTGCTGCCTCGGCACTGCCTGCCCGGTCTCTCCGGCTGGGAAGTGTGGCATGAGAAGAGTGGCAATGTACCCAGGGCACAGCACAGCAGTTGCTCAGTGGGAAGGTACTCTGGCATTCAGAAGGTTTTTCACCATCATTTGCTTAATGCCCTTGAAGAGGCATGGTGTGTTTTTAAATGATGACAGGTCCCAAAATGTCACACACCATTTTCCCCCCTCTGGTTTAGTTCTCCAGAGACTTCAGCAGTGTTGTGATGTTGTCACAGCACAAGTTGGAGAGCATTAGAAGTATGTCTCTGGCTGTGACTTCATGAGTCCTGACACTGAATATTACTCATGAAGACACTTCAAGCCAGACATTTTGCATAGGAGTTTAGAGATATCGCAGAGGACGCGCTAGGATGCACACGTTGATTCTGCAGTGTCCAGTAGTAATTTCCAGTGGAAGAATCGAGTCTCACTCAGTGTCACATGGCTTTCTCACCACAAAGCAAGGGTAGGAGCAGAGAGGTGACAAAACATGGCCAAGGGTACACAGATATGAAATGGCAGGAGACTATCAGTGCTCTTCTGTGAAGCCTTAGTGTCACCCCTGTGTATAACTCAGGTCCTGTTACATAAAGAAAAGTTATAGAAATTCAAATAAGCATGTAGAAGAGTGACTGAGATGTTCAGAAGAATGAGCCTGGCCTAAAGGAGGAGAAGAAAGGACCGTGGCAGGTTCATACTGCTGGTGTGACAAATGAGTGTGCTGCAGCTCTGGTTAGGCAGAGGAGCTGAAACAGCTGAGAGCAGGAATTTCTCTTTAATGCTAAAAGACATTATTGACTCAAGCACTGATTGGTTTCAACTGGTTTTCAGTAAAAGTAGATGGAAATTCCAAAAGTAGATTTCTAATTCCAGCAGCAGTGAGGTGCTGAGCTGCAGGCCAGTGGAGAGGTCATGATGTGCCTGCACTTGGTCACCCAGTGTGATGTTAATATGACAGTAAAGATTTAAAATACAAAGGTTTGTCTTTCTATGTGTTTTATATGAGATGATGTCTAAAAAATCCTCCAGTTCAACCATAAATTATTTCTATTTAAGTGAATCCCCTTTGAGTAAATGAAGTATTGGAGTTTTACATTTTAGAATGTATCTCAATGAAATACCAAAAAATTTTTAGTGACTTAGGGTTACACTGGCTGCTCTTATGGCTCCAGTGAAGCTCATGGTGTTGCAGAAGTAGTAAATCTAGTTCTTAAGGTTTTTCCAAGAACTCTGAAATTGTCATGCCTCACCCAAGACCACCACTGCTACTTTGCCATGTGCTTCTACTACTGGCAGAGCATCAAGGCTTTGACTTTCTCATCCTGGAAAAGAACTCTCTTGGCCTATTAAAAAAGGTAACGACAGTTACCAATGCTTACTTGGACAGATATTTTCCACATGCAAATTAATTGCTGCTAAACACATTGCATCTTAGTTTTCTTGGTGGCTACTTTACTTGAACAGCTGTGTGTGAGGTGGTCAGCTAAATAATTTCCTCACAAAAGCTAGTCACTTGGGATAAGGAGAGCTGCCTGATGCACTTCACTACTTCTCAGTTACTCCTTGGTTAAGATGCATGTCTCTGCTTCTAGCTTGGCTTCACAGTGCTGGGCGCTTCAGTAGGTGCCTGTGGAGAGATACGGGAAGTGCCTCCAACAGTGTCAGAGCTCCCTGCAAGAGGAACTGAAACACTCCTGGTTTTTAAGAGCTGATAAAGCAGAGGAAACACCATCTTAGTTATACTGCATTTAAAGAAGTTAGCAGGGTCATCTTTGGTTCACAAGCTAAGGATGCTTCCCAGGGCTACTGTTTTCAGTCTGTGGTCTGCAGAGCTCTGGCAGCAATGAGTTATTTCTTAAGGTACCTGTGAAAACTGACTTACTCTGTCATGTAGAGGGTTATTCCTCCAGTGGAAAAATTTCAAACAAAAGTTGAAAGTGAATACCTTGAGTGAATACTTTTTTCGTGCTTAGAGACAATTTATGTTGGTGCATAATATTATAGAAAAACAGATACTGAAAATAATTTTTAAATATAGTCTTCACTGTTCAAAACTTTTCCAAAAGTGACAATCGCTCATAAATTCACAGAGCTATTTTTAAGTCAACCACACAAACACTGTATTTTAAATTCTGGCATAGTTTGAAAACTGCTGAAGTACATTGTGGAGAAAGGGCATTGTTGTTGCTATTATTTCTGAAGGGTTTCATGTTGGATCTGGATAAAGCTTTACATGTAAAGCTTTTACATTCATGTTATGTTGGTGTGAGGAAGCTTAACATCAAAGAAAAGAACTTATTTCTGATTATTCAAAGCAGTAAATCTGCCTCTGAAGTATAAACTGCAGACTTTTTTTTTTTACTTCATAGCATGTTGGGGTCATTTTGTTAATCTGGCATCCAGACATTGTTAACTGTTGTCTAGCTAAACAGGGAACAGATGTTTTTTACATTATTTCTTGTTTATATCCAGTTACAAGTGAGAGCAGTCTTTACGATACACCAGTCGTTTCAGTAGAGAGGCATTGTGCACACAAAGAATTGGGACTAGTTGTATTTAGAGGGTTTTAAACCACTGCAAAACCTTGTGTTAGACATTTCAGGTTAGCTCAAGCATGTCTTAATGTGCCTCAGTTCAAACCTTTCCTTAATCAACTTAAACAAAGTCAGTATGGAGCTAATTCTGCACTGATTGAAGTTTCCATAAACCCTTCTGATCTGGCCTTGCTAATTTGATTTCGTACCACACCTTTTGTTAAAGCAGCATATTTCAGTGTATAGACAAGCTGCACAGAACAGCTGCATAGTAGCAAGGGCTCAGATGTGGCCATGGTGTGTGAACTATCAGCTTTCAGAGCAAGTTAGAGGAACAGAGTGTTTCAGCTGCCTACAGCTAATAAAAGAGGGCCCCATTAGCTCTTAACTTCTACGCTTTTTTCTTCATTTGCAGTTTTGCCAAACAACTAGAACCTTGCCTGCTTCTCACCCAGGGTATTTTTCAGCAATTATGCAGTTTTCCTCTAGCAGGTGCTGTTAAATGCAACCCTGAATTAATACTTTTAAAGAACTGAGTTTGAAGCTGTAAAGTCAGTTATTCACTCCATACCCCTAACTGTTGTTTTGTTTTATTTAATCACAAAAACTGATCTTCCTTCCTCTAACAAGACACTTAATTAAGTTTTTAATTTATGATAAGAAGTTAAATGGCACTTATGAGGCTTTTTTAATGGTTTCCACTTCCCATCCAGATTACAAAAAAAGGTGTGACGGATAGAGACACGGCTGTCAGCCAGGGGTATTGTAGGTCATGCCAATATTAGCTGGCAGCAGGCCGTTATCCAATTAACATTGCTTCGTCGCTGCAAGTAATAGCTCTCGAGTAGATGATTGAGTCATTCATGCTGTAGTGGTACTCAACTTTACTTGAGAAGGAGCCAGTGCTTCATCGAATGGGCTTTTTATTTGCTGTTATTACCTGCCTAACTCTGCTAATGGAAGTGCACAGCAAGTCTGCATGGGCAAGTTGAAAGCTGGGCACTGGACAGGGGAGCATCATCTGTGCAAACACCTTATTCACTCGGTCTTTTGAAAGCTGAGGGTGCAGTTAAATGGTGAAAAGACAGAAATAGAAACAGCAACAAGTAAAATTGTTCAGTGGCATTAGATTCCTACAGGTTTGAAATAGAGATTCTCAACCTTGCTTGCATTTTTTTGATTTGGGGGCTTACATTTGAAAAAATCTTTCACCGTCCATGAGAGCACCAGATGCCTTCCTCTCAGATGAAGGACAAAAGTCTTCTGAAACAGCAGACCAAGCTTTCTTTAACACTGGTCTGATACCAGCCTTTCTGTTCCTTTAGAAACTTGCTTCTCCAGTATGTTGGTTACTTTTACCTGTAGCGCTCGGATTTCATGGATCTGTTTCAGAGTGGTGACCTTTTTTTAGTGCAATGAACTGTCTGCTGGAAATGTTTTCTTCCAAAAGGATAAAACTGAGCTATCTGTGGTGTCCAAGCCTTCCAAGGGGCAAAAGGAAGTAGCATCTCTTTTAAGATGAGGTTGTGGGATTTATCCACACAGCTCTTTCCTTTGCTATTAAGAGAATTATGTTCAAAGTAGATGTAAGCACACACCAAAGGCTGAATTTCTCCACGTTCTCGCTCCTTTACTGCTGCGAAACCTCCCTTCTCCGCACAGGGTCTAGTCCTCTTGAAATTTGTCACCCGCTTCTTTGGTTGGCATGGGTTAACTCCCTCACACGGTTAGTTAAGCTTTGCAGGGAGAAGGGCAGGACAGGACCTCAGATTTGGGATTCAAGGCTGGCAAAAGCTGAGTATGTTGGAAGACGAAGGCATGCAGCAGCACCCTGGGTGGGACTGAGCCAGGCGTCTAACATTAGCATGGCTCGTAGCTGACAGGGAGGAGAAATACTGGCAGCTGCTAACCATCCATGCCAACCTGCCAGCCTGAGGGAAAAATGCTGGGAATTAGCCAACGAGAGATGATTGCCATGAGGAGAAAATCAAAGGCAGGATGCAGGAGGTCAACTATTATATACCCTGCTGGATAAAGGCACTTACTATTCCTTTTTATGTCTCTAGAAATAAACAGTGTTCTCTTACTTTGTCTTTTTTCCTTTCTTTGTATTCTCTGTATGTATAAATATAATATCTTTGAAGAGTGTAGGGACTGAGCTGCGAGTGCTCCTCACAGGAGCACAGAGTGAAAGAGGTGATAAATGTGGAAAAGAGGAGCAAGAGGGCAAGAAGTTTCTTTCCCAGCTGGAGGGATGTTTAACACGGTAGGGAACAACAAAAGACCCTTTTTCATTGGCACCCCGGAGATATATTAGGAGTAGCTAAGGTTAGTTCTTGGAGAATGGAAAGCAGTAATGTGGTTTTCTCTTTACATGACTGTATTGGCCATTGATGTTCCTCACAGATTGCAGCAGTGGCCAGAATTATTTCTGCTTTGGCTCAGGAGGTGGCAAGAACCTGAAAGCCATTATCCCCTTCATCTGCAGAGCTTTTTGTAGTGGCAAAGGGTTATATCCATCAGGCTTCTAATAAAGTCAGGCTTCAAACTTCCTTATGCTTCAGCCTTACCTCAGTAATGCCACTTCAATCAGTCCATATGAATAGAAGGTTGGGTCTTTGGTTTTCTAAATTCCTCCCAGGGAATGTGTTATTCTTCATGCTGCCTCACAGTGCCAACGCTGACCGCACAGAAGGATGACTGGAGGCTGCAGCTCTGTAGTGAGAGTAAAACTGAGCATTTGGGTACTCTTTGAAGTCTGACATGACAGGACACTAATTCAGGAGAAACCATGAGGCAGAATTGGATGTTGTTTTATGTGTGTTGCTTATGTAGCACAGTACAAGGTGCAAATGATGTACTTTGTTTCTAGCAGGTGAGCAATAAAACAGAAATGAGATCTTCAAGATGTGATATGAAATTCCATCCATGTATCACTGCAAAGGCTTCCAGCACTGCTTCGTTTTTCATGCCTCAAGTGTGATGAAGAAACTAGCCACATAGTTTTCATTCCGCATAGTGTAACTTCCATTATTTTCTTATGAGGGCTGTCTTGCTATTCATAACATTCTCTGATCTTTTCAGGTGGAGAAAAGCAAAATACATCTATGTTGTGGTGAGAGCTAGGCTTTAAAAAGCAAAACAGAAGTCATGTATACATGCATGTTAAGTAGAGAAAATCTTGCCATAGCTCCTTTCCTCCCCTTCGTCAGTAGCTGTACAATTTATTTATTTATTCAAATAGGCATATAAGAGTGTACTGTAAAAAGGCATAGGGAGATGAATGCACAGAACAAAATTCACCACTGCAATAAGTGGACTCAATTTCATTGCCTTTGTTAGACGCCTGCCTGCCACTACTGTTCAATTGGCCTGATTGACTGTGATTGCACTCGCTAGTGAAAGGGCAGTTTGCAGTGTGGAAACTTTCTTGGTCAAATATAACAAACATAATTTAAAATGTAAAAGATACCTTAAATAGTAACTCCTATGTTAAGGGCATGAGAAGAAGCAATGAGGATGTATAAGAGGAGGTGGGTTGGTTTTGTTTGTTGTGTTTGGGTTGTTTTAGTTTTTTGTTTTTATTTGCTGTATTCAAATATATATGAATGCAAATGAGATGACTGAGCCATGACTGTGCCTCAGCTCTCTGAGCACTCTGGCCCTACGTACTGAAAGATTTCTCCCTCTCATCCCCCTCCACTTACGATTCTCTTGCCTTTGTTTTATCTCTCTCTAAAAATCCCTTTCAGTTTCTTTAATGACTTCAAACCAGGTATCTGCTCTTTTAAGAGTCCAGAAATACAGGCTGAGCATTTGACTAAAGAGACAGGTAAGGTCCAGTGAAGACACCTGTCAGCTTCACAATATCAGACACCACAACCTGTAAGGTACTTTTTGATTCCAATACCAAGTTTTGTTCCCAAGACCCAAAAAAGAAAAGATTTTAATCTTCATGCAGCACTTTCTGACAAGGATTCCCTGGTGAATGTTGTCAGACTGACTGTTTTTCTCAGCTACTAGTGAAATTGAGCATGTTACGGGGTGGAATATGCTATGTATTCAAATGATGCATTGCAGCAGTCAACAAACATTAAGCCTACGAAGTATGGTTCACTTTGGAAGTGAAGTACAGGTTTTAGGTGGGCAGAAGGCAATTGAATCGTACTAGGATTTAGGAATGAGATGCTCTTTGTGAGTTTTACAGGGTTGGGGTTTTTTAGAGGAAGAAGTAGACACACACATTCTGTTAAATTTGATGCAAACTGAAGAGCAAAATGGCTGGTTTATTCCAGGATTTTTGTGCTGTAATGAATTTTGATCTGTCCCATTTTGATGAGAGACATCCAGCAAACCTCTGAGTCCCAGTGCAGCCTAACACTACTAAAAGCTTTGTCCTTGGGCACTTTATTTACTTCAATAAAATAAATAAGTAGGAGCAGCTGTAGTTGGTCAAACTACAGATCTGTCTAGCCCAGGCTTGGTTTGTTTTAAAAAGTGAGTTTTAATTTCTCTGAAAGAGCTTGAGAGGAGGCTTGTGTGGTTGTTTAAGGACTTAAATGAAAAGAAAGTATCAGGCATATCTCTAGGAAGCGTGTTGTAGTTTACTGGGGAAAGATACCAAGAGAGCCACTGGCAGTTGTTTTGGAGCCAGATTAAAATCAACTGAAAAATTTGGCATGGGTTTTTAGCAACAAACTGTTCAGTGATATATGTATGCCTGCACATTGTTTCATAACTGTAAGGCAAATGGCCTTTGAGAGGGACAAAATTTAGATACCCCTTTAAGAAATTTGGTGCTCAGTACTGGTGTAGTTCAGTGGAATTCAATATCCTAGAAAAAGATAGATCAGGTTTGCTAATAAGCCTTTCTTCTCTCACTTTGTTTAATCTGACCTTCTAAGAGCTGATGGCATCAAAGTGTGCATTTAAGTGAGTCTGTTTCCCGCACACAAAAGTAGTTGAAATAGTTTTGTTGTTTTGTTTGTTTGTTTTTTTTTATTTAGAAGCCTTTAAAGGACATTGTGGAGAAAGTTGACTTGTAGTTGAAATGGCACCCTGCTCCTTGCTGGGGGTCCACATTCAAAATAACTGTAGCTGAACTCAGAATGGCAGAAAACTGCAATATAAAAACTTTCAGTAAAACCAATATATAAACAAGGTGTCACCAAACAGCTGGAACTGAGAGGTATCAGCTCTGAAGTTAAATAATGGTAATATAAAACCTTCAGCAGTAGATTTCTGAGGTCTCTTGTGACCAAATAAAATACTGTCATCACCTCTCTGCACATGCTAGAGTGGAAGTTGATGCATCAGATGGGAATTACAGCACAGGTCTGTGCATTGGGTCAGTGATGATTAAATCACCTTGTGTGAACCACTCAGCAGTGTTTACCTCTCTCTAAATGCTCTGGTTCACATTACCTCACATGGAAGTGAACAGACTGACCCACAGCTGGCACAGCTGCTGGTCCCAGACCAGCCCACATACCTGACCCAGAGCTTCCAGCTTATCGTCCTCAGCCAGAGCTTCAGTCTCAGTTTCTTCCCTCTGTACAAGGCATTGAGGATCTTGTTGGACTAGCTGCAGCACTTCTCAGGATGATCAGGATAGGATGGAGCTGCTCACCTTACCTGGATGACTGGTCCGGGGTGACAGATGGCATCTGCTCTGAGTCCTCTGCCTGTTCCTCTTGCATCACTTCCTGAGGTGCTGTGCACTGCCATTGACAACAACTGCTGAAATTACCACATCCAAGAGGAAAGTAGACTTGGAGACATGGAGCAGATCAGAAAGAGCCTGTGAATTGCTACAGGGTTCCTGTCCCTCACCAGGAGACAGGGGCACTTTGAGGATGCTTAATTAGGAAATTTTGCTTAAGTCACAGCAGTTGCAGACCATCCCATATATCCCAAACAATAGGCGAGGAGGTTCCTAGCAAGACTTAATCTCTTCCAAAAAGAGCTAATCATTCTTGGCAAATGGGAGCTGTAGGTTTTCAGGACATCAAAAACAGGGCATCTTTCTTTTAGTGTTGAAGGAATCATATTTAGTTGAGTATATATTGCACCTGGTCCGCATCATTCCCTGAAGCAGCTGCTCATCGTTTCAGAGCAACACTTCAGAGAAATGGAAGTGTACAGACTTACTGTAAGGATAGAGAGATTTGGCAAGTGTGAGCCAGGATGGATTCATGGGTGCTGTTGTGTTCTCAGTGCTTCCTTCTGTTCCTTCAGTGTCAGATGTACTTCCCAAAGCCAGGGCTGAGGTGGGTTTATGGGGGTAGTAAAAGAGAAAGGAGACCTTATAAATAAATGAATTGGCCCAGAAAGGGACCTGAACAGGGCTAATAGTTCAAAGACGTGTGGGCATTCAATGTATTGTACTTCAAACAAAATTGAAATTTGCTTGCTTTGAATTGTGATAGGACCAAATTCCCTCATCTCTGCATATACCTCGTACTTTATGTTCCCAGAATGGATGGGAATGCAGTCTGTATTAATGTTTCAAGGTTTAGAATGTAGATCAAAAGAAAAAAGGATTGTCCATGCAAACTTTACCAGTACAGTTCTTAGTTTCTGGAAAAAATACTTTTGATCAAGTGGTCCTGGATTTTTGTGAGACTGTCATCTAGGAGGCTGAGACTACATTTCTGACTGTGTAAAGAAAACTTTTGCTTCTGAGAAGTGTCTTGGGTTTTCACTTACCTTTGAAATTCAGACCTGTGGTTCTCAGTTTCAAGGGCCTGCAGCCTAGTAAGAAACAAGTCTTAAACAACTCTGAAAGCAAAATATCTTTCCATCTCTGACCACACAGCAGTAGTACAACATGCCTAGCCACCTCTCTCCCCAGATACACAGGCAGCCTTCAGAGAAAATGTGCCTGTCAGAGGATTCCTGGTCAAGTAAAAACAGAATAAGTTGGAGTTGTTTCCTGTTTCCTTCAAAGGACGATGTTGGAGCCAGTAACCTTTCAAGACAGGAAAAAGCTGTGGAGAGACAAAACCTGACAACTTCCTGTCTGATCTCCGTAAAGGACTAGTGCTCATTTCTGTTTCTGGAAGGGGAAGCTGGACTTGAGGTGGATAGGTCTGCAGCCATTCCATCTGCCTGTTGAATTCAAGTATTTTTTAACCTTATTTTTGTCTGACTGCATATTTTCTTGTTGTACCATGGATGGCTTTCTGCATATGGCACTTTTGTTTGGACGTAAAGACAAATCAAGCCGTTTCTGTCTATTCCTTGCATTTGCTAGTTTTCAGGAGACTGAACACATCAAACCACGTTTTAATGGGTATGTTTTAAATGTCGGAATTGATTTGTCAAATGCAAGGCACAAAAAATGGAGAGTTGCCTGTCTTTTGTAAGATCCATCTATCCTTGTCATTTTTGCTCTATTTATATAAGCAGCAGCCATCGAGGTCACATAATATCTATACCATTGTCCAAGGAAATGAAGAATGAAGAGATGTCCCTGACATATATAGGCACTGGGCATTCTACAAAGAAACTTGTTCACATTTACAAAGTCATCATAGCGTTCAAAAAGCAGAAAGAATTGCTTTCAGTAGTGGCAGAAGCCTTTAAATCACTAACTCCTTCTTTCCTTGTCTTCAATGTATCTTGCAGTTGGAGGACTGAGAAGAACACCCAGTTAAGGGCTACCTCAGGCTTGGTTTAGTTTTGCTTCCTTTTCAATAAGTGCCTACCCCTTCCCTTACAGGTTTTATTTCACTATTATGCATGAACTATCCAATTGGAAAACTCAATTGAGAGGGCATACGCAGGTAAATTGTTAAAGACAAGCATTTGATCATGTTTCTGGCCTTTATCTTCAGCTGGTGGTAAACAGCCGTGATGATCCTAGCAGGAGCTGTGCTGGACCTCTGCAAGCAGCTCTGTAGGGCAGACAGGGACTGCACACATAAACTGCTCTTCAGGGGGTTTCAAGTCAATCCCAGCCTTGGAGAACCAAATTGTTTGCGTCATCTGCTCTTGCACTCTCATCTTAGTTCTCAGATATGATTTTAATCTGAATTATTTGACCAAGTCACAGTTTGGTTTTATAACTGCTTTTCTGCAGAGGAATTGCTTAGCTAAAAGGCTGTGAGAATTTATGGTTGTCTCTTGTCACTGTGCTTTCAACCCCTTGGTTGAATGATAAGGTGGTAATAAAGACCTCTCTAAATATTCTCTTTCAGGAATGGATGTTTTACTCATATCTAGGCTTTTCTTTTCCTAAACTGCTCTGATTGTGGGTAAAGGAAAAGAAAAGGTCAGGTGTCTTATGCGTCCTCAAGAGACTTCAAAGGTGTCTTTGCTACTGTAAAAAGCAGAAGAAATTGAAATGATTATAACTATTTGACCAAACTTTTCCTTCCAATACAGCTACTGTTTTCTTAAAGCCAAGGTTTTCGTGAGGCCTTTCTGTAATTTGTTGTCAGTGCTATCACTTTTTTTACATTTAAGGGAGAAAGTAATTCCATTTGCAGATTGCAGCCCTTGTCCATCTGTCAGATGGGTGTGTATTTACAAGATGAATGCCTGTTTCTGATTCCTCCCATTAGAACAAAGGTTACTCTGCCACTGTCCTCAGAAAGCTTTTGAACTAGCTTGCTTTGGTGTGTGCATGCCCTTTTTTTGGTACAATGCCAAGTATCCTGTTGGGACTCTAGTAGTGACCAAAGGAACAGAAGGAGTTTTGGGGATAAACCCTGTTCACATGGCTAAAACTGTAAAACCACCACATTGATCTGCTGGAGAGTGATGGAGAGCTGGGCTCTGTGCTATGTGCTCCCCATGCCCATCCTTGCTGAGGTGAACCAGCTGCTGCCCTGCCACCTCTGAACATGGGGTTCTCCAGCACCAAATGTGGGAAGGACTTGGGAAAGCAGCAACTCCTGGGCAGGCTGGCATTTCCACACCCTCTTTAGGCACATAGTACTGGCACGTAAATGCTCTTGCTCAATCCTGTCAGCTGCATATCATTCTATTCTGGGGAAGGTGAGAACAGTACTGGAAATGACTCAGCTCCAAAAGGTATCAGCTTTACTCCTTTTACCCCCCAGAGTTGTTCCTTGCTTTAGGTTTGTGCAGTAGCTTACCGTACAAGGGGGAAACATCAGTTTTTTAGAAAACAGCAATGAGAAATGCCATGGCTGCCCATCAAGTGAAAGCATTTGTCCTTTGGAGTTTATATGGCTGAGGAGTTTTCTGCGCTTCATCAGAGTGCTCTGCTTTGCCAGGGGTTTTTAAAGGTTCCTGAGAAGCCTCTACAGCAAATGAAGGAACCTTGGCAAGATCCTGCATTACACCATGCCCTGCCCAGCATTCCTGTAGTTCTTACCATTTCCTGCCTCTTACAACATGGCTGTGGCTTTGGACAGCAAGCACATTCTGTATTTCCCAAACTAATGTTTTAAATGTCTTTATCTGTGAGGGTTTTACAGCGTGCAGTGCATTTGCACAGGGGCAGGGGGATTTTTGGTTTGTGTGATGATGTGCTATTTTGTGACTCTGTTTTATTTCCTCTCACATCCTCCTTCCCTGTCTCTTGTACCTGAAACATTAAATTAAATCTAACACAGCAGTACTTTCAGACGGAGGTGACACTTGGCTGTGCCAGTTCCCTGGTGGCTTTAAACTGCTGGCTGCAATACTGCAAACACATTCAGACCCTGGCTTGGCCAGCAGTTCCCCCCAGCTATCTGCATGCTTGCTCTCCAGGCTTTATTTTACCCACACTATTGGAGACTCTGGAGTCACAGCCTCTGTCTCATTGTTATGCATGGATGGGAAATATTCCTGTACTTATTTGCATTCATTAGCTGTTGGGAGCTCCTCTGTTGAGGTCTCTAGCCTTGTTTTTACAGTGCTTTTGGCAGTGTTTCTGCACTTGGTGTGCGAATTTTTATGATCTGTTGCATGTTATTCATGCAATTTCCTGCCCTGTAATGGTATCAGTTTTCCAGACACAGAGGAATACAAACGAAAACCCAGGAGCCTGCATTAGCATAAAATGTCCCAGTTCTGTCAGTTTGATTAATTTGTCTCTTTGTCTCCACTCTATATGATAAGTGCTATTAATGGTTGCAACACTTCATATGTCAAAGTCTTTCTTCCTAATGACTTGAAAATGTGGTTTATTTCCCCCTTTTTTGTATTATTTTTCTCATTTAGCATTCCACTCAAGTATAGATTTATGCCATGCTCTTTCATTATCTTACTGGTTGCAGCACTGGAGTGATTACATATGGTGTAGGGTATGAGCAAAGATGCGATCCCAGGGGCAGCAGCTGCTGATGCAAGCTGAAAATAGATCCAGCGTATGCTCAGCACTTTTCCCAGAGGTCTTTTATTTATTAGGAACAGTCTTGGTACAGGACAGCTCAGACCCTCATTTAGCAAGATGACTTTTTGCCTTTCAAGAACAGTGCAGTGACTTTGCTCTATTTACTGACTGCTGTGTAATTTTTTTTTCACCATCTCCTATGGAAGCAGAGACTTTACCTAACATAAATTGTAATATAATCCTGATTTATAATGAAGTCAAGAAATGACAGGCTCCATTTGAAGTAATGGAACTTGACAGATCTAAGGTTTAAATTAAATAATCCTATTTGTAAGACAGCATTTGTACATGGTACACTGACTTAAAATGAACTTCAGTTCTTCTTCAGCGAATCCTTTACCATTCTCTGTGTTTTACCTTCCATAGAGGCTTTTTGGGGGACAAAGTTTATTTGAAGAGAACATTTTTGTCTTTGAAAATGTGTATGGAACAATACATTGTTTTCTTTCCCAAAGGTCTTATAAATTGTTTCACAGAAGACTACTTTAATTACAGAGGAAAAATTAATGTAGGTCACTTATTCAGGGCAAGCCACAGCTAACCTGCTTCGGTGGCCAGAAGAGGCCAGTTGCTGAGAATGAAGAGAGGGAGGATGCTGGAGGGAAAATAGTGAGGAGGGCTGTGGTTCAACTCTTCCCCTCCCAGGAGCGGAGGTTCATTCTCACAGTGATTTCTGTGAAGGCAGAAGGTCACCTCCTCCTTGCTGTCCTTCTCTCACAGCTGGCAGAGGGGAACACTTGAAGATGATGTTTCCTCCTGCCTCTGCACCCCACTTTTCTTCATCTGTCACTGTCATACCAGTGCAGGCAAGAAGAGCCCCGGGGTGTGCAAATGGAAAGGTGGTCCTGCCGTGGCTGCTGGAAGCTGGCAGTAAGCACTAAAGTGGGGGTTGGTGGAACAAAAGGCTTGCAGAGGAGAAAAAGAGACCAGGCAAGGAGCGTGGGATGCTGCAGAAATGATCAAAAAGGGTAGTGGGATAAAAACACTAAAGGTATAGTGCATGATTTTTTTGTCTTAGATTGAGGGAAGCTGTTTTAGGAAATGCCCCCTTCCCTTTTCTCTCACTCAGCATTGTGGTTTTGCCTTCCTTTCTAGCTGTATTTAGTTGCAGCTGCCCTCTCCATCATCTTTCTAATTTTCCTTCATACCTGGCAGGGATGTGGCCCTCTTCCCAGGAGTCTGACAGATGCTCTCACCCTGGCCTGGCCTCACATGCTCAGGCAGAAAGGTCTCAGTGTGGGTGTTCAGCTCGGTAACGTGCCTGTTCTTCCTATGTCACCCTGCCACCATCACCCTTATTTCCTGGGAAGACATGGAAGGTGTCAGAGGGCAGGGTGGTCATGGAGCCACAGGGTCCCACTCAGAGGAGGGCAGCCTCTCCTGCCCTGGGGCCATGAGAGCCATCTGTCCAGGCTGGAGCTTCAGCACCATGTCTGCCCCACAGTGAGTGGTTTCAGGACCAAGTAGCTTCTTTCTCCTCTTTGTAGTGAGCTCCAACAAACAACAGACAGTGAAGAAGATGAGATGACTGCTAAGGAGGGTGTTGCTCAGGCGCTGGGGCTGGAGGCCAGCCTGGGGACATGGGGCAAGAGGCTCCTGTTCCCATGCGATTAAGAACTTTTTTCCCCAGTGCTTGCAGGGAATTAATCATTTCTATTAATTAGAAACCAAGCCAAATCTCCCAAGTGCACTCCAGAAAGAACAGGACTTGAGAGTATTAGTGAGGAATGGGAGGAAAAACAAGCTCACAAAGCCAAAGTGGTGCAGGCCAGTGGAAAAGATGAAGGCAAGGAGTATCCATGCAGCAAACACACCATTGACATCGTGTGGGCCCTTGCTTCTCATCTAGGGAAAAAAACAGCGAGGCCCAAGAGTAAAAATCCATCAAGAGGTTTTAGAGTTGCTGCTGGTAGCTTGCATGCTGCCCATCTCCCTCCTCCAACAGACGTGCATGGCTACAGGCATGGTTTTCTGTTCACTTGGAATTAATGGGATTATATAGAGCAGGAAAGGAGGCGGGGTACACTGAATCCTGTGAATACAGAGCTTCAGCCTGTGTTGCTTGATCTTTAGAAAAATATAAGTAAAATAAAATAAAATAGCAAGAACCCATTCCAGAGTGCTTCAGTATGCACATAAACTGGTTTTCATTGCTCACAGCACACATAAATAAGCACTGGTGACTGAGGAAGCAGAGTAACACTTTGCTGTTCGTTATTTTATCAGACAGTGATAATTGTAGTTAATATTTTCTTAGTAGTGTCTCTGAGAGTTTATTTATGCTGTTAATAATCTGAGCAGCTGTAATGATGCTGGCTGCCAGAGCTATAGCCTTTTAGAATCACTCCAGTGCGGCAATGATACGATGGTAACAGAAATCCAAGAAAAAAATGATCTTTTCAGAGCAGATGGGGCTAATTCAATCCCTTTCACACACATTCACGTTATCTAGTCTCTTTCTCACACTAGCATGCGTGGGTGCACGTGAGCATATGTAGTCACACACACACACACACACAAATAGCTGTAAAGTCCCACCTTCCACCCTCTGAGGAAGTCAAGCTGGAAATGCCATAATTTTTCTATGTGAAGAGTCTTTCTGGAGCTTCTAGGGTAGAGATGGCATTTTCTAGCCCTCGGTTTCTGGGTAGATCTTAAAAATATCATGTACGAAGCAGAAGGAGGAAGTCATTTCCTCGGGGACAGCCTAGAGCTGGGCACAAGGTTGTAGCTGCACTGGGATGCTGTTGCCCAACATTCCCATCTTTCCCTGCCTTTGACCTCTTTACTATGGGTCACACCTGCTAAGCCTCTGCTCCTTTAGGGACTAAAAGAGCCATTTACCTTTTGCTCGTAGCAGACATGAAATCTCAGCAAGAAGGCAAATGCCTCTGATTTTTTTCTAGTGGGATTTACAGAGCCTAGTTAACCTTTTGGGCCACTGAGAGAAGAGTTAACTGCTCCTCGTGAAGGATGGGAGGGGACCAACTTTGCCAGCTCAGCAGTGGCTGGTTCTCCTTGCAAACCTGCATTGCTGAGCTGAGCAGACGTCACTGATGAAATGTGAACACCAAGCAGTGGAACAAAAGCCACCGTAATCCTGAGATCTGTTGTAGCCATGCAAGAACAAAAACAAGGTGATGGCAGAAAAATTGCATGTCCGAATACCAGAAATTAAATGGCAAGGCAGGGGAGGAGAAGGAAAACTGGAACAAATGCAGAATTTGGCAGGTTTTGTTTTAAAAAAAAGGTGCCTGTAGGAAGCTGGGTCACTTTTACAGGGTTTCAGCCTACCAGTTAATAGTTGTAATTGCTTGGTTACCTCATGAAGTGCGATAGTAAAGCCTTTTACATTCACTTCCATCCACAGCCCAGCAAGACCATCTCTGGATTTGAAATGTTATGGTATTTGCTGGGCAGCACTGTCTGCTGCCCCAGTGTAAGGATACCAGTGATTTTATCTGCTGTGCCATGCCAGCACATGGTGACAGGCAGTGCCAGAAGCATGGTTGTTATCAGCCCCATGGAAACCACGGCAGAGCATCCGCGAGCTGCTTCGGATGTTACCCAGCCCAGTCTCCTGAGCCTGCTTCTCCTCCAGCTCCTTTGTCTTCTGATTTAGTGCTCTTCCTCAGAGTGCAACCTTGTGGTTTTTTAAATCATATCTGACAGAGCCTGCTTCTTCCTCTCCTACACTGCATGGAGTATAATAGTAGGGCTTGTAGTGAGGTGGCTTGCTGTGAAGTACTCCTTGCTTTTATAAAGTAATTACCGTGTATTTAATGCACTGCATATTCAATACACTGTTACATAGTTCATGTGCACACATACATTCTGCCATGCCTGGGAAAGACGAGTATTGGTAAATTTACAAATCTTGGTAATTTTTCAGCATTGTTGTGTTTACTTGTATATTAATTACAGCTTTGGAAACTCTGAACCACTCCCCTAAGCACCCTCTGAATTAGCAAATTTCTACATGCATCTTCATTTTCTGCGTATTTTGATATTTCCTAATGTAATTTGGAGGCTTCTAGAGATTCTTTCTTCATTCTAAAAGTTCTTATACTGCTTTTGTTTTCCCTTTTTCTACCCCCTTTGGCTCATGATATGCACCTAAACAGATCTTTCACAGACTCCTCTCTCACAATTTATATTCTGTGATAGCTTTCCCACTCCTTCCTCACCCCTCCTTACTGCTAACACTTTCTCTCTTTTTTTTTTCTTCTTTTTTAATCTTGGGGTCAGTTTAATTTTCCTTTTGCAAAAATGTGGGACTAATTTTAATTTTAAATTACAGTTGCACTTTAATTCTGATGATGCTTTTCAGTTAAAATCTGTTCATTTCTGCTTGTTTCTTCCCCACTGGTTTCAGCATAGCTTGCACAGGCACCCAGGGAGAGAAGGCAGCATTTCTGCTGAGCCACCTTCTTGTGTCATCCTTCTTTACTGTGTTCCAGGTTTCTTAAGATGCACATAGCAGTGGAAAAAACAAAGGTATTTGAAACAGCCAGATATCACAGCCATGTCTCCCTTTGCTTTATCTTCCAGTTCATGCCTGAGTGTTTAAACTGCTAATTAGTGCCACTTCTTTACATGCACTCTGTTGATTGAGTAATGTTGTGGCCATGTTGTCCCTTTAGAGAAGCGGTTGTTTGAAACATCCTCATCTCTAATTTTCTTTTTAACACCTTCACCCGGAGTCTCAGCAGCCTCAAAGTTCTCCTCCCAAAGCCTTTTCACCTGGGCTTGCCTGCAGGTACTCTCTTGGCCATAACTTGGAAATTTCTGTGTTCTTGTTATGCCCTGGACAACCTCTGACATCAACAACATACCCCAAGCCACAGAATTAGTTAGGAAAAAATAGCAAAATTGTATTTGACTTCAAAACAGGTTACTGAGTGAGATTTTAAAATAAGGGCTCTGACAGGTATCGTGTGGCAGGTTTGCTTGCAAGAGTTTAAGAGGTTTCCCCCTCCAGTCCAAGAGCTGTTTTGCTGAAGGTGTTGTGCTGCTGTGAGGTGGCAGAGGGAGGTGAAGCACAGACCTGCCTCCCTTAGCTGCCCAGCTTCTCATGACAGAGCTTCTCTATTGCCCAGAGGAGCAGCCATGCAGGCAAATGTCCCCTTCTGCTCAGAAGGCTGCTGTGAAAGGTAAAACCTAGGGCTCCCCAATGGGTGCATCTGGCAGTGACCGGTGTTCGGAGTAGATGTGACACAGGCAGTGCATCCCTGCTGTGGAAGAGCACTACATCTTCCTGTCCTATAGCCTTTCAGTTTTGTTTTCCAAGTGTATTTCTTGATGTTTGGTAAGATGCCTGCTGTTTCCTGCACTGAGATGTGTCTGCAGCAAAGTACTGAGGCTTGTGCCTGATGACTTCTACCTTCCTTCTCAATAAACGGTGTATTTTCTGAGAGGTGTGGTAAATTTAGAAAATTGCTTTCCTCTCAGAATTTTCAGAGATGCTGAAAATGTGCAGGGATACTGTCACTATTTCCAAAAGTAAATTCTTTGCTTTGATTTGAAACCCGTCTCACTTTTGAAAGGTTGAAAGAATTTCAATTTGGCTTCAGTAACTCTGAGAGGAAATAAAACTAGAAGTTGTGGATTAAAATAA
The DNA here is from genome assembly GCA_013397815.1 of Aleadryas rufinucha. Lineage (NCBI taxonomy): Eukaryota > Metazoa > Chordata > Aves > Passeriformes > Aleadryas > Aleadryas rufinucha. Next base: position 10,376 of record VZTH01008962.1, on the reverse strand, counting down.
GTACTGCAGTTGGATCAGAGATTATTTTTACTTCTACTACACTCTAGTTTATTTTTTTAATCTCTTAGACACCTTCTGATTCTCTCTTCCTCTTTGGTTCCTCTGACATTACTGGCCCCAGGCTTAAGGCCTGGGGTTTTTGAGAATACTTCAAAGCTGGGGCCATTGCCACAGTGAATTTGATTCAGACAAGCCCAAGTACGTGGGTGCCTCAGCTCTTACACTCCACCCATGAGTCATGTGCAGCCAAATGCTGACATAACCGATAACACGGTCATCGATCCGGCGGCTGTTTACGCCATCTTTGCGCTTGGCAATCAATTCCAAGCCACTCGCCCCGCCGTCAGCACTGATGCACTTCTCATGGAGCAGTGGACACAGTTTGCAGTTATTCCTTCCCATCCTCGAGGTGAGTCTAGCATAAATGTCTTCTCCTTCCTCCCTGTCTCACCTCCTGCAGTCACACCTGCCACGTTGGAATGCTCTGCGGGCACTGAGGGATATTGGTCTCTGCTTCCCTTTCAGGTGCCGAGGGAGGAGGCTCTTTGAAGTGCTCATGCTGCCCCTGGATGTGTTCATTATGCCAGAGAGAGGAAAATGAGAAGTCACTTGGTTTCCCTCTACTCTCACACAGGCAGTCAGGGCTTCTAGTGTAAATTTGTTGTCTGGCCAGCATCTGGGATTTCAGGGGGGAAGGCTAAGGGGGGCACTTACAGGGTTTTTTCTTTTGAAAGCACAAAATTGGAAGTTGGGCAAGCACTTCCAGTGTGACATATTCTGTAAAAGTACCACTAAGGGCAGGTAAGCATCTTCTTGAAGCTCTCAGTCCGACAGCCTCAAGAGGCTGTTGTGGAGGATGCACTGGAAAGATACCGGGATACCCCTTAGACCACTCAGGGTGTGGCTTTGCAGATGGCAGTTTTTCCAGGGGGACTTTTGAAATTAATAATTAGGTAATGGGCCTCCTAAAGAAAGGAGCTGTGTGTCCAGTTTCTCTATTCCCCTGGTTCATGCCCAGGGAACGCATGGTGACGGTGTGGTGGCCTCCCACCCCTGCAGTGGGATGCAATGTGGGAGAGGCCACACTGCCACTTGGACTTCAGGTTAGTCTCCTGCACAAAATTTGTATGCACTACCAGAAGAGGCAGAATGTTAAACTGGGCTGGCAGGGTATCTACTTAATTTAAAAAATGTTTTTAGAGTGAAAACAAAGTCCTCTCTTTGTTGGTCTTCTCCATCAGCAACTTGTACATTCCTTTGTTGTTTAAAAGCTTACATAATACAAATATCAGCATCTGATGCTTCTCACCCAAGTGGAATTTTTAAAGAATGATCACTCATTTTAGGAGCTCCACAGCCTTATGAGCAAATAAGGGAAATACATCTGTAAGCTGTTGGTGAGAGAACCTTTAAATGCTGTTAAATTAAAGAGGGGAAATGCAGTAAAATTCTGATGTGGCATTGGCTTACAAAAGTACTCTGCTGTTTATCATCTCTTCTGATTTTTTCCTGTGTCCTGCATGTTCCCACCTTATGTAAAAGGATCATGGTTTCAAAACAATTCCTGCCTGTGTGCATATATAGGAACAAACCGTGATGTCTTAACACCGTTGGTTTTGCGCACGTGACTGACCTGTTTGAGCCTAGTAATATACTTAAATCTTTCTCAGAGTTTTCCAAAACCAAATAAGCTCAAGCTAGGAGAAAGCCAGGCTTCACCATCTCAGGTAAAAATAGCCAAGTAAATAACCAGGAAGTCTCTTAATTCTTAATGGAGTAACAGCTTTGGTGACTGATTTTGGTTATCAGATTACACTCTGAAAATAACTTCTGTGCTAAACTTGCAATTGGCTGTAGAAGAAAAAGAATACACAGTGTGCTAATTTTAGCAAATAAGATTAGAGTTAATATTTAATCCCAGAGACCTTCTTCAGGCTGTGGAAAAAAAAATAGCAGCAGTTAACTGTCACTAATCTTATCTCCTATTTTTCTAGCAAGTGTTTGATTATATAACTTATAGTGCTGGGAACATGCTGGCTGAGTGAGAAGTTGGTAGTTTGTTGGCTACATGCTTGGGCATATTAGACAACGTCACGGCTGAGATGGATTAAAAAGCTCAACACGTGCCTTTAGACTAGGGTAGCAATGCTGAAAGGCCAATAAAATGGGTACCACAGTAGACCTGCCATGAAACAGTATGTGAATAACTGATTGATTTGGAGTTCTGCAAGAAACAGTTACATTTCTGCTATGTTTCTACCCAGTTGTTTTAAATAGTACTTAGTTTGAGATTTGATATTCAGCATGTGAGGTTTGATTCAATTTTCCTTTCTTTCTTCCCCACAAAATGGCTTAATTGAATCAATGATTGGAAATTAGAGATGAGGGGGTTCTAACTGTTCTTAGGTGCCTGATGATGAATTTAACCTGAAAATCAAAATACTAAAAATATAAACCATTAACCTACAAGCAGCTTGTGTGCTTCACAACAAACCTGTCAGTGCTCCTATTGAGTTTTAAGAAGTCTACTCAAATATGTAAAGATAATAATGTGCGCCTGCGCTGCTCTGTCAGGACTTGTGCATTCTCAGTGGGTCTGAAGGTCTCACCACCTAAATTACCCCCAATTCAGTAGGATTTAGCAACTAATGTGCTGCAGATTTCATTATATCCCTGGAGGGGAGGAGAGGGCTCTGCCCTCTCACGCCACCACCAATGAGCTTGTTCTTTGCCTGTGCCCCAGGTATGCTTTATTTGGAAAGGAACAATTGTATGTGCATTTGCTGTTGAACTTTATTGCTCTTTTCTAGCAGATCATTGGCACTGTGCCCTCATTAACACGGAAATTAGCCCTGGAAAAGTCGACTAAATTAAAGCCCAGCTCTCCAGAACAAGGTTGCGCTTTGTTAGTTTTCCTTTGCAGTACTCAGACATAAAGTATCCATCATCTTCCCTGGAAAGCTTTCCAAAATCTCTCTGAATTGACTGTTAGGTTAGGAGTTGGGAAAAAATCCCTACATTTTAATTTCTTCTCGCTGTAAATGCCAATAGCGTCCCTTAGCAAACTAGACAGTTCTTCTCTGTTCTTGATGTTCGTTTGCATCAGATTACTGTAAACATTCTCTTGCTCCATTTTAGATATTGGCTTGCCAAGTTTTACATTCCTACATGTTTACAGTGATCTTTTCTTGCCCTTAATCACTTTCCCCCTCTTTAAATTGAAGTCAGACTTTGCTGGCATTTTGCAGGGGTTGACCTTCCCTGCTCCAGATGCAGCTTTTCATACAGATGCCATTCCGAGCGGGGTTACCAGACATCCATGTTTCCTTTGGAAATAACCTTCCCTCCCACCCCCCATAAGAAATACTGTCTGTGCAGAATTGGAGGATTTTGTCTATTTGTCTGGGATTTTGAGACATCTGGAAGTCTGGGCAGCTCACTAATGAGCGTGCACTGATGAACTCTGCGGCGCACAGTGAGTCCGGCCCATCGGCAGAAATGTCAGCCCTCCGCGTGTGCTCCGAGGCCACGTCCCTTGTGTTCAGAGCAGCACGGAGGCCTCCGTGGCATGCCTGATCAGCCCTCATGGAGGACATGGATACACTGGGCAGCCAGAGGGAGTTCACCCACAGTGCTGTGTCTCCCATGGTGCCTGTGTGTGTACAGCTACATTTAAAATAGAATTTCCGACCTAGAAGTCCCTTAACTAAAAGATGCTGTTCCCATTGTGGAAGCGAGCTAACCCTCCTCCTAATTTTAGAATAGTATGGAACTAGAAGAATGCTTTGCTAAAAATGCTCTGTTTGCATCTGTAATGCTGCCTCCTTTTCTAGTATTTATTGCTGACTGTCTTCTCAGCTTCTTATTCTCCCATCCGACAGTGATCAATATTTTTTTCCTTGAATTAGCCAGTTTTTCAGTAATGACCAACGAAAAAGGGAAGGCAGAGAGTCTAACAACAATACAACTATTTCTCCAAAAAGAAAAAGCATTACCTGGAATGCATCAAGGAAATACAATGAGAGATGATGGAGGAAAATAAAGGAAATATTTCCTCACAAGGAGGTTTTAAGTAGAGTCTGGCAATGATCTCCCAAAGGAAGTAGTGGAAGTCTGATCACTTAAATCAATTAGGACTAACCAGAGCATTGCACTCCCCAGGACTCTGTAAGGAGAAAAGCAATGTCGAACTGAACTAAAATAGACTTTGCGTGCTTATTTTCCGCAGGGCTGCTGTCTGTATTTTGCTGGTAAGTTCAATATGGCTAATGCTGATTAACATCTCTTGATGGTGATCATATCATTGCATTGTTTCCAGCCTGTTCCTCAATATCACAAACTCACAAGGGCATGGCCATACAAAACATGTCCCCCAGCTGAGCTAGCTCAGTCTGAAAGACAAAAGGCAGATAAAGGGCAGGAGAAGTTGTTTTCTCTCACCTTAGCAGTGGTCAGGCTTGTTATCGCCACAACGCTGAATTGACACAGACCTCCCTACTGCACAATGTGGTGTACCTGTGGCAGCACAGCAGAGGCAGGAGCTGCACATGGACTTGGTCTCTTGGATTGCTGTAGAGCAAAGAGGTGTGCCAGGTGCCTTAGTTAGGGCTGCAGTACCCGTGTTCTCTGTGCACTAGATGGGTTTTAATGCATACAAGACCAGCTGGGGACAGAAGCAAGACAAATAAAGTGCTTTATCCTTAGTCTTGGTGGGCTGTTTGGCATGCTCCAAGAACACAGAAGAAGTCCTCTCCTACCCTGCCTTGAAACATAAGGGAAAGAAATCAAGCCTCCAAGAAGCTGGGATCTTTGCTTTGTTTTTCTCTGTGTGTGTGCATTGTTGTTTTATATGTATGCTTTACCTTTTCTCTGCCTGGTTTTCTAATAGCCAGTCACTTCCATTTAAACAATAGAAATGGGTAGAAATTAGAATAAGGCAAAGGATTGAAAGGTAGGGAAGTATTGACTTGGCACATGAGCTTGGACAGAGTGCCCAGTGGAGGCTCCCACAAACTGACCTGCCTGCTTAAACATCAGTTACACAGAAAATAAGGTTTAAAAGCAAACAACTCTTGGACATCTAACTTTCAATAGGGAAAAAAAACCCTGGGATTGTTGCTGGCATGGGTTTTACCCATCCAACAAAAGTCTCTCTCGCACGTAAATGAAGAATGTTATATCAGAGAAATTATCTCTTTCCTTCTGCAAACGTAGATCAACTTGTTTTCACTAACTTTTTTCACTGGGATGCATCAGTCAGATCAAATAATTTTGAAAGACTGTCCTTATCTCTTCCTAGAGAAATGCTTGTGTGGTGGTAGTACATGCAGCTTCAAAGCCTTTTCTTTTCTAATGTGCGGTGTTCATAGTCACGCTCCAGCGGCTCGATTCCAGCCTTCCTGCCAGAATACATCAGATGCAAGCAGTCCCAGAACTGGTGGGGCTGAGGCAGGGAACCTGCCACGGGAGCCGAATCAATATTTAGACAGCTTCAGGCAGCAGAGCTTGCGCTGGCTTTCACATTTGGCAGCAAGCTTTGCACCCATTTGTTTCCAAAGTTATTGTTTGTGCAGTTTCATGAATTGGCACTTGAGAGATTTCTGCCTGAGGGCAAAGACAAGCGCCGGGTGCTTGAAAAGAAACTTTCCCCCTTTGGATCTGAAGATTGTGAGAGTGAAGGTTGTGTCACTGGGTAATATCTCCTAAGGAAGTCAAGGCACACGTTTGCTCGGAGTTTTCATCATCCTTCACGTGAGGCATCTGCTGGGCATTGTGGGGAGCCCACGGCACAGTCTCAGGCTCTGCTTCCGATACATCCAGCGCAGAGCACCTCCAACAGCTGCCTTGCTGCTGTTTGTTCTCGTGGTGATTTACCTGGAGCAAAAGCCTGTGTCAGCGTGGGAGAGAGCCTTGCTGTGGGGTTGTATGAGTCAGCCCGAGGCTGTGCAGACTGCCTGTGCTGGGGCGGCAGGCAGGCAGGTGAAACCCTGGCCCAGCATAGAAAATTATTTTAATTTGCTTTCCAGCCATTCCACCTAGTGGCCAAGTGACACCACTTCCAGGAGAGCTGGGTTTGTGCTCCAGAGTCCCTGCAGACCTACGCTGCTGCCGAGCTTACAAGATATGCAGCAATATGCAAGCCCCCACACTGAAGATCTTACCATCAGCCTGCGAGTAGCTCATTAAGTTCCCGAGCAATTTTGTTAATCATGCTGCATAGATAAAATGCAGATAGGCCTTTAGTGAGCTGATAATCTAACAAATAGGCAGAAAGTGTAACACAGATAAAGCAGAGATTGGTTTAATAGCCAGCTGTAAATCTTGGCAGTTCTGTACCAGAGGCGTATTGTAAAACAGGAACATGCAAGTGTGTAAGTATGTGCATGAAAATGCACTGCTTCTTAAAGTAGCAGATAGAGCAGTAATATTATGGATGGAATATCTATTGGGAGCAATTTTAGAGGTGTTTTAAAATATTTTTCTCCCCATCAAAATCTGCACTACTTGTGGTGTCTTCATAATCCACCATCATTAGTATAGATCTGTGAATAACAAAGGCTTCTTTCTGGAAGTCAGGATTTTCTATAAAAATCTGTGAACTCCACCACTGGTCCTGAGGCAGTATAGGGATTTATAGGCTTCTTATTGAGATGAACCAAATTGTTCACTCAGATACACACTAGTCACAAATTAGACCATCGCAAATTTGTGGCCTGATGGCTCACCAGCCTCTTGAGCAGCTTCTTTGCTCAGTGGCAGTAATTCAGTTGGAAGAACAGTAAAAAGCAACTCACCTTCAGTGTATCCCATACCATCCCAAATATACCCTTCTGAGGAGCTGGGAAATGGGAGTTTGAATCCCCACAGCCTGGGGAAGGGACCTAGTCTCCTCCTTTCTAGGTTCGCCTTCTGTCTTTTGGGCATTTTGCAAAAAAAAAAAGGAGACAGCAGTGCTTCCTCTTCTTGTTTGCTTTAAAAGAAGAAACTGAGCTGGGGATGCCTACCAGAGACATCTGCATCCAGAAGGAGGTTGCAGGCAATGTGTCCCAACCTCACACAGGCATGCAGGTGTTGGTGTGCTGAATCCCATCTAGAGGCCTTTCCCTGGTATGCAAAGCACAGGGAACTCAGATAAATGAGTGCCACTTGCAAGAAAGCCAAGAAGGTGTCTCAGTGAATTAACACTGAAGTGACTTACCAGGGTCATGCAGTAGGTGGTTGGTGCAATGGGAAATTGAGTTGTGGTCTTCCAAATCTCAACCTTGTGGCCAAACCACTGAATTTTCTTGTGCAGAAACCTTAATCCTTGATGGTGAGTTCTGGTTCTGAAGCAGCCTCCTGCTGCTTTAGGAAGAATGGAGTTTTTCCAATCCCTTTGTTTCATGCCCATTGGGAGAAAAAATTTAACGGAAGTTAGCGGCAGTGCATTTTTGTCCAAAACAGACAATATCTATAGTTTACCATGTGGCGTAGCAACTTATTTGATAGCTGTACGTAAAGATACCACTGAAAAAATGGGGAGGGGGGGAAAAGTGTGTATTTTTAAATACATGGTATATTAATGTGAAACATAGATGGTATGGTAAGAAAACAAGATGAGTAGCGGTGAGTAACTCAGACCTGGAACAGCTGACTGGAAATCACTCTCCTGGAAACAGTTTTTACTCTTTCTACGAAGAAAATGGTGGAAAATTAGGAACTGAGGTGGGACTCAGCATAATTTCTATCATCTGAACTATAAATACTAATTTCTTTTCTGTTAGCTGTACCTCAGGCTCACTAAAATCAGGAACAGTATGAGGAGAATAATCTCCATGGGATGGAGGAAAGCTGTGCAGTCAGTACTTACCTATTACGTATTCAGCAATGGCTTGCAAAAAAAATTTGAGAAGAAAAAAAGGAAATTGTTTGTCTTCGAAAGAGGCAGAAAGATGTTTTCTGTTGAATTTTGCTGTAATACTGTTTCATTCCCAAAACACTTTTTGGATTTAAGTGGTATCTTAAGCTTGAAACCACTGTTGATTGGATTTTCCATCAGGGCAGAAGAATCAAAATTTAACTGGTGATTTCATGGTAGGGTGCTGTAGCACAGTTAAAATGAGATCCATGTACGACTTAGCAGTGTCCACACTAGGCTGGTTTTGTCAGTCTTTTATTAGAGCAGAGACTTAGTTCATAGGTCTTCAAGGTACTTGGGAAAAACAGTGCTCAGTTCAACCTGTGCAGTGATGTAAAGGAGCAACATAAAGGGAGCAGTGCTAGTTCCTGGATGTAGCTGGTGTGACAGAAGAACAGCTGGTGCTGAGCAGTATTTATTTCTGAATGCCAGAGCTGTTAGTTTGTCTAAGCACATGATGAAGGACTGGAGATGATAGCAAGAGCTGATGGTAACGCTTGCAATTTCCCTCTCTCTTTTTGCAGGTCACTGTCAGGGGATTTGGTCCATTGTTACAGTTCGCCTACACTGCTAAGCTGTTACTCAGCAGAGAAAACATCCAGGAGGTCATCCACTGCGCTGAATTCCTGCGCATGCACAACCTAGAGGACTCCTGCTTCAGCTTCCTTCAGACACAACTGCTGAACAACGAAGATGGCCTGTTTCTGTGCAAGAAAGATACCACCTGTCAGCGCATGCACGATGAGGAGAACTCCGATGGAGACGAGGAGGAGACAATGGAATCGGAGACGTCAAAAATATCTTGCCCAAGGGAGAGGATGCACCAAGAGCCCTTCAATTTTGAAACTACTGTTGCTGGAGCAGAAAAAGGTGAAGGGATGCTGCCTGACTCTGACATGCTGAGAGATAGCAAGGACAATTTGGATAAAGATGCAGTAACACGGTACCCCAGATACAAGAAATACCAGCTTGCTTGTACCAAGAATGTCTACAATACATCACACATCAGTACCTCAGGTTTTGCAAGCACATTCAGCGAAGAGAGCTCTGGAAATGGCCTCAAATCAGGACTTGCTATGGGGCAGATAAAAAGTGAGCCTCAGAATGAAGAGAACGATGAAGAAAGCATCACACTTTGCCTGTCTGGAGATGAACCTGACATCAGGGATAAAGAAGGGGATGTTGAAATGGACAGGAAACAGCCAAGCCCCACTTGTGTCGACAGGCCAAAAAGTGGGTCTTCTCCTTCTTGCTTGCGGTCTTTCTTCAACAGAACAAAAAGCATAGATTTGGTTGGCTTCCCCAGCACTTCCCAACAGCACTTTGGCAGGAGTCCAGCATGCCCTTTTGAAAAAGGGACAACTCAGGGTGACCACAAAACTGATTATGTCCCTTTCACAGGGAACTATGGACAGTCCCATGCCATGCAGAAGGATGCTTCCAACTTCACAGTGGGATCACCGCTCAGGGGTCCCGGCTTTGAAACTCTCTGTAAGCAAGAAGGGGAGCTGGACAGGAGGAGTGTTATATTCTCTTCAAATGCTTGTGACCAAGTAAACACTTCGGTGCATTCATATTCTGGTGTGAGCAGCTTGGACAAAGACCTCACTGAGACTGTGCCAAAGGGTCTGTGGGCTGGTGGCAGCCAGTCTCTCCCCAGCTCTCAGACCTATTCGCACAGCGGACTGACAGCTGATCACTTGCCGGGAAGGATGCGGCCGAACACCAGCTGTCCAGTGCCAATTAAAGTTTGCCCTCGCTCTCCTCCTCTGGAAACCAGAACCAGGACCTCCAGCTCATGCTCTTCCTACTCGTACGCAGAGGACGGCAGCGGCGGCTCTCCCTGCAGTCTGCGTCTTTGCGAGCTCTCCTCTTCCCCTTGCTCCCAAGGCCCCCGATTCCTGGCGCCCGAGCACCAGGAGCCCGGCGTGGTGGGGGATGGATTGTACAACCCGGTCCGAGCCCAGATTAAATGTGAGCCATCCTATGGAACAAACTCCAGCGATGAGTCTGGGTCATTCTCAGAAGCAGACAGTGAATCATGTCCTGTGCAAGACAGAGGGCATGAGGTAGGGATTTAAGATAAGTACATATATCACAGTTGTTATGACCCAATTAATCACTCCTTGATTCTCTCAAATGGCTTTGCATTTCCCCAGCACTTTCTTTGTTTATAGAGACAAAGAGTAACTTCTGCTTGTTCCCTCATCAGCTGAGTGCACATGGTTGACTTATAGGTCTGCTTGACCTCCGAGGTGTTCGGCACTTGTAAAAATTTGGGTATGGGAAAATAGCAAACTGCTGAATGATGAGAGTGCGTTGATGTGCTTAGGATTCTGCAAGCAGTGTCCTGTCTTCCTCCCTCCCTCCCTCACCCACTTCCATGGCACAAATCACTGCTCCTTATTCTTAATTTGCTGAGTTGATTCCTGCTCCACTTGTTACTGCTGCGGGTGTGTTGATGCCTGAGATGGCTACC